>VXBZ01004997.1:746746-1200707 GCA_013399135.1 Heliornis fulica | reverse complement strand
GGGTGGGGGGGGGGTGGGTTTCCTGTGAGGAAAAGCAGTAAGTAGGAAAGCATGTCTCTTCAGTGATTGCTGGAGTTGGTCCGAAGCAAAGATGAAACTTCTCCAAACTTTAAATCAAGTCAGTGATGTTAATAGCCTTTCTTTGGATTGGCAGCAAATACTTTGATCTGTCATAACTTGATTAAAAAACATAAGACTCAAAATGCAATTCAAAAATTTTTAACTTCTTTGCAGAAGGAATGAATTTTGATGATAGAATATGCTAAGTATTTATTTTAAGAAAAGAAAATTAATTGTTTTTGTTAAATTCTATTGGGACTAAATTTTACTTGAAGTTGTGATACATACAATTTTCTCAGACATATGTAAATGAACTCATTAGTGCACAGTCATACTGAAAGCCTGTTTTGGCCCTGCGGTAATTTCTTTTCAAAGCACAACATGCCATTACGATTCTTAAAAATATTTTTCTGTTTCTTTAAGCATATTTCTGTGTCTTTTTTTCTGATTGTATCTGTAGCACCCCACACAAGGAAGTTATGTTTTTCCCTTCATATTTTTTAATAGATGTACAAACAGACTTCAGAGTTAATCCTACAGTTAGGCCAGTGGAGAGAGAAATCTTCAGTGGCAGGCAAGGGGCTGAGGATGGAGAGTGTACTCCCTAGATGCTGGTGGTATAGAATCTGTGGACTGATTCCAAGGAGTTACTTGGGTATTTAAAGATAGGCCAGTACTTGCAATATTTGCACACTGGCAGCAAAGTGGGAAACAGAATATTTTGTGGTGCAGCATTCCCTTTGATAAACTTGGTCAAAATAAATCTGAGCTTCCTACCTTCATTTTAGATTTTGTTGTTGCTAAAATAAATCTCAAATTATTTAAAATCTGCAATTGGCATGTATTATGTAAAATACATTTCCTATGTTTGCACTAATTCTCATTTTGAAACAGCAATTTTTACTATTGCTCTGCTATAGTATAGTGGGTTTTTTAATTTAGCTTTTTTAAAGAAAAATATGGAGGGCAAAGGGTATCTGAGTAGTTTAGGCAACAAAAACAACTGTCTCATAGGAACTTCTGGTTCCTGCTACTGCAATTCTAGGATACTGGATTTGTTTCTACAATATTTGTTAATGTTCCAGAGCAGATCTATGGTAACAGAATAAATGTATAACAAATAAGGGATTTGATGTTTATAAGGTGTGACTATAAGGCTGTAACTTTTTAGTTTTTCCCTTGTTAATTGTTCAGTTTTCTGAGAGATGGTCTGAGTACCATATCTATTTTCTAGTGTACATGGGCTCAGATTTATAAATGAAAAGGAAGAAATTTTTGTGCCAAATATACTGTATCATTATGGCAAGTAAAATGTCTTGAAATGACAAAAGGTTTTTTTTAAGAGAACTAGTTCCATGAGCTAGTTCTGTTGTTTTGACCTTACTACTACTTTTGCTTAATTCTGTGAAAGAAATTTGATTTCTAAAGGCAATTTATTTAAAAACAAAACAAAAATTGGAATCAACTGGCAAAATAAATTCTGAATCCAGTTCCTGGTTATGGCTTATTTTGCTTCTAATCTTGACATGGAGGCCAAATTCAGCTGTTCCAGTATCTTTTAATATGTGTTGGTGTTTCAGATTATTAATTAACTAAAGTATAAATTAAATGAATAGTACAGAGCTATTAAAAATAGCTAGACTGAAGTGCTGGAAACAAATACTTTATAAGATGAAATAGTCACATAAATGTTTGAATAGTTCCCTTTGGCTTAAACCTTTATTATTTGCAGTAGAAATAAAGCTGATAATATTGTGTTGACAAACTCAGTTATGCTCTATACTTTGCCTAGGAGTAAATATTATCTTCAAAATATAATAAAGTGGTATCAGATTTATAAGTAAAACTAGAAATGATTGAAAGCACTCTTTAAGGTACCTAGGGAATACAGCACTCTAATTTATTTTAATTTAAAAAAAAGTGTGTGCCTACTAAAATTGCTGCAGACTTCTTAGGAACTTTAATGAAGAGTCAGATGGATTCTGTATTGTAGCAGGTTTTCTGTGCAGTTGGGCTATATGGAGACAGAGTTGTGAGATGGATTCCATTCTGGGTTAGAGTATTTTAATGCCTTAATTAGTACGTGGAGGCCCTGTAGCTATTACACCAGTTCTCTGCCTTTTATCTTCAAGAAGTCACTTGCTGCTGCTCTGAACCAAGACTTCTCATATGTAAAAATGTAGCATTTGTTACTTGATTAATACAAGATTCAATATTCTATCTTGCCTGGATTTCCCAGAATAATGAAAACTCATCTTCTTTTTGCATTTAGTTTAGTTCAGGAATAAGCAAAACACAACTGTGAAACTCAACAGTTACTTCTTCTGTTTTTCTTCTCAGCATCCTTTCTGAGTAGCCATGCAAATGATTCTAGGTAGATATCTGTAAGCTTGTCTTTATTGCTATTTTAGTATACCAGGAGATGACTTGAATGTCATGACTAAAAAGCTTGCTTTGGAAAAGACAGTTTGTTAAATTGGATAGCTTTATTGCAATAAATTATATTTATATAATTGCAATTTTCTTAATAGCGTTACTTTGGATTTTTTTGTTAAATTATAGTTTATGGAATCTTTCACTAAGAACTGTGGAATAGAAGTCTTTATTTAACTGGTAGTTCTTAAGTGAATGAATGTATATAAAATTGTTGCATATGATTGTAATATTGATAAAAGGATGTTAAGGAGACTGGACTTGATTGGTCCAGTCTCCTTAACAGTCCTACTACTGGTCTAGTAGGTCCTTTATCTTCCTGAATTGTATAATTTGGTGTTGTCCCCTGCCCTTCATTGTGTTAGTGTATCTTTGGCATCCTTTCCTAAACTGCACACCTTATATAATGGGGCTGTGTTACTATGAGTACTCTTCAAACTCATGGATCGATGTCAGGCAAATTTGGAGGAACACCTCCAATAATGGAGGCCCTTTGGATTTCTGAGGGTAAGCACTGACCAAATATCACTGACTTACGATTAAACCCAAGTTTTTGTCCCAATATCAGTGCATAGTTGTCTGTTGGCAGTGATGACTGAACCATCTGTGCCTGTCCTCTTTGTCCTCAGCTTCACAACATTAAGTCTTGCATTTGCACTTCAAACCTGTCCACTTGGGACAGTTAACCAGTTTGAGACAGCAAGCTCTTCAGTTCCATTTTGTGCTTAGCCATCTAGGTCTTGATTGCTTCTGTGTGTTTGATAGCTTGTAGCTCTGTTTAAAGGGACTCGCCTGTAATTGCACAAACTTGGGCAAAAAGAGATGGGCATTAGTATATTAAGGTATTAAGATTAATCAATGCTGCTTTTGCAACAATTGTTGCTCAAGTGTGTTATATTAAAAATTAAACCATGAAACTGCCAAGGAGCCCTCGGACTTGAAAAGCATTGTTGGAAGAAAAGTAAGGGGAATGAGTTAATGAGTTGTTAAGAGTTACCTGAAAACTTCTCACTGTAGAGTGCTCACCCACTGTGACCCCTCATGTAGGACTCTGTTCACTCCAAGACCAGAGACAGTTTCCTGTTTCATGGTCATGTTCACCACTTTAAGAGTGTGTCTTCACGGGATTAGTGATAAAAGAAGGGTATTACCCTGGGGATTCCAAGAATACATTTACTAATGGTAGAGGGAGAGAATACTAGAGTGAAACAATATTTGTTGATTTAGAATTTTTTCTCAGGATTTAAAATAAACCTTTCCTGATTAACAGACATTTTAGTTACCACTTAACTGGAGATGGATGTTGTACTTTGCATCAAGGAACAATATGCTTTTAATGTGGGGGGGATCTGGTTTACTATAAAGCTTTGGTACAATACCCCCACGCACCTGCCCCAAAATAGCCTTAGTTTTCAGAAGACTTGTACTTAAATGCTGACATTTATATAGTGTGATTTAGGTTGAGTTGTTTAAAATGAGGGTTGAAATAACGTTTTTTCTTTCTCTATTCTAGTAATTCTTACACTTCAGATCGCTGTCCTTTGCCATATTCTGCCAATCTCCCTGAGCAGTTAGAGGGGCTGTGTACTTCGTCAGTCCTAGTCTTTGTCCTAACAAATTCTATCTTTTGTGCTTAAAGTATTTTGAAATTCCTTTTCTGTTGCCAGCAGGTATGGTTTTGTTTTAGTTTTTTTTTTTTAACATCTTTGTGTAGCTATATTGTGGATGTGACTTGTGTGTATTAAAACTCTTCAGTATCTCTGCTAGGTGGAGGTGTTCTGTATGTCACTTTACATCTGAATGCTCCTCTGTACTGTTTTCTTTCTGCAGTCCAGCAGTCCCTCACTCTTTTGGACAGATTTATGCAGCTCTTATCCCTGGATGAACTTTCAGTTAAGTTTTTTCTGGCTACTTACTTTCTCATTGCCTTGCCCCCAGCCCCCCAAACTAAACAAAATGCCTTTGCCCCAATCACTCATTTTCTTTCACTGCAGCTTACGCTTTTCTGCTCCCATTCTTCTTTAATTCCATTATTTGTAAATAGTAATTTTAGGTGTGTATTAGGAAAGAGAAACTCCTATTTCATATGTATATGTGCTGTGTACCTACATACATGTGTATAGTATATGCATATAGATTGTTCAAAGGACACTTTTAGATCACTTGAACAATTCTGATTTGTGCAACACAGTAGGAGATGTGGGTTCCTCTTACTCAGTGTGTGGTGGTGTTATAAACATCCTGGGCAAATAGTGTTTTACTTATTTATTTATTTTATGATTAGTTTTAGTGAGTCGGAAACCTCTTTTTTCAGCCACGTTTTTCCCAACCATTGCCTTAAGAATAGACTGGTAACTCTCATGTAAGACAAACATTTGGATGTATTGATGCTGGACACTGTTTTAAGTTATACCGCAGGTAAGACTTGACACTAACTTCTGTTCAAAGTTTAAATTGGTAAAAGTTGTTTATCAACTTTTGTTGTATTCTGTGTGAAAGGGAAATGACTTGTAGATGCTTACAGGATACTTAAACTGTACCACAGCAAATTAAACACAGGTTTCTTTCACAGCATGGCTTGCACACTGAGTCCTTGAGGTAACTGAAGGATTTTTGGGTTTGTTTCTCTCATCCCCATTTTAAGTCTGATCACAGAATCACAAGATTGGAAAAGACCAATAAGATCATTGAGTCCAACCATGCCTGTCCTCTCCCAAACCATACCCCTGAGCACCTCATCTACTTGTCTGTTAAATACACCCGGGGTGGTGACTTCACCAACATCCCAACAGCTCTTTTGGTGAAGACTTTGTTCTTAACATCTTAACAACATTTCACCTGTCACTTGACAGAAAAGACCATAACCCACCTCTCTACAACCTCCTTTCATTATAGGCAGTGATAGGGTGTCCCCTCAGCCTCTTCTTTTCCAGACTCAATCCCCCCAGCTCCCTCAGCTGCTCCTCAGAAGGTTTGTTCTCCAGACCCTTCCCCAGCCTGGTTGTCCTCCTCTGGACCCGCTTCAGGACATCGATGCCTTTCTTGTACTGAGGGGCTTGGAACCGAATGCAGCACTCGAGGTGCGGCCTCACCGATGCTGATAAAACCTTTCCAAAGGGGTTTGAACTCAGCTGCAAAGAAATTTTTTCTGTGACTAAGTGTAACCTGGATTCTGGAATATGTTTCTCTAATCAGCTGTGACAGGCAGCTGCTTGAGAGTTTGGATTTTTTCTAGTCTTTAAAGTAGCCCTGGGGCTGCAAACATTGCAGTGGTGCTGAAGAATAAAGGAAAGGCTGGGGTGAAAGTAGTAATTTAAGTTCAGATATGAGGTCAGTTCCTGGCTCTTGCTCCTTATTGACTTCCTGCTTGGGACTGGTAAAATCATTTGGTTCCTGTCCAGCATTTTAAGGATTTTGTTCCTAAATCTGACTGACTTTCTAAGTCAAAGGAATTTAGATGTGGAAGTAGATTTTTTTTTTTTAAACAAAATCTTACCTTTTGTTCTTTGCTCCTATTGGAGAAATGGATGATAACTTCATTCTTTTATCTTTTTAAAATTATATTGATTTCACTGGACAGAGGAGCTGTGCTCCCACACATGAACAATGACTATCCCAGTAGGAACAGGACAATTTGAGAGGCTCAGGACTCAGAAGGCTATAGGGGATTCATTCTTGGAAATGCATTATACTGTGTTAAAAATTCTTGGAGACCTTGAACACTGCAAATGGAAGGCACTTGATTTTTTTTCTTTAAGTGTATGCAAAAGTGTATTCATATGTGTAGTAAAAGTTTTTATTGTGTCAGCAGACTTCTTAAAAGTATGCTGAACAATATCTTAGCTGTAAAAAAAACCCTAAACAATGTAATACAAGTTTGGGTATGAACTATTTATGGAAAACATCATGGCAACTATAGTCCCTGCAGTAAAATTTCAGAGAAATATTTATTTTTCCAGCTTTTCAGTAGAAAATTGAAATAACAAAATACAACCCAGCAACAAGAATGCAACTTGCCTGCATGCAAAAAGTACGAGAAGAGTTTTTCTAAGTATTTGGTGGTTGTAAATGTCTTGTCAAGGAGCTAGACAGAATTGTACTTCAGTCTGTTAATGGCAGAACTGCTTGCTAATAGTTCTCAGGAAGGAGCAATAGTAATAACCCTGATTTCTTGGCATGTTAAGAATTCCAGAAATTACTGTCTTTCCATGAGACATAATGTCTCCTACAGTCATATGCAAATGTATTTGCTGTCTTCAGAAGACTAATAGGCTCAAATCAGAACGATGCTGTATGATACATAAAAGAACTAGAGGCTGAAATAGCCAGTTGGTAATGCCAACTGGAACAAGTAGGACTTCCAGCCATATGCCTACCCATCAGCCTGTGCTGTTCTCTTTGAAAAAATGTCTTCCCAGCTGCTTTATTTTTAAGGCAATATAGGTACGTGCTTTGCTTGTTGACAACTATAGAGGCACTTTATTTTTGAATGGAAGAGCTATAACAATTGAATAAGAGATGTAAAGTTTTTAATAGTGGGCAAAGACATTTGAAACATCAAGGCTTTTAGCAACAGAACAAGATGGGTCTTATTTATGGTGATGCACAACAGCTTTAGTTATGTTAGGTTGGGCCTTTCTTAGGAAAGCTGTAGTTTAGCATGTGGCTACTGTCAAGAGTGTATGCAAAAACTATAAATGTTGCTGGAGAATGCGAAAGCCTTTTGTTAAAAAGTCTGGAAACCTATTGGAGGATTTTAAAGTTGTGGAAAATTATCTCATGGGGCCAGGTAATAGAATTATTGTAGTAACTTGGGGACTGTTTATTGGTAGAATTATTTGTAAAGAAATTATCTATTCATTTAATCTAGTTCCAAATTCTAAAGCACTAACAGATGTCACTGAAAACCTGAAGGTTAGCAAGTTTTCCTTTTGTGGGGATGAACAGCACAAAATGCATCTGAAATACTGAATATGTAGATTCCTTCCCTCATCCCTTAACTGTGATATGACAGTTGGACAGTTAATAATGGACAGTTAAATAAGTTGCAGCAGCTATGCAGCTTTGTTGCTTGATTTATTTTAAATTTAATTTAATAGACTAAAGGTGACCTTTTTGTATTTCACTACAGACATAAATGTTGACTCTAATTACACGGGTTTATGTTGGAACTACCCGTGGTAAAAAGGACAAGACAGTTGTTCCCGCATGCCACTATATGACTTGGCTTTTAAGTGTTTATTTACATAGTTTGGCACTATTTTAATTTCATCATCACAGTTTCTCACTTCTAGGGCCTTGATTGAAAACTTTTGTCACCCATGTCCTTTATCACCCATGTCCTTTCCCACTGTGTACAAGCTACAGCTCCTTCAGCATGGTGCAAAAACCTTTGGGACTGTTAGTTGGTGAGAACACAGGATGGCAAGTCAGAGTTGTGCTACTAGAGTTTCTTTGGTCTCTGACCTACAGAGGAATGACTTTGTGAGTTGTGTGTGTATATATATATTCATAGCTTTGAATATATAATGTGAAACTTGTTTTCTCAGGAGAAAGAGGAATGATGACTTGCAAGAGGCAACTTCTTTGAGTACATTCTATGGATAAGTTGAAGAAAGAACCAGCCCTCTGGATAGTTCCCCCAGTGCTGCAAGTTAGGGCTTTGATTGAGGGAGGCTGGAGTGTAAGACTCTGACTTGTGCTACTTTGGAATGGGGGTGGGTAGTGTTGTAATTTGTTTTGTCAGTCATGTGTCTTTTGGAAGACCTGGGATCTGATTTCTCAGGAAGCTTTTCCCATGGGATGGAAATTAAATAATTGCTTAGACAAAGAGGACAAGACTTCTTTATTTTTTTCTCTTCTGCCTCTCTCTTACTTAAGAATGTAAGAAAAAAATAATTATTGAGAAGCCTTTAATCTGGATGGATGATCTATTTAGCTCTAGGTTTTCCTTGTCCTTTCTGGAGCTCACAGGTCTGAAATCAGTCTAATGGTCAAGTCTTAATCACTAAAACCCTGAGTTACTTTTCCTCTGTACTAAATTTCAAAAGTAAACCTAGGTGATATTGTGAAATACTGATGTTGGTTTTTTCTCTGCTTCTAGGCACTTGATATAAGATGTCATATAGTAGCAGTAATTTTGTTCTATGTTCAGCTCTAATTTAATGTTAGAATTCAATCTAATCGATGTACTTCAATTTTCCAATAGAAGTTTGAATCTAATTTGATGTTTAGGTGCTGGTTGAGTCTTGTGTCTTTGCATATTAATAAGTATTCCAGAAAGGTATCTGTTTTTTCACAGCAATAAATTTTAACGGCTTCTGTTTGTACAGCATTAGAAAACATCTGGTGTTATCAAAACTCGCAGACAAATGAACTTGCTAGAGTGAAGAGAGTTCTCTTCTGCTAATTGTAACCTCAGCTGTTTATTGTACACTTAAATAAAAACAAATTGATATATATAATGATAACGCCCCAGAATTAGTAAATCTTAGTGTTATGTAGAATTTGAGGAGCTGGTTTTGCTTTCACCATGAATAGGTTGTGTAGGGTTTTTTTTTTGGTTGTGAGCAAATAAGTGAAAAAGGGCTGTGTGAAAGCTGCTTTCTGTTAACTTGAGAAGAACTCCATGTTTTTATAGTTAAGAGTGTCTTGCAAAAAATAACCAAGAAGTAACTGCATTAAAGGTGTTTTGGAAAATTTGTTTGAAAGTTGCTGTAGAAAAAAGAATAATTATTTTATTGAGCTTAAAATGGTGTTCATGCTTTCATGTACTGCAAACCTCCGGCATTAGCTCTTCATTAATCCAGACCCTGTCAAGGTGAGCTCTGTCCCTTCTCTCAATCTGGTATGTACCTCTACACAATTTGTAAAATATGTACTAATATTTCAAGTAGCAGCGAATAGGAAACATTATCTAATTTAGAAGCTACTCGTGATGTGTGCCTGATGTTCAGTCTAGAGAGTATAACTGGTATTTTTTTAAAAACCTATGAAGAATGAGGATTGCAGTGCAAATTCAGATGAAAAGCAGGATAGTTGTAAATAGGTTTTACTCTTCTTCAAATCCACCTGAAATAGAAATGACTTTAAGGAATGGAAGTGACACAAGGGGACAGAAGTAAAGGATTGACGGTCTGGAGCTATACACCTCTGCATAATAGCCTTCCTCATAGTAGTTCTTTCCAATGATGGTTACAGCTTTTCTCAGCAGCAGCATCTTGACTTCAATATTATGTAAATTCCTCATGCAAAATGATTTCCCAGGCACTGGATTTTCTTCTCTGCCACAGGAAGAATTCCCAGAGGGTTGTTCAGGACAGTAACCAAGTTGACTGTTGAAAGATGAATGGAGGGTTTTGTGGGTTTTGGTTTGGTTTTTTTTTTTTTTTTTTGTTTTGTTTTTCCTTTAGTACTTGTATTCTGTTGTATCTTGGCCAAATCTCATCTATCTTACCTGTGTGTTTGCAAGTGCAGTGTAAAAATAGCTGTGGATGGGAAGGGGATATTTAAAACACATGATATGTTAATTTTATTTTCATGGACTGAAACATTCTTACAGTTTATTTCTAACCAAGACGAAAATTGTATGAATAACTGCATAACTATTAATGCAGACACTTTTTTGTATACCAGTGATTATAGATTCACTGATTTAAGATGGATTTGAAATGAAAGGCTTGGTTGTGGGTTTGGTTTTTTTGAGTAGTCATAGAAACTTTTCAGAGTTTTCTTGATCATTTTTTTAACAGTGATTTAGAAGATGATGCCTTAGTGCCACGTGCTTGGCTGTAATATGTGGATGCTCTTTGGTTTTGTAGAGGTAATGCTACTATGTTACAGAAGACGTATTTCAACTTTAGAGCTTTTTCTTTATCAGTGTGGAAGAGTAAACATTAATCCTTTAACATCAAATGTCCTGAGAGTACTAAAATACCCTACAACTCTTATCTTTAAACTTTCATATTAAAGGTAGTGACACTAGAAGGTTCTCTTGCACAGTGGAATGGTGTCACTATCTTCAGTCAGCTCCCCCTCTTCCTCCTGCCCTTTCTTTGTCCCTTGTCTAAATTGCATCTTTTTCCACCCAAAAGTTTCAGAGAAGCTGATAAAATTATCTAGTCCTTGTGTTCATGTTACAATGTGAAGTGTGGTCACCTTAGCTCACATTACATATTTTCAAATGAATGCTCTTAGGGTTTCTTAAATGCCTTGGCAAGTTTGAATTGCAATTACTTGAAACCAACTGTGTGGAAATTTCACAAAAAGGAGTCTCAACAGCTGAATCTTTTTCAGAAGAGTTTAGTGTTCCTGTCCAGTTTAATTGAAACAGGAACATGTCAGACAACCTGCTATTCCTGCCTTTCTATTCCCTTGAATCTGAAGTTCTTGTAGACTATGGTAACATCTTAAGTAATGTGGCAACTAACACCTCCTGTTACCTCCCCACAGAGTTGCTTTTTTTCAGATCTGATTAGTGCTGCTTACAAACAGATGTTTGTACTTGGATAAAAAAAAAAATTTGGACTGTTTGAGCAGCAAGGACCAGAATAAGAGACATATTGGCTTTTTCCTCTTGGGAATGTTGGTTTAGACTTCCAGAAGTACTGAGGTAGATTAGGAGTTATGATGGTGAGAAGCTGCTGTGCTGTCTGTGGGTCTGCAAGTATTCTGCCAGGAGAAAATGATGATGCAAGTCAGGTAGCTCTTTGCTTCTTGCCTCTCTCCACACACTTCCCTCTCCAGCTGTGAGCGTAACAACCCTCTGTGAATGATCCACTGACTTGGTAAGCAGCTTCTGCTGTTTCAGCTACACAAGTCTATTAAGGGGCTTCAGTGCTCATACTCTTTTGCCAAGGTGGGTTAGTAAATGAATATAAAAAATATCATCAAGTCAACATCAACAAATTGCACAAATTGTATTCAGAGCCTGGCTGATAACAACTTGTGCTACACAGCAGCTGGTGTCTTCAGGGAAGTCAGGGTGCTCAGGACTGTCTCCACACTGGGTCTATTTCTGGAAAAAGTGTCGGTACCTTTTACCCAGATATGTGGTGATATTTAGTAAAAATTCTAATTTTCAAATGAAAATTCAAATAGTAAATTTCATAATTTGTATCTTTTACAAATTATAAGAAGAAAGTATTCCATAGAACTCTTTTTGCAATTTTTTTTTCCTTGCAGAGATGAAGATCGAAAATTTTTATTATAGGTACAACTTACCTTAAAAGCATTTCACTCAGGGTGGTCTGCATGGTTTGTGTTAAGCACTTACTGGCATACCTTGCCTATTGTTACTGCTAAATTCAATTTCATCTTGACAGCTGACCACCAAGTCAGTCTTCCAGGGACTTTTTTATTCTTAGAGTGAATGTGAGACGAGGAAAATAGTTTATCTGTGAATATTATTCCTTGTAGATTTTTTGTTATTACAAATATGCTTTAACAGGCTTGAAGATTCATGGGAAGAGTGCTTTTTTCATTCTCTTGACACTTTTTTTGGTGTGAAAGTTGTGAAGTGTTGAAAGCATAGATTTTCCTTGATTAACATAGCCTTTCAGATTCTCAGCTTCTTGGCAGCCTGTCCCTAAAGATTCTTTTCTTTTTTTCTTACTTTTTTCCCCTCCTTTAATATATGGAGGAGTAAACAGGTATATACTTCCCAGGGAAGAGAGATGCTTGAAAATAGCAAAGGGAACTAGTGTTCTCTCTAGATTTAAAAAGTTGTTCCTGTTTCCTCCCCCACCATTCTCTGTTATTCCCTCACTGTTATTTCAATATATATATATACAAACATACTTTCAAGTATAATGTGCTATGTTCAACCTGCCTGTTTAAAAATATGCAATAGTGTTTAGTCTGTAAGCTGTAGGTATGAGAGGTTCTGTTAGGTGATCCATGTGTAATGCTGGTGAGGAACTGGGAGCATTTGGAAAAACATTTCCTATGCCCCCTTCTATTGAACTGCTACTAAAAGTAATTCTTAGTTATTATTGCAGTATTAATTTAGCTTGTTGATGCCATATATCACTGCTATGTTCAAATGAGCTGATGTTTCTGTTGCACAGATATGTTTACTAAACGTGACTAAGAATTTAATTGTATAGAGCACTGAATTTAATTAGCCAATAAATTTGTCCTGATAGCATCCTTTTTCATAAGTGTGAAGATGTTACTTACATATCTCATCTATATCCTGAGTTTGCTCCCAAATTCCTTGTCCCTGAGAGATAAACTGCTCTAATTTACCTTTTATCCAGAATTAATCCTGCTTCAAAGTGTCTTCAGTCATTAAAGGGTTAGCAGTGGAGTTTGAGCCTAGGCCTGAATTTAGACCTTCCTTGTGGGGACTCTTGCTGTTGAGAGCATCAGATGTTATCAGTACCAAAGCAGATAGAATGTATGTTTACTTGAGTCTGTTTTCAAAGCAGTCTGGTCTTAATCTGAAAGTTTCTCTTTGTAAAAAACCAACCAAACAAAAAGCTCTGAATGTTTGCCATACTTGGATTAGGATCTCAATTGCAGAGAACCAAAGCTAGTTGCTAGAGGTGACTGCTTGACTCCTTCAGACTGATCTTAACCAGGTTTGAGAAAGATCTCATTCCTCTTCGGTACTGCCCAATTCACAAACGATGGATGAAGTTGATGAGAAGGAGAAAACCTCACAGGTGTCTTTGGAGATACTTTGGTGGTGTTCATTGCTTCTTGGGCAAGAGTGGCAGGTTTCTGATGTGTGGGTTCCTGATGGCTGGCTGAAGTTGTGTGCTAAGTTCACTTCTGATATAAGGTGATATGATGACAGGTCTTTGAGTTGACTTTGCCCTTTCTGTGCTCTGCTGCTGGGTAGGCAGTGAGTTTGTAAGAGAAACCTGTGCTGCAATTCCAGCAGGGGAAGGAACATGATCTTGTGTGGCTCAGCAGAGGTGTCAGCTGCAGTCCTACCATGGGCCTGAATGGAAAGATAAAGTTTGAAGAAGGAAGCTGTCTTTTCTCCTGATACTGGTCAGCCTATGTGTAGAAAGCAATTATTACTGTTTTGATTGTGCAGGTGATTGCGTTTTCTATTCTTGAAACCTTTTCTCAGTCAGATATGTTCATACTTGGGTTTGATTTGCCTCATTACTGTCTGTGTAGACTAAACGATGACCATTACTTTTACTGTTAGAATCAGCAGTGCAACTGCAGAGGAAAAAGCCACAGCTATCAGGTAGACATTAAAGAAATGTTTCTTGTTTGATGTTCAACTCGTTGTGCCTTTTTTCTCAACGGGTCAAAATCTTCCTTTGTTCTTTTGAACATTTCAGGAAATAGGATACATAGAAGTGACACTTGCTCCTGAACGTGGGGGTACCTAACTGCATCCATCCCTGGAGTAGAGCTCACCGATGACATGAATAAATGAGGAGGCTTTTCATATCTGTGAGAAGCTTACAAAGCAGCTTGCACTTTGTGACAATTCATGCTTAATTGGTTGAGATTTAAAGAACCTTAAGACAACACTTATCCATAGTTTTTCCCCCAAGTTTTTCATATTGTTTATCTGAGAGCTTTGTAGCATTAATACACTGATGCTTTTAAAGACAAAAAGCTATATAGTAAAACTGCTCTTTTCAATGAAAGTTTAATCCATATCACTTGAAATTTTGGAAGTGGGCAGTATGGATATTGAGTTTAACCAAACTATAGACTTAAGTTATTTATCATAGTCATAACTGCCAGCCTTTTAAAATGGGGTGTTTTTTTTCCCCTCAGTATATGCATATCCATTTTTATAGCTATGTCCTTGTACTAGAGTATGCTCTCTTATATGCCTTGCTGAGATTTTGTTTGTTTGGAAGTATCCTTAAGTTAGTCCTTTTCCCCTCTACAGAGCCTTATGAGGCAAAGAACCTCATTTGGGAAAGGACAGTTTGAGTTGTCTGTGCCCTCAAATGTGTGCTTGATTCACCTCTAGGTCTACACTAAAAGTTCCCCAAAGTTTTCCTCTGGTAAGGTTCCATAATGGGCAACTGCTTCTAAACGTAAGAGTGTAAAAGGGGGAAAGTTTTTGTATTTGGAACCTCTTACGCTAGTAGATGAATATGAAAAGTAGCAGGCTTTAGAGTAGGTTAAGTATGTTTTTTTGCTTGTATCTCAACTTATTGCAGCTGTTGACAATCAAGTATGTTTTTTACCAAACAGTTCTAGGAAATCAAAAGGTTTTGTGAGAGCTGGTATATGAAATATCAGCTCTGAAATAATGAAATCAGTAAAGCTATGCATTTCACAAGCTGCCTTTCTCCTGGTTTGCAGAAGATTGTTATGGCTGATAGATAGGTTCTCTCTTAGCACAGAATGCAATAAACCCTCCTCTCTTGGTCCCATTCCAGTGTTGGATAATAAGAACATAACTAATTCATCATTTCTCTACAGATTTCCAGTAATCTGTTATTAATGCTAGTATTCAAGTAAATATAACTAAATCTGACAGATGTAAAAACTGTTGCATTCACGTCACAGTGGTGCAGTGAGGTGTAAAAAACTGGCTAGGAACTGTAAAGTATAGCCTTTTGTGAAACCTAATGACAGTGTCTAACTTTATGATGAAAACACATTATTGTGAATGTCAGTGCACAGAGAATTGTTTAGACAGACTGCAATGATGGTTGCTAAAGAAATATCAAAAGCAATAAAATATAGAACAACAATCTTCCATTGGTTTTGTTATAATTCAACGATGTTATCACTTGTGTAGTATCATTTCATATAGAGAATCGTATCCGTTATGACAAGTGATCCTTTAAAAGGAAATAATGGTAAAAAGATTTGCTTTTGCTCTTAATGTCTTAAAGACTTAATAAGGTTGCTAGTTTTTTTCTATTTTCCTTTTTTTTGTCTAAACAACAATATTACAGCAACTTTAAATGAAAGACATGTTGAATTAGTTAAACTTTGTTGATGGAGTTTGAGGCTCCAATTAACTTCAGTCATTAAAAGATCCACTTCTGAACACAATTAATTTGAGCAGTAATCATACTTACTGGAAATAATTTATCGAAGGGAGTGTTTGGTTTCTGCAAATAAAGCAAACCAAAGGAGGCTGCATTCTGTGGCCATCAATAACAATTGCTTATGTTTCTGAGCACTGGTACTTTCTTCAGTATTTTTTTTCCTGTAGTTTACCTAAGATTTGTTAAAGTATTTTTTATGAAACATATTACAATATTTTGTGATATAATTATATTTGTAGAAAGGAGAAGGCTTTATCCTCTCAAAATATTAGGTCACTATCTGAGTTAATAAAACCCTCTGGGTTCACTTGAAGTTGAAAATCTTTAGATCTCATTCATCAAAGTTATGAAGTCATGCAGGGTGCACTATTCAGGCTGGTATTATAGAAGGAAGTGTTAAGGTGGTCTTGTTTGCTTGTACTCTGTCTATTCAATGGCTCTTCCCTCATGCCTGGAAGAGAAGTCTTTGCAGCACCATCTGCCACAGAGGATGTTTAGACTCGAGACCACAGGCTGTGCCCTCTGGATGTGTTCAGTAATGGCTATTTCCAGTTAACCTTTAGTCTCTTTCCTCTTCAATCTTGCTTTTTCTTGATAGCTCATTTTTGTTCCTATCAGTTTTGCATTGCGACAAAAACCAATTTCTTATTTTTTCTTTTAAGGTTATAATAACCTTATATGTTCATAAATAATCTCTGTCTACATTTATGACTGAAGTTTTTGACGTTCTCCAAAGCCTACTTTTCCTACAGAGACTGGGGAAGGGTTTTGAAGTGAAGTCACACAAATGTGACAAAAGTGGTCAGAAATAAATGCTTTAAAAAAACCCAGGGAGCATATAATATGTGAAGACTAATACTAAAATAGGGATTAGGGAGATGGTAGACTTCATCTGATGGTTATATTGGTATACTTATTATAATTTGTCTTATGACATGTTGCTTTGGCATTACAGGTATGCTTAAGTAAAAAGGAAGTATTTGTTTCTAAACCTATTAAGATTGATAAATTCAGCTAAACTACAGAATACTACAGCATAAACTTCTGTATTCTACTTTTTTTAATGTTTCACAGAACAGCCTCATACATCTCAAAAATTTGTTAATGGATCACTAAAATGTTCCACAACATGCATTATTGTTTAGTTCAGTACTTGCATGGAAGCTAACATTCGAGAGCACCATTCACTTTCAGTTGTGTGTACACAAAACTATATGCAGATATTGTGCACTCAGATCTGGATGTGATGATCCCTAACCCCTGTAACATCTGGCCTTTGCTCCTGTAAAGCTCTGCACTTAGTGTGAAACAGTGTCCTGCACAGCGCTGAATGCAGGAACCACCTGTCTCAGGAGCAGAGATTATTAGAGACATGAAACCACCATCAGCATTTCTCTGCTTCCTCTGAATATTTTAATTCTGTGTCCTATTTTTTAGGTTTCATGCATGAGTGTGGCACTTAATATCCAGACAATTTTGTTTATGTTCAGAATTGTGATCTTCATTGACACTTGTTCTGCTGGCTGTCAACTGGTATCAGAAGCTTCATCATAAATACCAAATCATTTTTTGCTGTTTGTTTTTGGTTTTTTTTTTTTTAAAGCCCACACTTTATCATTCTCATATTTATATTTGTATTAAAAACCAAACCACCACCACCACCAAACTGTCTCCGGTGATAAGGTCAGAAATGATTGCTATCACACAAAGGGAAAGCTTGAATACTGTTGAAGGGAATGAGGGAAAGAGCTTGTATGGTGCAAGAACAGGTGCTGTTTAAAGGGGCAGTGATGGAGTCTTGCTAAGTTTTTCAGGATCAAAGAAAAGATTTTTCAAGATAGATGTGGTAGAAGGGTAGACAGGCTTTGGAAGGGAAGCTGTAGAAAGTGAAAGAGGGGCAACTAGGAGCAAGAGATGTTAAGGAACATGGAAGAAATTCTTGGCTGAAGGCATGTATTGGTGGCTACAGAAGAAATGCATTTGATGTAGGAGATATCATAAAACATAGTGTAGGGAAGATGATATACTATTTTTAAGTAGTAGCTTCTGCTTGTGTTCATCACTGGGCCGGTAATCATTGAAAAATCAAAATTTTCTTTAAGGAAAAAAATTCAGAAATAGCCTTTTCTATAGTCAACAGTGCATCTGGTCAGCATGCTGTCAAAACATATGGTGAGCTTGGTACACCCACTGTGACTTCTTTTTTCACAATGGAAGAGCAGGAATAGCTTTTAAAAAAAAAAATGTTTATCATCTTTTTAAAGCATGCTCTTTTTTTTCCTCATTGGCAAAAATGGTTTTTGGCCTTCACCAGATATGTTTTTCATAAATCTAATTCCTCAGCAGAATTCGATGTTCTGATGTTTGTAAGAGGTAGGATTGTATCAAACAAACTTGAATTCAATAATGGCTGAATGCAAGACAGTTCAGACTTTCTGTATTGAAAATAAAGTTTTTCTTAGACAAATCCATCAAATATTTCAAAACTCTTAATGAGAATATTTCATTTTGGAAATCTAAAGAGCATTATTTTGTTCTGCTTTCTACATGAGCTTATCACTTAAACTGTGACGAGACTCTTGGTTCAGAGGTATGGTTTGTGACAAATCCTGCTCAGCAGAGTAGAGAGGAGGCTGAAATGCAGCTCCCTGGTTCCAGTTCAGCAAAACAGTTTGTTTGGGTTCAAGCTGCAGTAACTGGTATTTGTTACTAATTATTACACAGATGTAGGTACTTGCAGATGATAGCAAATTAATTATAAATAGATTATGATAGCTTTCTGAAAGTGTATTGAGTTAATATGATAGTCATAACTTCAGAGGAATATACTAGAAGCCTGTGCTTTGTTCTGTAATCCAAGCAATGGTACCTACTGTTCTGGCTATAATTCACTGCTACCAGCACATAAAGTTTTGTGTCTGTGTGATGGCAAATCAAGGATTGTGTACGTATCATATTTAATCTGTGTCTTTTGGGGGTCTGCGAGAAAACTATATCTTCAAGTGAGTATTGGTAAAATCAGCTTTCCCATGAAATGCAAGATGTCTGCCACCATAAGTTTGAGATGTACATATTGAAAATATAATTTTACATTTTTGGAATAATGAAGAAAAGGCAATGGGAAATAGGGAGTTCCTTACTCTGTGTCGTATTTGTAGAGGTTTTTATTCTCTTCTGTAATCGTAGGTGAAGTAAGAGGGAGACATCCATGGGGATATTTCTAGAGAATTTTTTAAATTTAAATATGGATATGCTTCTTACTTGATTCAGTGTATTTGTTTTTGGTTTTTTTTTTTTTAATCCTGTTAAATATTCTACATGAGATCTCAAACATTACCTTGCAAATAATCATTCTGTGGTCTAGGGGGAGATTGTCCTTGAGGAGCTGAATGCATAAAGTAGGAGACTCTTAACTCTTTGTGGAGTGGAACCCCATTATGGCAGAGAACATTATTTTTGTCTCAGAATTAATCAGAATAGTAATAAAATCATGTTCCCTGCATATGTTCTGTCAGATGAGAAGAATCAGACAATTTAAGTATGTCAGGAATGCTGATGCTCTAGAGCTTGTATTTGATACCCCTGGGAATTATGGAAGAGAAGGCGAAGTCAGATCAAAGGTGAGGAGAAGAATCGCAAAACAATGAAGAAGCATATTGCTGGTTGAAACCAGCTGGAGATAGGGAAGATACTTGGGATGGAGAAAAGAAAGACTTGAGGAAATATGAAGCAAGTGGATGGGCAAAAAGAAATTTGAGATGAGAACTTCTTTAGGAGAGGAGATTTTTGCTTTGATTATAATGGTTAGCGATTGGGTGACTGGGAGCAGAGCTTGCTCTTGCATCTTTTATAAACTAAAACTACTTATTGAAGCAGCAATATTGCAGTGATACAATTCTGTATTCAAAACAGTGTCACTATTTTTTTACCAAAACTCATGTTAATACAGAATTGTGGTCTAACAGCAATTTATGCAACATGAAATAAGGTTTTTATTTGCTTTCACTGCATTGTTGTGAAGTACATAAAGCATATCCTATGATTACATGTTGTAAGAGCATATAATTGCATTTCTTTAGATGAGCATATGTAATACTAGTGCATGAAATCTTTTGTTGGAATATTGTTTTAGGTCTCTCTGTAGGACTGCAATATATAATTTCTTCTAATGGAAAGCAAAGATTTGGTGATGATCAATGTTGACCTGCGAACACTTACCTTAAGTTTGTGCTCGTTTGTTGTTACCTATCTTGCTGTCTCTTTTTTTTTTTCCCAGTTATTTCATATGTTACAACTGTTTTAGTTTTAATGATGTTGTATTGAATGAAACTGATAACACTACTTAAACTAAATCTGGAACTCCTGTTAAAAGGTCTGATTTTGAGGGATGTGGAATACTGTGAATATCTTTGCTGTTCAGAATGTATGTAACTTATGTAATGTATTTAACTTGAAGTGCGAATTTGCTTATAATAAAAATTTGTTACGTTTTGCAATGAAGATGAGACACTTTTTGCCACTGTATTTTCCTTACTTTTGAAAATACTTCTTTTGCTATATAGAAATTATTTCCTCAACTTCAAACACCTTGAGAAACAATTGGAAGCACTGGCAGGATACGTGTAAGGACATAGGTTCTTAATGTTGGGGTGATGTTCCTTTTGCCTCTTGAATAAACGAGGAGGGTGAAGCCGGTTCTGTACAATGTAGGTCTTTCTCATTGTATGACTTCCTCTGTTCTGGTGAAATAATCTTGGGTAGAGGAAAGGGGAGGGAGAGTTTTCAACACTGGAAGAATCTTTCAACTTTGAATTGGCTTACATCAGCAATTGTTTTGGAATGCAAAAAAAAGTTAGAATTATTCCATTAAATATTCTGGTTTAGAAGGACATTTATGGAGTGAAAAGAATACTCTGACTCCTTCCCTGCCTATAATTAATAATTTTGTCATGTGCCTTCTCTGTGCCTCTTCAGTAACCATGACTCACCTTAATACCAGTGTTTGACATTAGAAGCCTCTCCAGAGAGGAAGAAAATCATTCAGAAATGAGTTGGATAAAGGTTATTAAACCAACACTTAAAATTCTAGTTCTGCACATTTTCCTTTACCCCTAATTAAATGCCAAGAACAGCAATGTGGAATTTTTAGTATATACATATGCTGAATATACATTTATCTGAGGAAAAATACCTACAGGGTACTGAAACTTTATTCCCAGCAGTCACATCCTCTTGCTTATGTTGGAAACCTGTTTTTCAAAACTGGGGAAAGAAATCTTGGGGACTGAGTGTCTTAAGACCACATGTTGATACTTTTCTTACCCTTTTTGTATGTGTCAGGTTTTTTTTTGTTTAAGTTGTCTTGCTGGCTTCAGTAGTATTGTTTGTGTAAGTGAAGGCAAGCTGTGGGAGTAAAGTTTGTAACAGTGGCTCGATACTGTGTATATACATCACTGCTTACAAACTGCTCCTTTGTCATCTCCCAGAAAGCACCTGGACTAAGTTGAGTATCAGTATGAATGATATGTGGAGCTGTGTATTGATTTTCTAAAAGACTGAAACCTTTGAATTATGAGGGAAAAAAAAAACCCAACATTGCACCCCAACATTCTGTCTTCACATCTTTCTGTTTCTAAACCTGTAGATCGGGGAAAAAGAAAATTAATTTTTAATCAACAGAATGTAATGTGCTTAGTTACATTCTCTTTACAGGTAGGAGACACCAGCATCTGCAAAGCAGTGATAATTTGCAGTGTTATCATTCTGACTTACAGTGCATGACCCTGATGAGGTCGGGTCCTTTCAATTAGCAAGATGGTGGTGTTAAATCCCATGCTATTATGTTCTTGTTGCCAGGCTCCGCTGCTGATTTACAGAATATTACATGGGTTGGCCATTAAAATCTAATTCCTACAATAAAAATTTAACACAAACTTCTTTTCCTAATTTATAAAACTATCTGGGTCTTTCTAACCAATTTTTTCAACCTTGAGCATGTTGAATTAATACTTTGTAAAAGTATGAAAGGTCCCTGGATCTTTAGTCTCTTGTGTTGGCTTTTTCAGTGAACTCTGCATATTAATTGATTTTACTCTCCTGAGTGATAAACAGGTAATTCAGCGTAGCTGAGTACAGGTGTTATGTTTGATATTTAGTGCTTACTGGAAATTTTCCAAATAGTTGTGGCATCTAAAACCTTTATAATCCTCTGAGTGATATAAAACTGTGCTGGTACTTGTCCAGGACAACTAGTGGGTTTTTATTGTTTTTTCTTCTTTCTTGTGAGAAACCAGGCTTCTTTGTAACAATCAAGTTAACTGGAGATCACTCTTTGCTGCTGCTATTTCATTCCATGATGTAGTGATGGGGAGGGGGGAGGGAATGTTCCTTGTGGAATTCTGACAAGTTGTGGTGGTTCTGCAGCACATAGATCCCTGTTTGCCAATGACCGATTTCTTCTGTATTGACCACAGACAATACCTGAATGTACATTTTACTTTAAAAAGGGAAGTTCTTTGTAAAATCTTTAGTAGGATACTTCTAATAACTGGGTTTGCCTCTTTTTTTTTTTTTTAGGTTAAAAATTACGCAGCAGTACAGCGGCAAGCCCACATAATCACAAGATAGTAACTGGCTCTGCGGAGGCTGGTCTTTATAGCAAGGTCTGTGACTACTAAGGATTGTTTATAATCGTTTTCTTGCTATGTTTTTACTTTGTGGTCCATTTCTCTCAAGTTTCTTGGGTTAATTTCTCTGCTGCCTGGCTTGTTTCTCTGTGCCCTAAAGTTTGTGTGGTTGTCTCCATGATTCCCACATCAACCGTATCTATTTTTTTTTAATTATTTTTGTCTGCATGCTTTTGTTGGTCCTCGATCATTAAATACTTCTGACTGCTTTTAATTCTTCTCCACTGGTTGAGAAGTAAAAGTTTCTGCTTTGGTATCTGTGAGGAGTGGTGTGCTATTTTGTGAAGAATAATCCAGGCAAAAATAAGGTGTTGCACAGAATCTGAGCTTGAAGGACAATTACATATTATGTCTAAGAGACATAGAAAAAGAGTAGAAAAAGAGAGCAAGCTGACAAAAAAAAAATTTAAAAAAAATTGTGAATATTTCCATGGTGGAATTTAGGTGTGATTAAAGGGTTTTGTTATCACTGCACAGAAAGGAAGAAGAGAGATTTAGATCATATGCTGAGTTTTTAGCAAGTTTTTTAATTCCTTTAGTTAGAGGAAGCAGGAAGGAAATTGTTCAGTTTTACACTTCAATAATGGGTCAGAATTTCATGTTTTGTTTTCATGTAGATGAATCCTGTTTTGTGCAGTAACAAGTTTCTTATTCAGAACAAGAAAAGCAGTACATTCAGTTCAAGAGTAAAATACGATACTTGTCCTGGCAAGGTTTATAGGTACGCTGGCAGCACTTGATATCCTATCTTGCATCACGTACAAGTGGTGCTGTTGTGCAGTTTTCATAGATTAAGTGCAGATATTAGAACTAATTTTTGTGAAGAGTATGACAGCAGCATGGACTGTGGATCAGGGGACAAGGATGAGACACAGCAAGTATGGGGGAAATGGGTTCTATATGTGTACCCCCTCTGCACAACTTGCAGTAATGAGCATGTTAATAAAATTCCACCATCTATTGCGATCAGGGGGTGTCACAGATACTCAAAACAGGGACAAAGTTTGATTTCTAGGTCAAGTTTCTCTTTCTGCAAAGGCCTTCTAAGTTGGTTCTGCGGCATTGTGTTAGTGCTCTCATGTTCTGAAAACTGCACCAGGTTTTAGGATCCCTTATCTGTCCTAATATTCCCATATCACATTTCCTGTTCAGATGCTAATACCATCTCTGATTCCAGCTTCTATCCTGCCCTTGCTTAATGTTATTGGAGTAGCCTAACCAATTATCCAGTTCAGAAGGTACCAGAAAAAAAGGATGTAAGAGTAAGTCTATTTATTTGAAAGGCTACAGAAATCTGTTTCCCTTAATGCACTAGGAATTGAACAGATGACTTTGATTTGCACTCAGCTCCAAGCAACCCTCTCCAGTCACCTCCTAACCAAATACCCTGATCAATTAATTGCTCTCGGGATGCTGCTTCCTGCACTTAATCTCATGATATTCTTGGATTTTGCCCCACTTCACGAGTATGTACTTCTGTTTCTTTGAAATAAGGTTGAACATGACTCCATAAATATCTACTAAGATCCCCAGGAAATGCCAGTGTGTTAGTGGAATAGCTTCTTTAAAATTTTGAGGTAGAAATGTGAGCTATAGTGGTGACCTGCATTGCTCTGCACAAACAGATTACTCTTCCTTTGGTCCTGCTTGTCTGCTTAGCTCTAAATTCCACTAGCTTTAGTGAAACTTAAATTATTGCATGGAATTGAATTTACTTTTAATCATCTCTTGTGATTTCTGTCATGCTGCAAAATACACTTAGGAGGGACTTCCCTTAAATGGATTTATAGTTACTGAATTACCTGTCAACACTTCTCTATATATCTCTAACGGTGATGTCTCAAGCTTCTTAACATTAGGTAGACTTCAGGTTTGCTAGCACCACTGCATTGTCTGCATGATGTTATTTCATAGCCTCTATTAAACATCTCACCTGCCTCTTGCAGCCTCTTTGCTGAGCTATCCTGCTTTGATCCATGTATATAGGACCCCAAAGGGAAATTTAGTTTTCTTAGCTAAGGATACACATTTGCTTTGAAAGCACTCTGTTTTATGTTAAGAATACTTATCCACATTTGTTTTGGTTTGTAAGCACACTGTAATTCTAATCTGTAAATAATATAGTTCTGTTTCTCTTGAAACATGTTACCCAAGTGTAACATGATATTCTGTGTTATCATGATGTTCTGACCCTTGTATCATTATTGCTCAGTGCAGCAGGAACCGTGCAGCATTGCTCTTAAAATATGTCATTTGCTTAAAAAGCAGCTTTTCATAGCACACGAGAAATGAGGGCATCTGTCCTGAAACTTCTTAATGCTATTTTTAGTTAACCTTCATTTCAATATGTTTCTTTTCATATTGTTCTACTTTTTGGTCAAATTATGAGCAAACAGCTATACTGCAATCATCACTAATACCTTTGAGTGATTATATTTATTTAAAATGCAAAGATGAGAAAAAACTTTTCATTAAAAGTGTATTTCACTTGGCCGGTGTAAATTTTGAAAGGCTTTGACTTTGCAACTTGTATTCATATTAATGCACCTGTATCTGTGTTGTTGGGTTCCAAATATCTTTCTGATTTCACTTCCAAAAATAGTAGAATGTCTCCTTATATTTCTGTTTTCTACTGGATATTTGCTGGCTTGCCAGAGTATGTTTAATTGCAAACTAAGCCTATCTGGCATGCAGTAAAGTAGACTTTTTTTTAATAAATCGTACCTTTTGATCATGTAATAAAACTCTCAAACCCAAACAAGTGTAATTATAAGACAACTATAAAGCAATCTTAAGAATAGCTACAGGTGAAATAATGAGGTGTGAGGATGTGGAACAATTTTCCAAACCACTTTTAATTTCATTACCTGTATACAATAGAGTAGGACACAGCCTGGAATTTTACAGAGAATAAATATGCGAGAATTTGTTCATACATAATCTGACCATCCATGTTTTATAAGATATTTATAAGCTTAAAAATAAGGAGGGAAAAGAAGAGCTTATCTAAGAGATTCTAAAGAAGTTGGGAGAGAAGTCCAAGGGGTGGGTACACTTGAACACTAAGTCAATAACCAGACCTGGATAATTTTCATGTAAAAAATCCTGTCCTGTTAAAGAGAAGCCGTACCAAACCCGGTGTGTATTGGGTATTGGGTACTTGTCTCCCCTCCTAGTATGGCAGCAGAAATGATAAACTGTTAGATATTCTGGACGAGGTACAGAATCAGATTTATATAATTAGTGTACAGTTGCTTTGAGCTTTTTTGCAAAGGAAACTTGTTTTACTAATGAAGGTCTGTTCTTGTCATGCAGAGAACGTTTTGGTCTTCAAACAATTTTCAGTCCCTTAATCTTTTTATTTTTTTTTACGCTGTTATTGTTGGAAAGGTGCCGAAGTGTCCTTTATGAAGGCATTTGCAAATGCCATGAATTTGCCAGCAGGGTATGAATAGCAGTGCAGCTGGTGGTCTTCCTATCCCCTCCAAAGCTACTGTTGCTATTTCAACTATAACAGTCTTAAACAACAACGTTCTGTTTCACAATTCATATTTTTTCTCTTACAGTGCAATAAACTCCAATTTTGTTACAAGCTGTAGTGCTCCATTAAGACTGGCTGTTATGACTGTTTACTTAAATCCAGTTCTGGTAAAACAGGAAATTAATTCAGTTTCTAAACCAAGTAAATATCTACCAACCTTTCTCATTTTATCTGTGATCACTTAAGAGTTACCAGTTTTTCTGAGAAATTTCTTCAATTACTGGTACAGATTGGGGGAGTTGGAGCAACTTGATGTTTATGCTCAAATTGTAGGTGTGGATGGAGTAATTCCTCTGCCAGGCAATGAGGGTGGGGACTGGCTATGGAACAATTGTTTATAAGACCTGTCATTATACTACTAGTAAAAAACAAACTGCAGTAGTATACAGTTTACATAGATTTCTCCCTTGCTTGACCCAAGGCACTTCAGTAAATTTAGCTAGTTTTAAAGAAAAAAAAAAAGGAAAGCTTTATATGGTATGGTTTGTGATAAAGTACTGAATATTTTCTTCCATGTTTTAGATACTAATTATACAAAGATCATATTTCAAGAAGTCAATCTCCAGGTATCCAGTATGTGAAATATGGTATTTTTGATGTTCTTGTTATGTATTTCCAGGTTTCTGAGCACTTAGCCTGGTTGGTGTCAACTTTCAGGTTTTACTCTGGAAGTAAGGAGATGAGAAGTAGCTCTTCTTTAAAGAATGGAAATATTTTTAAAACTTCAGCAGTATTTAAGAAAAATATTAAATATTACATCCTGCTGTACAGTTATGAATACAATGCAGATCCCACAATGCTCTGAAGTGTTTTTGAAGTCTTGATAAAAACAGTGTTAAAACTAGTCTGAATTGTTTTTTTTTTTTTCTCTTCACATTTGTCTTTATCACTCAAATATCTCTTGGTGTGCTGCCTCATGAGAGTTCAGGGATGACTTTCATTCAGTGTAAGCTGTCAGTAGGTCAGAGAGACCTCGTATCCTGGATGGAGTTATGAAATTTCCTGAGTTTATTACCCTATTAAAATTCACTTTAAATGTCAAAGTTTCTAATTTGTACAAGGAAACAATTTGGGAGCATCTTCAAGGTAACACATGATTTTCTCCTTGAGTATCAAGTTAAGTATCAGATAAAATGACAAGACCTTTGCAGCATATTATATTCCATTGTCTCTACGGGTTTAACAAATAGTTTGCAGAGGTAGGTATTTGAAATACTAATTTTTTACTCTTTTATAACTTAGCTTTTGTATTAAAAATATTTGGAGAGAAAGTATTATGTAATTTTTAACAAAAAATGTCAATTATAAAAAATAGCCACCATTCTCAGCAAAGCCCAGCTGCTGTTTTTTCCTTAGGATATTCTGTGCTTTACTGTCCCCTGAATGACTCATTGTTTGCTTTGACCCAGTTTGTACTCTGTGGTGTAATGATAATTTAATTTTTTTCTGTCTTGCAAAGTTCTGGCCTGTCTCACACTAGACCTTGGCCTCTGTACTGGTGTAGTATTTGTTTGTCTTCTCACTGTATTGGGTGTTTTCGTAGTCAGGTATCTCCAGCTTCAACTACTAAATGAATGATTTACAGCAGGTAGAGTTTGAGAGCAAATAGATGTCAAGGCTAGATGGTAGTCAAAGTCTGAAATTGTCTGGATGAGGAGGAAGACTATCAGCTAACGATCAAAGGAAATGTTTTCCTGAGCACTTTCACTGTGGTTCTGTTTTTGAAGGTGGACCCACAACTGTCCTGTCTATCAGCTGTAAGTAAAACCTGAAGCTGTAATGTTGATAAATAGAATTTTCTTGTTAATGAAGAAATGTGTCATTAATGGTATGAGATAACATAGGTATTGGTGTGTTGGTCTCTGACTAATTCCTTGTGTGTGAATATGAGATTAACAGTGGAGGAAAAAAGACACGAGAAATTAGTTTAGTGATAAGGACAGAGAGATATTCTAATTTCAACAGGAAATTACAGCAGTGCAGGATAAAATAATTGTAAAAGGGTTTTAAGTCACAATGAACTTTGTTTGAAACAAACCTTAGTAGTGATGCCTGTGTTATAACTGACCATACCCCACCAAGATTCCCCTCATTAGCTTAACTTCCAATCAGTGCATATTTATGTGTTTGCACACTCACAACCCGTTTTAGGGGTATCATTTTCAAAGATACTGGCCAGCATCTCTCATTAGTTATTGCTGTGCCTGTGGGTTCTGAGTACCTCTGTAAAAGCTCATTAGTCTGTACTAGATGATGGAAGTCTCTATTATATACCAAAATCCTTTTAAAATCAGACTTAAATTGCTCATGTTAAAAATTAGAATGACGTTAAGGGTAATAAAAGCTTAGATTTAATCATCAGATTTTTCATGACTTGAGTGTGAAAAGCTTTCATTACATCATACATTTGCTTAGAACTGAAGTCACTGATTTATTCAGCCACCTAAATGTTAGCTTTCTCAACTGAATGTGTTCCCTTCAGCAACTGTTCAAAACCACTAGTTTTGTTTTTTCTTGTCACCCGACAGGAAAGAGATTCTGGGTTTTGTTCTACAACATGAACAAGAACGCAAACTGCCTTAAACTCAGGTATTGATGTTAGAGGAGTTAATACTAGGAAATTGACTGTCTTTCATGTGCTCCAAATGTAGGTTTCAGGACAGTTAATCTCAGAATGGCATATCTCAGCAGATGTGTGGAATTTATAATGGATTCCATCTTCACTATCAGCAATAATATATAGGTGTATAAAAATTCTAGAAATGTCATGAAGGAAGGGAAATGTCTCAATGCAAATCGATAACAATTTAGCTGCTTTGCCAGATCAGTTGTATACTGTGGTTTGGAATTTTCAATGAATAGACAATAATGTTTTACATATGCATTGTCATTTCTTTTTGTATTGATTCATTGTTATAGTTCCTTCTAGTTATTAGAAGTACTATTATTTGTTTGACAGTACCACCTAGTGAATGCAGCTGTTGTCAGAAGCTGTAGTCAAAGTTGTGAGGTTCTGTCATCAGCCTTGTGTTATTAAGAGGTAGGGGTAAAAGAATCACACCTGGAGTTTTGTGTCCAGTTCTGGGCACCTCAGTTCCAGAAGGACATACAACTCCTTGAAAGAGTCCAGCACAGGGCCACAAAATGATAAAGGGAGTGGAACACCTTCCTTATGAGGACAGGCTGAGGGAACTGGGTCTCATCAGGTTGGAGGAGACTGAGGAGTGACCTCATTAATGTTTATAACTATGTAAAGGGTGAGTGTCACGAGGATGGAGTCAGGCTCTTCTTGGTGTTGGTTAGTGATAGAACAAGGGGAAATGGTTCCAAACTGGAACATAGAAATTTCCATCTTAATATGAGGAGGAACTTTTTCGCTGAGGGTGACAGATCACTGGCACAGGCTGCCCAGAGAGGTTGTGGAGTCTCCTTCTCTGGAGACATTCCAGACCAATCTGGACATGTTCCTGTGTGGTTTAATCTAGGTGATCCTGCTTGGGCAGGGGGGTTGGACTAGGTGATTTTTCAAGGTCCCTTCCAACTCCTAACTTTCTGTGATTCTGTGATTTAAGCTGCCTATTTTCATCCTCCATTGAAAACAGCCTTGGATACTTGGAGTTTTATTTTAGCAGAAAGATCATGTAATTAGAACGACTGGTGTTAAGCTCTAGAAGAGAAATGCTTGGAACGACCGATAGTTACTGCAGAAACTGAACTCTCTGTGGTTGGAGTTGCTCATACTTCCATCTTCTCACACTTCTCTAATATTTCTTTGCCACTGAATTGGTTCATGAATTTGCTCTCTCTATTTAGGCTCAGAGGTCCCTCTCCTTTTAGGCTTCACGGGCACTTGATCTCTGTAAAACTGCCTCCTGAGTGTTTCATTCCTCTGCTCTTCATCCTAACCAACAGGAGCTGGAATTGCTGATGTTGCCTCTTCCATCACTCAGAGCTCACCGTGTTCCTGCAAAGAGCTTCCCCAAGACAGGCAGCTTTTTACTGAGCCAGCCCACGAGCAGCCTAGTGTGCAGCAGGCTCATTGCAGCTCAGCCTTCCCTGATTCTCCTCTCGTCTGAGTGGTGGTTGCAGCTGAGTGGCGTAAAACAGATTTGATGGTTGTTGTTTGGGGGTTATTTATTATTTATGTTTTAAGGCTGTACTAGTCTTTCTTATTCATGAGGCCTTTATAACTTATTTTGTGGTCGTTTAGGTCATAGATGAGAGTTTGTTAATGTAACTGAGGTCCTATCAAAGGGCAGTTTCTTTGTTAATTTAAGAGCTACTCTATTAATCAGAAAGAAAATTAGACTGACATTTTATTCATCAGCATGAAGAACTTCCAAAAATGGTACTGAATGATTACAATGTGTGTATAGTTAGCGTGCTTTGCTGTCTATTCTTCAGTGTAATTTAAGTACAAAGGATGACTTCCAGGGGCCCATCATTCTTAGAGTTGCATAACTATGTACAGCTCTGTTGCTTAGTAGTTGTACTAAGATTGAGTATTGTGATAGCTTCTTTCTGTCTGTCCCCAGCTCTGTTTATCTTCCTCTCCCTTCCTTCCTCCCTCAAACACATGCAGATTTTGTCTTGGCTGTTTTTTTAAAAGTTGTTCTCTAATTTTCAAGTTGTTGGATTAAAAGCTGTCATGACAAAAGTAGAATATAAAGAATGAACTGTAACTAGTCAAGAAAGTGTATTCACACTTCACATTGTGTTCACACTTCACGTTGTGTGTTTACACAGAGAAAGACGGACTGGTGGTCCTGACAACTGTTGTGATCCCTCTGAATTTAATAATAGTAAATAATAATAATAGTATCTTGATATTAAAGGGAATGTATCACATGCTAGCTGAGATGATAGATTGTTTTGACTTGTTCCATTTGTGTATTTTTAATATTGTTTAATATAGGTACCGTTGAGTGAGCACATGTACCCTTTGGGGTGACATAAATTAATTCCACTCCCATCATGAAATCTCTCTATGGATTTATCACAAATTGCTGCAGCTGTGAGTGTTTTCATGCTCTCATGAGAAGTATGAGATTAAATTCTGTCACTACTGTACTATTTTTAATTAATTTATCCTCCAAACTAGTCATTTTCCAGTACCATTTTCCCTCTCTTTGGTCAGCAGATTAATTAGTTAATGTCAAATTAATTAGTTAATGCAGTCAATATTTAAAAGCCTTATAAAAGGGATAAGAATAACTAGTACAGACCCAGTGTTATGGAAGTAGAGGTTCATGTGTTTAACAGGAAAAACAGAAGTTGGATTTTCGTGTTAGTTACTTGACTGCTCCTGTTGATTTGAATGTGGACCATGCTTAGCTTCAACTAAGCCTGCTAGAACTACAGGCTTCCAGGTAGATCCCAAAGTGGCATTTTTCTAATAATTTGCAGAATAACTAAGGAAAACAAGAATAACTACCAAAGCTGAAAAAGATTTTAACTGGGTTGCTGCATGCTTAGGAAGGATCACTCTTTCTTCTGGAACAGGAATTGAGGTGTATCAGAAATAACCACAAATTTTTGAACTTACTGGAGAGTTGGAAGTGCTTGACATTATTTTATGGCTAATTTTAGTCTGTATGTTCTTCTTGAAGGACGCATTTGTGGGGAAATGAATGGGATAAACTGAGGGTTGTTGAGATTGCTTCTGCTGTTTTGAAGAAGAATGTTTGTGCATCTGGGTTGCCTGGGAGCTTAGCCTTACAACAGAGATTTAAACAGGGAGCAGGGTAGCGATTCTTGAAAAGCACTGTGACCTGAGTTGGTAGTGTCTTCTGCTCATCCTCAAGTCCTGAGCTGTTGGCTTTGCCAAAACAGAAATTGGAGCTGATAACAACATCAAATACTGGAAAAGGCAGAGAGCCAGTTACCACAAACTACATTTAGTAGTAGCTACATCCTGAAGCACAAGGTATTGTGACTAGGTACTGGTAGAACATAGGGGACTAAGACCAAGCTGCATCTAGCCAGGGGTTTGAGGGAATCACCTGTCATAGGTAAGACAATGTGAGCACAGCTTTTTTTTGCAAGTTGGGTGTACTTTACCTTAACCAAATGGCTTCTTGTGTCCTCTCAAAGTCTTTAGTGTATCAGTAAGGCTGGTTCTTCTTACTGTAATGGTTAGAACCTAGGGGTTATAACAGACATCTTTTCATAGCCAAGATGGAGTCTGAGTGCCAGAAAGTTATAAAAGGAACAAAAAAAAGCTCATTCTATGAGCTTCTAGGAACACAAAACTACTTTCTGTAGAAGAAACACTTAAATACTGTTTTGGATTTGTACTGTCCAACTCACACCCCTTGATATTTCTGAATACATTCAAAACTGTCAAATACACATCTAAACTTTGTGCTCTTGCCTTTACTTGAAAACAGCATCTGTTATTTCTTGAAATTTCTGAAAAGATGCCAGACTTCAAATACCTTTCACGGAGTAAAATTTGTCTGTATGTCTAAGTGCTTAAATTAAGACTGCGAGGCGTAATGGGATAGGTGTTCACGGTGGTAAATCTGCAGTATCGTGAGGCCCCTTGAGATGAATTCAGCACAAAACGATTATCACCACCATCAGCAGTGCTCTTGCTACCTGAGTGTTTCACATTAGCAAAACCACAGTAATGAAACATAATGCAGATTGATTTTAATAGAGGAAATAACATGTCTGGAAACTTTCCTGATAACATGTTAGTTCCGGGTTATGAGTTAGGTTATCTGATTTATAACATTTTTTCCTTGCTAAGAGGTTTTTTTTTGCCACCCCCTACAGTCCCCTCCATTGAACTGGATTAATGATGTATTTGCCTACAATATTTTCTGCTAAAGGAGTTTTTATAATATTTTGTAAAATAGTAGTATATTGCTACACCAAAACTAATTTTAAATCTACTCAATTAGTTGAATTAGTCTGTTAGACAATCAAATAAATTACACCTTGCTTCTGTATTTTGTGGTTGTTTTCAGATGCCATATTAAGAACTTAAACACTTGAATTTTATTAAAAGTTGTGACTTACAGACAGTAAATCCAATTTAAGTATGTCTTTAATAATATAAATACTGACTCAATGGGGAGGGGAGGATGCACTGGATACTTTGCAATTTTAATGAACCATTTCCAATGACATATTGCTGCTAGTTTCAAAAGTAGCAATGTTCCATCACTTTTTTCTAAATCGGGTTTAAATGGGAAAAACAGCTGAAGATATCCTGAACATGCTTAGATAGGAGACAGCAAAAACAATTTATATGATTAATACATAGCAAATGGAATTATTTAGAATGAGTGGCTGAATCCTTGCCAGTTAAATGGGTGTCAGAACAGATAACAGTTAACATGATCGGAGAAGAGGTAATTTCTTCAGAATACAGTTGCTCATATAAAACAATTACATATACAAAAAAAGTCAGTAATGATTTTAGAAAACTATCTCTTGTTAGGCTGCATTTAATTGAACAGCTTTAATGTTTGTCATTATTTAGAGATAGAGAAAGTTTAGAAATTGGAGAGCTAGGTGATTTAGTGTGATGTTGATCTACAGTGAAGACAATGAGATTTGTGTTAATGGGACCTTCAAGCCTTTCTTCATATTTTAAAAGAACGCAAAATGGTTAGGAATAAAAAGATGGTGCACTGTACAGTACAGGTAATAGCAAAGTAAGGCACCCATTTTTTTTCTAGTCCTTCAGGGTTTGAATGAGTTGATTTCATTACTCCATTTCAGTAATGTTTATTTGGGTATTGAAGGTTTTTGGGTACTTCTAATTTTGTTTCTGTGCTAAAGGAGCTTAATTCAATTTTGTGTGAACTTGGCACGTTAAGTGACATGTATGTGTTCAATCATAAGTGTTAAACTGATTTATCTAAGTAAGTCAGGTATGGAGACAGAATGAATCTTTTGTGATTAGCATTTTTAATTGTCTTGCTCTTTTTAGAAATCTTACAACCAGACTGTTGAGTAAATTAACAGTTTTGAATGATCTTTCTCATCTCCGAGCTTCAGTATTAACCCTGCCTGTTGTACCAGAATTGGAAAAGAAAGAACATTTTATTTAGTTACGGTGGCATTGTCATTTTGGTTATATTGAAATTCTTGCTTATTCTCTGTGCTTGCAGCTGCTGGCTGGGCACTGCAGACAGCATGGAGAAATTACAGTTATTGCTTGATATCATGGCATGATGAGATGCTGTGTCAGAGGTGGTGAGCACTGAGAATGTTTTCTCTTCAGATGCTGGCACCAATGCAACTCTGTTGAGATAATTGGATAAGTAGTAGAGTTTATTTTAAGTATGAGTAATTGTTGTATTTGCTGTTAATCCCTGCTGGTTAAAAGAATTACTTTGGAAGTGAAGTTCAAAACTGTGCTGAAGACTTGGGAGGTCTTTGATATAAATGATACAAAATTTTATTTTTCCATTTTCTAGCTGAGTTTGCAAAGGGTTCACTGCAGTTTTAAAAGTCACTGTGATTGTCTGGATTGCTTATTAACTGGTAGCAAAAAATAGTTAATTACTGTATTTCCTGCCTTTTATATTAGCATACTGCATGATAAAGAGGCTTTAGGACATTAGAAGACCTTTTTCTTTCTGAGGCCTGACCCTGATGACAGGAAGTTTGCACTCTGTAAGCTAAATATTCTCTCACAGAATGTGTCTGATACAAAGGTATTGTTATGGAATGACTGTTTTATGTTTAAGAAACCGAACCTTCTGTTTTTAACTAGTCATGTTGCCCAGTGGCAGGGCTATATTCTTGCACAGTGCTTACGTGCATCTATTTGAAACTTGCATTAGTTTGTGTTTTGGTGTTTATTTATTTAAGTTTGGTTTTTTAGTGTTTCCTCCCACCCCACCACCCCAGCATTCCTATCTTCTCTTTAAGAAATAATGGAATATCTCCAGTAATGACTCTGGCATACTTAGAATTTTGTTGATATTTCCTGTATTTCTTGCTTAACGTTTTCTAAAGCTATTATCCATGTGATGTATTACAAGCTTCTGGGGAGAACAGAACATTACAGTTTCTACATGAATAACTCGTAAGAAAATGACTAACTGGACTTGTTTATAGACCTAAAGCGTTGGGTTTCAACTCTTAAAAAGAACAACGGATCCTGTTTAATATTCTGTGGAAGCTAGCAGCTTTGATGTATGTATTTGCAGATGTCTGCAGAACACAGATAATCAGGATTTGGAAATGGTGTGCAAATTTGAGACCTACTTGACCAGTTGTAATTACAGCATTGTAAGGACAGTTTGGCACTGAGATGTAATAACATGGCCTTTTATCTCTTGCACTGTCAATTGTAATCTGTTTGTGATTAAGATAAATATTTTAGTGGCTTCAGTATACTCTTCAGGTGACTGCCAGGTGGGGCTTTCCTAATATCCAGTTTTTATTCTGTGATAATAACTGTGTATTACTTAGGAATTTCCTAAAAGGATAAAAAGCTAAGTGTCTTATTTCTTGGTTAAAAGTAAATATGTAACTAGGCTTTGGCTCCCACTTCTTTCTTTGATAATTGAGAGTTTTATGTTTTTTAATTTATGATTTTTATCTGCTTGTGTGTTGTTGAGACCCCACAGTGTGTTATTTAGCATTGTAAAACTTAAGATGTCTGTCTTATGTTTGAATGAAAGTATCTCTGTTTTGCAAGTTTCCCCCAATTATTGTTCTTGAGGGCTTTTAGGAGCAGTAACTTTACTGCATTTTGTAGTGTGGCTTTTCTATTTAACTTTTATATACCCCATCTCCCCTCTGAATTTTGCTAATTACACCAAATGGGAGTACCAGTGTTTCTCAACTTAAGCTCTTATATCAACAGAAAACCTAAAATGCAAGATTAAATATTCAGAAGAGAAAAAAAACAATCCTGAAGTGTCATAGAAAGGAAAGTAATGAACTGACAGAATTGGACAAAATAATGCCCATACCAGGAGACCTCCCAGGAAAGTTCAGGTTGTTTAACTTAGATTGTAGAATGGAAGTGGTAGTGTTGAGAAACACTGTGTAAATTTCTCAGACCCTTACAAAGGAATACCGAAAGGTAACATTAAGCCAGAACTTGTAAATTTTTCTCTGTATAAGAAAAGCAATTCCAGTATACCTTCAGGCATAATAAAACAGGTACTTGGCATGTTGTATGAGCTATGTGGTACAATCAGAGATGATTTTCTTACACCAGAGGAATAAATTTATGCATTTTTGCTAAATAGTGCTTCTCTGTACTTTTTGTTTCCTAAGAAAAAGGAAAATGTATAAGTTGTAGTTTAATACCACCTAAATTGCCAGCTTTGTGGTGTATTGAGAAATGCGCAAGTGGCTGTTTAGCAGTGGCCATGGCACTGTTTGTTCCTTACAGGGTAATAAAGCATGTGCTGTTTGGAAATGGCTTTTATTGTGAGTGCAGTCCAACATTGCTGCCTGTGATGTGGGGGGTGTGTGAGGTCACCCTGTGGGAAAAGTCACCTTAGGAGCCATGGCAATGGGTGGCATCGCTGGGTTCATTCCCGGGGTGGGGGCTCTGGCTGTTGATGCATGTACACACGTTATGCTGAGGATGGTTTATGTTCCACTTGTTGTACCAATTATCTCCCATGGTTTGGGCTGTGATCTGGACTTGTGAGGTGGTTCTCAGTCTGTGTCCATATTTCAGCAGGTGTAGTGGGAGCTATCATTTCCACTGCAGTGAGTGCAAGGAAAGCTACGTGGAAAAGAACCAAGTTCTGTCCAGAAGGCTGCAAGAGCTAATTGCAAACAACTGTTATTAACACAACTCGGTATTTTTAGTCTGTTGGGTATTCTGTTTACTAGTGCTATTTTCTCTCTGATTATGAGAATAAATAATTCCTATGCTGTCTGTTCTGTAAACACTTTAACAATAATTTTGCCTTGAATGATATTTTCAGCAGCAATTTTGTTAACACAGATAAAGTGCTGAGGTCTTAATAGCTGCAGTTCAATTGTACTGATAGTAAATAGGGAATATTCCAAAAAGAATTCTGAATTAGAAAACAGGCAAGATGGGGAATCCTGGTGGGTTTTGCCTCCTCAATATGAAGAATGGCTTTGCTTTTTTTCCATTTAGTTTGTTTTGTTTCTGCACAGGCCAAACACACTGAAAATTGGGATATGGTGGGTAGACTCAAATTTAGGTTTGCAATTCAGGCCATAAGGTAAATGTAAGCAGTCTTTAAAACCTCATTTACTTTTAGTAGTTTTCAAAGCACTGTTAACAGAACTATTGTTAGCACCTTTGCTGTAGTATTTAAAGTGCTGGCACAAAGGAAACCTGAGCTAGATCAAATGTAGATGACTTTTTTCTTTTCAAAGCTGTCATTCAGTTGTTTCTATTATACTTTGATCATTATAGTCAAACAATTTCAAGCACATTCTTTTGAGTGACTTATTTTTCTTTCAGATACAGTTAGATCAGCTGCACCAGTGCTATTCAGGAAGAGATGGACTGATAGGAATGCTTCTATATCTCTCTTGTGACAATGCCGAAGCACCTAAGACCTTCCTCGTCTTGTACTTGGGTGATAAAAGCTTTAACCTCCTTTGCTGTTACTGTGATGCCAGTGCAGAACCTCACCCACTGTTGTGGTGAAAAAAAGAAAGTGATTTCTTTTTCATTGCTGTTCCTTTCTGATTTTTTTCCTTTTCTCCTTGTATTAAACTCCTCAGTTGTTCATATTAATTTCTAGTTTGTATTTACAGGTTTGTTAGTTCTTGCTCTTCTGCATCTTAAACATTTTGATGTTTCTGCTGTTGTTCAGGTTCTCTCCTTCCATTTTGGAATGATTTTATCTCTAGATATTCCTTTCTAGGTCCATCTTTCATCTTTTACTTGTCTTTTGTGACAGTTCTCCAGTTTTTTCTTGAATTCTTACTGCAGCAACTATTTTAGTCTAATTATGACTGATATGATACAGTGACTTTTTAGAGTATGTGGCTGTCAAGCTGAACACACTGTTATTTCACAGAATTATAGGCTGGTGGACATCTCTAGACCAACTCCCTGCTCAAAGCTAAAACTAAAGCAGGTTGCTCAGGACCTTTTCCAGTTGAACTCAGAAAATCTCTAAGGATGAGAAATTCTACAGACCCTTGGGGTGCCTGTTGTGGTACTGAATTGCTCTCTTTGTGAAGAAGTTTTCCTTACATGATCAGAAGTTTTTGTTCTTCATCTTGAGTCTATTGCCTTTTGTCCTTGCTTCCTCAGACGGAGAGCTGCTTACTGTCAATACTGTAGTGACATAAAGGGATGTGTAAAAAAGGATACCTGTTAATTTGCACAGACAAATCTGTTCCTGTGAGTTCTCTCAAGGAAGGTTTAGATTGGATAGTAGGAAAAATTACTTCACTAAAAGGGTTGTCAAGCACTGCATATGATGCCCACAATCACCATCCCTGGGAGCATTAAAAGAACATGTCAACGTGGCACTTGGGGACATGGTTTAATAGATACAGTGTTGTTGGGTTGATGGTTGGACTTGATCTTTTTGGAGGTCTTTTCCAGCCATAAAGATTCTGTTTCTGAGTTTCACAGCCTAAGCCAAATAGCAGAAAGTGCAACCCAATTTTGTGTTCTTTAACTGAAATAGGATGAGCACATCTAATACGAATAGATTGCAACAGATACTAACAAGTTGCAGGGAGTTTTCATATGGCATCTGCAGAGTTGGCTAACAACCAGAGAACAGATTTGTAAAACCAGAAACCATTGTTGTGAATTAATTCTCACTTTGCTGGCTAACTTGTAAAATCTGTTAAAATTTATTTCCAGTGTTATCTAGTAAGAGAAGTAGCAGTATTGCACAGCACTTGCTTCCAATTAATTTAAACCAAACATGCACCTGGTTTCTTTCCTAGTAAAGTAAACACTGGCTATAAACAGCTCAGAGATGCAGCACATACCTCTCTAGTGATGTCAGAACAAACAACTTCTTTCGAAGTCAACCTCATAGTCTGTTTTGCTAGCTGTATCCTTTTGGTATCAAATACACTGTGAATTAAGAGCTTAGCCTTTTTGTGTGTGTAAAAAAAAAAAAAAAGCCCACTTTGTTCCCTGGAAGTAGCAGTATCATTAAATGTACCAGCAATGTGATATAGTGAAAATTATTTCCAATTAAAATCCCTGTTACAACTTTCTCTCCAACTTCTTAACCAGAAATTTAATCTATTACCTTTTGATCCAGCAACTAAACCCAGATTATTTCTTCAAAATATTAGAGAAAAAAATACTGTTCAGAAAGACATGCTAAGTGTTGTATGTCATCCTCAGGTACAGAATGTAAACTATTTTTGTGCTGTTCAGAAAGAATGTTGTGTGTTTCACCAGGTGAGGGAAAGATGCTTCAAGATGCTTAACTGGAAAGAGAATGTCTCTCTCTGCTGCAGTGGTTTGCACTAAAATGTTATGGGAAAGATTAAGTGAATTGAGACTGTGAGCTGATGACCTTTTCCAGAGCTGGCTGTACTGGTGGGATAGGTTCCTTGTCTCTATTCTGCTGCTGGTGCTTACCATCCTGTTAGACTCGGGAGTTGGAGTTGCTTATTTGAGCACTCGGAATGAGTGTTGTGGCCACGTGCTCTCTTGGTAAGCTCTTTATATTAACCTGGCTTGGGAAGAACAAGGCATGCTCTTATTCTTACTAATCTTTTTTACTGCTCATTTCTTACTAATCTTGCACTTGAGCCTGAAATTATTTTGTTGAACTTCTGAGCAGTTTCTCAGTATCTGCCATTCAGGCTGTGTTGGTTCCACTGGTTTCAATGGGCTGTTACCCAAACTGCTCGTGGTGTCGACTGTAGTTGTACCTGTTTCTGCGTTCTTTGGTGTACGTATCCTCAGGATATTGTTCAACAGGCCTGTTCATGTCTCCCCAACCTTCCTGCTGTTAGTTAGGTTTGGTTTGGAGTATTTGGAGTGCCCTGTTGTCCAAGACACAGGCAGTCTTGATTTACTGTAGCAGTGGGGTTAGTATTTTTCCGGATCTGAAGTCAGCACCTGAGAGTTTGGTAGCAGTTAAAACAGAATGGATGCTTTTAATTGGTCATAAGGGTTTATTAGCCTCTAAGCGTAACAATGTGTGGATGGATTGGTTCTGCCATGTAATTTGAAGCAACGTACAGGCTCTGTCTGATCGCCTGGGTACATTTGCTGTTGTGTGCTTGTTCTTTGTACACTGAAGCCTGTTGACACTGCCGTGCTGGCAAGTGTCACTCCAGCAGGAAAGCACACAAAACTAAAATACAGCACAGAAAATGCGGTTTCCCTTAGGGCAATAACTTTTGCTTTTATGTAGCAGCTATATTCTGACAGGACACAGAATACCTTACTAGGCTTTCAAGTTCCTTAGAGTTTTCCTTCACGTGACTTCCCATGTTTCACACAAGGCATCCATGGTTTTTCTACTTCATTAAAGCACTTCCTTGGAGGAATAGTTCTTTTTCTCTTTGTGAGTCTTTCTACTTGGCTTGTTTTGTGTAGAATTACAAAGGTGTGGGGTGTCAATTCTATACTTTCTTTCAACACCAACAAAATATGTTGGACTTTTTTTTTTATTTTTTTGTAAGACTCCTGTACTTAAGCAGGTGTGAAGGCAGGAACAGGGAATGTAAATGAATATAGTGCTTACAAGGCATCTGATTTATTCACCAAGACAAAAGCCTTGACAATCTTTATCACATAAATACAAATAACCCCCTGAAATCTGATTGATCACAGAAGTGTGCTGATCAGAAACATAAGCTCATGAAGCGAAGTCTCAAGAAATGTCTCAGTCTTGACTTTGGAAGTGTCCTCTTGGAACCTTCACCAGAATCTCTGACAGTCTCTTCTCTTTGATGTAATACTAACACAGGATACAGGAATGCCACTGGTAGGAGTGATAGACCTTGGTGTTTTGAAGATAAATAAGGAAGCGGTATTAGCTGACTAGTTAAATTTATATTATTTAAAGACTTACTTTCTTATATATTTATTTTTATAATAGACTCCCCTCAAGAGACCATCAGTAAGGATTTGATCAATTTTATCATTTGGGTGCTGGAGGTAATGCTGTTTGGAAAAAGCATTGTTAAATGATGCTTCAAAAGAACTAAAAATATTCAAATTTTTTAGTAATAGACTTAAGATTTTTTAATAAAACATTTTTCCATGGTTATTTTCAGGCTTCTGTGAGACAGTTAACTTTTGAATACTATTAAAAATATTACAATCTATACAACACTTACACTGTTTTGTCTTGTTCTACAACAGAATGAGCTGAATGGCTTAGGAGCTTGTTGGGTATTTTTGAAGACAGTGTCTCTGTCTTTGGAGCTGACATTTCTGGGAACCTCTCGTTTTCAGTTTTTTGAATGGTAAAGAAATCATTCCTCTGTGTGAGAGATGGATCTGGGACAGTGCTACCTTTCCTGCAAAGCAAAATTCCCCTCAACCAAAGAAGGGACGTGAGGCACTTGTACAATGGTTTCAGAACTAGTTTTCAATTCTAAATTTGCAGCATCTGCTTGAACAAGGTCACCATAGGGATTTGAAAAGCAAAGCAATATTTAAAGAAATTCAAACTGTTTCTGCCATCTGAAACTATGTGAAATGTGTGCAGGAGAAATGCTGTCTAAGCTCAGAGATCAGTGATATTCCAAAGGCCTAAGAGAGATGCACCTTTGAATTTTAATGCAGTGGTTTTATGTATCACATAAGATTGCTGGCTTGGAGGTTTGCTTTTCTATAATGGATGGAAATAACTTCTAGACTCTGCCTATGGCTGCAGATATGTTAGAATCCTATTTGGTAAATCGATTTCAGTGTTTTGGGTGAAGGCATGCAAGTGATTCCAGGTTAAGAGGTTTTGGCTGATTTCCACTGGCAGACCCTGGGCTAAGAACTTTTATCATCCTTTAAAATAAACAGACATATGAGTCCTTTTCCAAAGAAACTAAATAGTAAGTCCAATGTAGATATAATTCATTTATCCTTGAATAGGAGAAATGCTAATTGGCGAAATGGCTGCCTAGGTGAGATGGCTACTTACTTTCTTTTGTGAATTTAAATACATACCACCTCTAGAAAAAATATGAAAAGTGGCAAGTATACCAGGGAAATAACAGCATGTAGGCATAATTTCATGTGTAATGAAATTTTACTGAGCAATAAAATAGATATCGACAACACAGGTTTCCTTCAGAAAGACGAATGACATGTGGCGGTTTGGAAACCGGAGTGGTGGTGGCTTGTGTTACAAATCAACAACTCCCTGGAGAACCTTGAAGCGCCTTGTTAAACGGGAGCATTACTTCCACTTTGTTGAAATGCCCATTATTACTGCTTTCCTTCTGGTTTTTTATGACAGCATACTTATACTAGGAAAACACTTCTTTACTTCTGAGTGCAGTTACACTACTGAAAGTTCTCGCGTTGGCATAATTACTCCTCCTTAGAAACTGCTATCATGTATCACCAGTTTACATCAGGAAAAAGTCTATTCTGTGGCTTTATTGATAGGATCAAGTTAATACCCCGTCACTAGCTAATATATTTGAACTTAGTAAGCTCTTAAATGGTTTACCATTCTGTTGGTGGGTCTGCATAGGGGAAGGTTTGCTGTAGTAGCACCCTTGGAATAAATGCAACAAAGAACTGTACTGTTGTTGGTTCAGTTTCTCTCTATTACATGTAGATTGTGCTGTTTGTGAAAAGACAGTTTTCCTCAAAAATTGTCTCTATGCTCTGAAGTCGAATTGTTCTAACTTGTGTGAAATGCCTGTGATTTCATTCTTACTCAGATTGGGTGCCAAGCCTGTATGTCTTGCTACTATAGTAATACATGTGTGCCTTATGTAGATTATGTTCTATGAAAAGTTATTGGAATTTCTGGGAAGTTATGAAAAGATTTTAGAAAAATTTTGCATTTGCTCCAAGGTTCTGAAGGTCAAGATCCTGTCTTTGACAGAGTGTTCAAGAGCTGGAAGAGTGCTAAGACCTTCTGCTGTTGTGTTCCAAGAGAAAGGGAGAACAACTGTGTAGTCCCCAAGGACAACTATGACTATCAGGCTGGGTTAAGCATACCAGGGACTCGTGCAAATTGCTTGAAAGTCATGATGTAATAATTATCTTTGAAACATTTGGACTGAGAGAGTTGGTAATAAAAGCAGGGAAACAGAAAGTGAAAGCTGCAGTGTTGGCCTTACGCTGCCCAGCCATACTGCAGAACAAGATGTAACACCCTGCTCAGATAAGCTTTCAATGCAGCAGCAGATCTGCCAGAGGAGGTAATGAGGTTTGCTGAAGATCTTGACAGCAGACTGCAGTAAATGGCATCGATGGTGTAACATTTCACTGAACATCTGTCAGTTTTTTTAAGGGAGTGCATACTTCCATGCCAGATTGTTAAAACCTTTTTGTCTCATCTTAATTAATAATAGCATGTTTCCCTCTTACCAGTTTGAATGAGACATTCTGAGACTTGGCTTTCCTTTGTTGAAGGTTTTATGCTTGTTTTAGGAATGCAAGGCAAATGGGTTACTTCTAGAGAATTATCAGGCATATATATTTTTCAAGTGATTTGAGCACAGTGCTCTTCAGAGTGTAGAATTTCAGATATATGCCTTAGGCATCTGTGTATTTAATGATGCCATATACCACGTTCTTTTTTTAAGTGGCGTAGTGGTCTAGGGGAACTGGCTTTCATAGGCATCCAAGGATCTTGCTATGAATTCATGCATGAAATGTTCTAAGATAACTATTCATATCACTTAAATATGTCATATATTGTTTACTTTTAGTGTATGATCCTTATTTTTGCAGTTCTTGGTGCAAAGTGCCAGTAGCTTAAGAGGTCAGCAAAAAAACTCGGGCAAAATCAACATTCTTTCAACTACAGCCTTGAAAGTCTTGCACAGGCTTCCAGATATTTTTCCTTCTCTGAAAAACTAATTAGATGTTGGTTTAAGCTTGCATGATGTGAAACACTTAAATGACAATTTTTATGAAACCTCATTTTTTTTACAGTTGCTGATGCATAGTATGTAGGTTAAGATTAATGCAGAACCAGATTGCTAAGGATTAGAAGTGTCCAGCATTGTTACACTGCTACCTGCTGTGTTACTCCCACAGGAGATACAGCAGGCATGTTGAACAAGCAGAGCAGTTAAAAAAAACCCCAAACAACCCAAACCAAACAAAAATATGTTAATGAAATAAATAATTAAGTTACTGTGTGATTTATGTAGGGGGTAAATTTATGAGGTTACAGTTTTAGACCTTCTATTTCTGCACTTGTATCTGAAGAGCTTCAGCTGTTCTGTGAGGGTTTTGGGGATGGGTTTGAGCTCCTCCCTAAATATTCCTGAATCGTATTGGTTCCAAGTTGATTTCATGACCTGTTGGCTTAGGGGAGACAGTTCACATAGAAGACTTAAAAAATAGCTTCTACTTCTTACCTATCTGCTCTTCTGATTCATTGCTTTGCCTACATGAACTGCAGGATCTATGTTTCCCCCTTGTTTGGTGTTAAAAAGTATCTTTAGATGAAGGGTGAGATGGTGCTTTAGCAGTGTTGCTGTAATTCATGACAATAATAAAGCTTCTATATTAAAAAAAAAGAAAGCAGGAAATGTGAACCATTTGCATTATTTGTGTAGAATTCAGTTACTGAAGAACAGCTGTCACTTTAACCTGCAGCACTTCGTTAGCAGTTTCTATGAAAAAACTAGTTGAATCTAGTTCCCCCTGCCCTCTCTCCCTGAGGATGAGCATCTTCTCCCATCTTATCTTTTCTTATCATATGATCTCTGTTTTTTTATTCATCTTTGGGATGACAGATGTGATGGATACACAAGTAGTTCCAAGTTACTGCCTGGGTTTAGTCTTTTTTTTTTTTTTGTTTTGGCTAAACACCACACTTTCAAACAATTCTTTCTTTGTAAATTATTTTTCAAACTGCAAATAACAGCAATAAAAAGGTTCATTAAATAGTTTGAAAATGCATAATACCAGATCATGCTGATTTGCTACCCACAGGATGTCATTTTCATCTATAACTAGCTAGGAGTCTTGAGTAAATTACGAATTTTTCTTCTGTATTTTAATTAATATAAGCCATACTCAATGTGTCTCACCATGGCTTTGCCAGCAACCTGATTTATTTTTCTTTTTAATTGACCCCTTTTGTACACTGTGCTGTTGGTGAAGGAGCTCAGTCCTTTACAGGATGTGGAACAAGGATCAAGCTTTCAGTGTTCTTGTTTCCATTCTCTCGCTCACAGGCAACACAGACTTCTAAAATGTTTTGGTAGTTTGTGAGTTGGCATTTTGTTTGTAGTGTAGAAAACTTCTTGTTTGTCACCTGGGGAGATGTAACACACTTGTACCTTTATAGTATGGCCTAAGTGAGCCTCACTCTCTGAGTGAGAGGACTGATTCAACAAGCACGACCAGTTCTGTGCAGAGCTGGTGAAATGTATCTGCTCCCCACTACTGGAGCGGCATTGCTGGGATACATGGTGTGGAAATGAAGATGAAGGTGGAGTAGCTTGGAAGGGTGACTGCAGCCTGTTGTGAGGAAGAGTGGCAACTTGAGCTGATGTGGAGGGAAAGGCCATGGGGAGTTACAACATCCCTTCCATGCATTGAGAAAGAAACATTTTTTTTTTTAGTGGTTGTGTCTCAACCATCCGTGTGTGTCAACCATCCGTGTCTCTTGTTCCCCCCTAATCCCCTCCATTTATTTTAAAAGGTGTATTTTTGGGGAGGGATTATGTTAAAGAATTAAATAATGAGACGAAAATTAGAAAAAAAGCACACCTTGGAGCAGTCATTAGGAAGACAATGTATATTTAAAATAAAATAAATTTTCTAAATGGTAAGTAACTCTTTGCAGCTTGCTTGAATCATTAATTCCTTGCCTACATTACATGCACAGGGTATAATTAGCTGTGATTTTTATATTTATTGTTATTGCATTCTGAACTGCATACAACACCCCTTTTTCCATTCCAGCTCTGTCCCTCCTAGCTTCCCCAAAACCCATAAAAGCACTTCAAGAGAGTTCTAAACTCCCAAGAAGATAGAAGTACTTTACACTTGGGGTGAATCTTAGAAGAACTTATTCTCAATCTCTTCTTTACTGATGATATGTGCAATCACCTGTATGGTGTCATCTCCTATTTGCCTACTGCTGCACAGTTTCAGTGATGTGGAAATGTCTGATGGAAAAGAAATTCAAGATTGTTGTCTTTTTAGAGCATTGAAAAATACCTGGCCTTTTACTAAGCTTTCAGAAATTATTTGCAGTCCATTTAGGGAGGCTGGTCCGGTCTTTGCTTCTCTGAGGTATCCTTGAAAGTAAAGAATGGGAAAGGCTGAATTTTCAACTTGAATTGAACAGCTGCAGTTGTTCTGAAGTGAGCACTGAAAAAATCGATGAAAATTTTTCTCCAGATCTTTTTTAACTGAAATTATAATGAGGACTGCTGAGAGCATTTAATTTTAAGATAAAGTGATAATTTTACTTTTAAGGTAATACACTGTTTTAGGAAAGACTCTTTGATCTGAACTTTCCTTAATTACTCTGCCACAAACATAACAGTGTTCTGAGCTTTTGAGACTTAAGGATAGATTAGATCTTGCCTTTCTACTATTATGATTAGTAATCAGTTCCTGCATTCCCTGTGGCCCTGGAGGGGACCGAGAATCTCAGACCTACAAGTTGTATGGATCCAGTGGGGAAGGAAATGCGTATGAGTAGGTAGTCAGAAAGGGTATGTGTCTTACATATTGTGACTCCTTGCCACTGGAAGTTCCATGATCCAAACTTGAGAGCCTCAGGTTGTGAGGAAGGGAACCTTCTCTGTTTTCTGCTGCATTTATGGCTTTTATTTATTTCCCTGTTCGGAGTATGCCTTTCATAGGCATGAAATGGCTAGCTGGGTGCCAGGTGAGGCTTTCAAATGAATCCAGACTTATCCCAGATAGATTGCACATTCATCTTTTAAGCTCCATGGGTTAAGTCTTGCTCTCTGGGAAACCACAGAAGATTAAAGCTTTGGCCCACGTTTCAGTTTTCACAGGGCATGGTGAGGGCTGTTTCAATTGGGATGCTGCTTTCTTATTTCAAGTAGTTCTGCAGATTTCTGGGTAAAAGATGTGTGCTTTGTTTAGATGCTGTTATGGAAATAATTTAAATTCTAGATTTATGTGGAAAAAAAATTCTGTTTGACTTTAGACTGAAGTACAATCTCTCCAGTAGGAGGGCAAAGCAGGGGTTACGCAGTATTAATTACATATTTTCATGTTTTTGTCTTTGGTTAGACAAAGGTGAATTGTTCTTTATGTTGTTCAAAAATCTTTAGTCTTTCGACCACTTAATTTCTTAACTGTAGGAGTACAACTCTGGTGACAGATCTGACATGTGCAAAGCTCTGTTGAAGACACTGGAATAGACAGTATGAGAACAAATAATGGGAATGAAGTATATTGCTGCCAGATTCTGCTAGGAAGGTCTCTGTCTAGACACTGTTGATCAGTGTAGATTTAATTCTGATTAATCAAGGTACGAAAACTCTGCTTAGAGGAAATAGAAGAATAAAGAATTCCCATTAAAAAAACCAACCAAACAAAACAACCCACAAAACCCAAACCTTTTTCTAAAACAGGCAATTAAAAAAACCTAACAAAATGTTGTCTAGTGTCCAGATGGCCTGTGGATTTTATCTTGGGGTTGCAGAACTTTCTCTTGTGCAGTGCTTTTTTTACCATAAACATAGAAACCTATACAGAGGTGCAATGAAATCAACCTCAGAAGTTCACTAAAATGCTTAGTAATTAATCTGTTCACTTCTTTCTCAGGTGTCTTCCCTACCTTTATTCTTCCTTCTCAACTTATGTAATGTACCATAGTTCAGTAATGTTTTTTTTTGTGTTCTAAATTCAACTAAATTCTAGTATTTCCCTAGCTTCTTGGTCACTGTGTTGCCTTTTTTTTTTTTTTTCCTGGCCCAAAGTTACTTCCCATTCCTTATTTTACATGATCTGAATTGTAATACAGGATTCTTGTGCCTTCATTGGACCCTAGGTGGTTCTTGCGAGTGATGTCTTGTTGGCTATTACTGTATTTCCTGGGCTGATGGCATTTTAAAGGCTTGAGATTTCAGTAATGTACATACACTTCTGTGGGGTTAGAGGTGCTACAAATGATTTTGCCTTTCCCTTCTTCCTCTCACCCAAAGCCAGTAGTGAAGTGGATGAAATGTTAATGTGGGTCTGTAAGCAACAAATACCTCTCCAAGGGTTTTGCAGAATTCCAGGGGAAAAAGAAGTAGGATCTTTGTATTAGTAAATGATTAAAGATTTAGCATATTCCCATAAACTGAATCTCTTAAAGAAAATCAGATGGGTTGAAGGATGGAACATAGCAGCTGTAGTATTTATAGTCACCTGTTTCTCAAGTACAATCCTGACAATGGTGTGCTTAACCTTCTTCACATTCTGCAATGCTAAATTAATCAATCCACACTGACATTAAACTTTGCATACATGTTTCCTGTTGGTAGGGATAAGAAATGAGGGATACAATAAAAGCTGACACTACTCTGCCTTTTTGCTCTATGAGCTGTCCTTCAGCTGTAGAGTTACTTCCCTTAACGTGGAGAAATCCAATGGTATCTTTTTGTGCTTTGCTGCTGGACCTTTTACTTGTGTTTGTTCTTGTGTTTTGCTGGTTTTCATTCTTTGCTTTTGTATCCTCCCCCGCTTTCCTTCCTGCTGTTTATTTCCTACCTGTAAAATATTTAATGATTCTTAAAGTTCAGGGCAACTTTGATTGACATAGTCAATGCAGAGTGCTAACAAAGTTCAGAGGAGTTTGGGAATGGTGAAGAAAAGACTGGGTGAACAGTTTTCTGTTACAGTTGATGGCATTCCCACTGAGAAAATAATTTATAAGATATACTGTTAACTCCTTTTAGATATCAGAAGTGATCGGGTGGTTTGGAACATCTCTGATGTTGAAGGTATGGAGGAAGAGGGATGTTCTGTACCAGTTTACATTATCTTTATGGAGACAGAAGGAGAATGTCTACTCATTTCTGGAAATGTGGTCAGTGGGAGAAGATGATACTGTGCCCTTAACCTAGAAGACCTCAGAGTACTGTTATCATTCAGTGTTTTTGGTTATTATTTCAGCTTCTGTTCCCGCCTGTTTGTGCTTTTTAAAGTACGAGTGAGAGTAACATGGACTTTGAGAAATACCACTGATTATTTAAAGAATCACTCAGGATAAAATATGTCTTTCTGGGAATTTGTGTTCCAGTAGATTAGCATTATTGATCATTCTTTCCTCACGTACTCTACAGATGATTTTAGGAATCTGAAGCTATTATTCTTTTCTTGTCTTATGTAATTACCAGTACAAGGAATAATCTAATTAGAAGCCAACAAGGATGCACTCTAATTGTTCTAATAAATTATGTTAATGCTTTATGCTTGCAGTCAGGTTTAGTAAAAAAACATTTGACAAAGTGACAGCTTGTCTTACAGTGCTAGCAATATTAACTTCAGTTTTCTCTGACTGAAGCTGACTGGTAGTAGACATCAAACCTCATATTAGAGGGTTTGGTCTCTTCAGGTTGTAGCAAATTGCTAAAAATCTTTTTTCCCCAAGTATTGGTAGAATCCATGACCTATTCTGTACTGAGTTGGGGAAACTGGCAACTGGGTAACTTATCCTATGCCGTTCTTAAGCAGTGTAGTAGGACACGAAACAGTCAAACAATCGGAGCACTTCTGGAAGGTTTAGTACTGCAATATTTAATGCTAGCTTAGTCTACCCACAGAGTCATATCCAAGATATGTAACTGCACCTGGCACAAAGTGCTCTTGGGTAGTGTGCAGATATTTCATCTCAGTTTAGCTGGTTTTCATGCATTTAGTGGATTAGAGCCATTCTAGTGTGCTGCGCAGGCCTGGAGGGCTGGCTCTGTAGCAGCTGTGTGGATGCTGCTGATGCCTATGGCAAACCCTCAGTGGCTCCCTTCTGCCTCACGACTGCGATGGCCTTGCTGGACACATGAGTGTACATTACTGTATGAAGGATCACAAAGGGCCTACAGACCTGCCAGGCTCTAGGTAATTAAGCTAAGACTGAGTTCTTTGTTTGAAGTTAGTAAGGTCATGCTTGCGGCAACATGGGAATGACTGACAGATATTAAGTCCACATGAAACAGAGCAATTGATAGCTGAGATGGGGTTGGGGAAAGATGTCAAATGGATTTTAATTATATTTTACTTACACTAGAAATTTCTTTCCCCTGCATACTGCCATGTCACCTGTCTGACAATGTTTTCAATGTATTTCCTTTTGCTGACAAAATATTTCTAGCCACTTATATTTAGTGAGTGATCTCTCTCCAGGAAGAGATGGTGTTCTCTATGCTCACCAAATTGATCTCTGCATTCACTCTTAATTAGATTAAGTACTAAAGGTGGCTCTGCTTTTTTGTAGTATTATATATCCAGGTCAGAGATGAGTGGCTGCCTGATCTATGATTAGTAACATTAATGCCCTATTTTACATCTAAATGTTGGCAGCAAAAGGTAACAAGAACTCAGACTATTAATAAGAGCTTTAAGATACAATTTAGAAACCTTTTCCTTGAACTTGTGTTCTTCAGTTGTTTTTTCAATGGAACACAAGGTTTAGGTAGAATTATTTAAGCCATGCCTGAACTGCTTATGCTTAGTAAATATGCAGCACATTGTTTAGAGTTAGATTCTGCAAACCTGAGAAGGTTTGGATTGCCTTTACTGGGTTTGTGTAAAATTGTGGGAGACAGGGATTGGTAAAGCTGTTCTGTAGACAGAATACAAGGAGACTTTAAGACTGCTTAACTTCTCTCTAAACACTCTCTGTTCAAACTGTGGACTTTACAGATGAAAGGCCTTTTTGTTGATTAATCAACAAAACACATATTTAAATAGACTTTTAGAAGTTAGAATGATGGTAATATGGTGGAAGTTTGACAGGCAGGGAGTTAAGGTAGAAATTGTAGTTATCCTACGCCAGGTTAGTTCTGTGCACTAGTTCCAGACACTTACATATAGAAGGGATATAAAAGGGATGGAAGTAAGACCAATACTGTTAGAAGAGGCATCTACCCTTCTGATGCCTAGTTAAAAATGCCCTGGATTGCTGTCTGTCTCTTTAAGCTGTGTGGCATCCTGCTATCAAGTAGTCTTTATAACTGTGTATGAAAAAATACCTTGTCCTTCATTTGCTTAATCTAAAATTCAAATGCTCATTGCAGTGTGCAACTGCATTAGGAGTACTTAGACAAATTAAATGACTCAGTATGGTAGTTCTGAAGAATCTAATTTCCATGTGGGAAATCACTTTTATCATCTGGCAAGAAGACAAAATGTGATTTTTTTTTTTAATGTTGGCTGTTTTTGTGGTAACATTTATGTTGTGTGGGGCTTGCTTTATTGTTAATCCTAACTCAAAGCATGGACCTGTTATTTAGCTCACAAATGCTTAACTAAATGTTATAGATTTTAATGCACATACAGATATGAATCTGTCTGCTCAGAAATTTTCTGTTGCATACAGGTTATGGAGAGCTCTGCTGGAGCAATTCTTGTTTTGGTGCAGGTTTGAACCATGACTTTATTTTTTATTTTTACCTGATGGCCTCTGTGGGGCCGTTATGGTTTGTAGCATAGCTATGTGTATATGAAATTTAAAAAATACATGGTGAATATGGTACCTGGAAGATACCTGTAGTGTATTCAGTTTGTCACTAACCTTCTCATTATCATCTGCTGCTGTTATGACTATTTATAAAAAATAATAATTTATCCCTTGAAAAGTTTTAGCCTATTTCCATAAGGAAGCAGGTCTCTGATAACCTTTACTAGTATCTGTTATGAAAAACTGAACAGTCACAAACTGAAGAAAATGGTGATGATCACAGGGCTGGAGCACCTCTCTTGTCAAGACAGGTGGAGACACCTGGGCTTGTTCAGCCTGGAGAAGAGGTGGCTTCCAGTCCCTAAAGGGGCTCCAGGAAAGCTTGAGAGGGACTGTTTGTCACAGAGTGGAGTGATAGGACAAGGGGGAATGGTTTTAAACTGGAAGAAGGCAGGTTCAGACTAGACATAAGGAATTCTTCCCAGTGAGGGTGGTGAGGCCATGGCACAGTGTGTCCAGAGGAGCTGGACCCTGGATCCCTGTCAGTGTCCAAGGCCAGGTTGGATGGGGCTTTGGGCACCCTGGACTAGTGGAGGGTGTCCCTACCCATGACGACATGTGTCTGGGTGAGCTTTGAGGGCCCTCCCAACCCAAACCAGTCTGTAACTCTGTTATCTAGGCTATGTATTCACCTGTCCCCAGATAAATATGAAAGATATAAAGGATGTGTCTAGATTCTTCTTTCCTGAATGTTTTATTCTCCAGTGAAATGGAAAGCCATCAGGACAGCAGTGGACTGTCTGGGAGGGAACAATGTGATCTGTGTCTGAGACCCTGGGCTTTCTGTATTGTCCTAGGTTTTACATACAGGCCCAAAGTGTGTTTACTACCTTACAGTTTGTAAGGAAATGCAGGATGAAATCTCTAGTGTAGCCAAGACATGCTCCTAGCCAAAGATCGGTTTGTTGAGGGGAAAAAAAGGCAAAGTAAAAATCCATTAGGAAGTTCTAGGAATGGGATTAGAGTAGTGGATGTGGGACCACATGCTGACCTATACCTCTGTGAGGTTATCAACTCAAGTTATTATCTAGACATTTTGTTTGTAGCCTTTGGGCAAACTTGTTGAAACATAAAGGTTTGGCTTACTCTAGGTTGGTTTCCTTTAGATTACTTTAATTTCCTTTTTTCCTCTGGTGAATGCAAGGCATCAGCACTTTCAGGTGGCTTTATACATGGCTCTGGATTCAGAGGGAACCATTCTAAGTACAGGGGGGAGTGACTTGAAGTTTTCCCCTTATTTGGTCAGGATTCTGACCATTAGTCCTGTTTAAAATTCTCACAGTTCTAGCTTGGATATAGCAGGTACTTGTTTTACTGAGCTATACTCAGCTGGACTCCTGGGAGCTGTAGGTTCCAAGTTCAGCCTACAACCTTGTGAGTGGGAAGCTGTTTCCTGCACTGCCTGTGCATGCTCGTGGATGTGCCTGGGGGGTGTGTGTGTGTTGATGGTGTGTGGTGTTTTTTTGTTTTTTTTTTTATTTGTTTTTTGTGGTTATGCTCTTTGTCTCTTTCTAAAAAAACATATGGAAAGATGGTGAGAGAATAGGTAGAGGAACTATTTTAGAGAGTAAATAGAATTCCAGACTTTTCACATGAGAACCAAAGTGTTGCCTCAAAGCTGGGGGAAGAAGACAAAATGGGGCATGAATATGTCTCAAGGTGATAATACTTTATTTGGTTTTTTCCTCTTTGTTTTACTAAGTTCTCTGTCTATTGGGCTTTTAGCGAATCTGGAGATAGAAGTGTGTGTGTCTCATTTAGTTATCTGTTTACTTTTTGGGGAAAATGTTATTCCCAAAGTACTGTCTCCTTGTAAATGCTGTGGTTTTATATTCTGCCTGATACTTGGAAAATAATGGTCTGGGAAATGCAAGCTAATTCTGGCAAGAGGAAAGCTGATTGTTTTCACAAGATAAGCTTTGTATTATTCTTGTACATGAATACTCAAAATTCAGTGGACTTTTGGCTTTTCTTTGAAGGATCTTCTGAAATGCAAGATGAAAATGTACAGTAGCTGTTCTGTGATCACGGTGAGGATCAGACTCGTTCATAATCCTTCTAATTTGTCGTGACAGTTTTTGTGAATTTGCTCTGTTCAGTATTTACTCACTGTTCAGCACAAGCCAAATATCTGAAACAATGTGGTGTTGAGTATTGCAACAACTCCCAAATTTGTCTTCAGCAATTTTCAAGAAATGAAAGATTTAAAAAAAAAGAAGCCAGGGGAAAAAGGTAATACTGGAAAAATTGTTGAGACAGAGAGAATGTGTTTTTGTTGTTCAGACCTCTCTGAATTTTGGTTGTAAATGTTTTGGACAGAGACTGTCTTTCAAAAATTATGAGTTTTGATATTCTCATCCTTCTGAAATTTCCTTAACACTGTTCTAAAAGTTTTTATATTGTCTTCAAGAATCAGAATTTGAGGATAGTTTCACAGTGACCAAATAGTCATTGTTTGATAAAAAGACCTGTCTTGGAGCATGACAATAAACTATTATGAGGTTCTTCTGAATGGTTTTAAATTTCTGTATCTCCCAGCTTTCCTAAATTTTACCCAGATGACTGATAAACATAACATTTCGAACAGTATACTATACTGGGCAGACACTAAATGCAGCAGAATATAAGTTAGGTTTATATACTCTCTTGGCATTTTTCTCCTTCTGTAGACTCAGCACATTTTGTTGCACCAGTGAGTCCTATTTAGTAGTAATCTGGAACACAACACGATGAGATACTGTTTTAAAAAATCAAGTAGCTCACTGGAAACTTTTGATATTAAAAAAACTAATTTCCACATTATTTCCTTATTTTCCTTGCTTGACTATATGTTATAGATGCTTTTATAAATGATGCCAAACTGTGGCAGTAACTGTTAAATAATGTCCATCCTAAACTCTGCTCTAGTGCAAGGTGCTTCTAAGAGCTTTATTAGCAACTGTCACTTTAAGGCTTGTGCATAAAGATTAAAAATAAAGAATTTCAGTTTTCAAACAACTACAAATAACTATTCTGAGCTCTCAACTTGGTGTGAGCTCATCTCACATCCACATAATGATGGGAACTTTCAAAGTATTTCATCTTCTCAATATATTTTCATCTTTCATGTGTTAGATATTGTAGGTTTGACAAGCCACATTGTTATGAAATGAATTGCTGTAGCACTGGGTTATCAAGCTCCAAACCAGGACCCAGGCTAACAGCTGCTTTCCAGCCCTACAAGGAAAATGTTCTCTGATGTGGAGACCTGAAGGTCTTTAAGGCTTCTAAGTGGGAGGCTGGAAGTGATCAGTATGTACAGATGGGTGGGAGTAAGGAAGTACGAATAGGTGTTAGTCAGCATGCTGGGCAGTCATCTTAAATGCCCAAACCTTTATCTCCAGCAAAAGCTTTTTTAGGTGTAAGATACAGGCAAATGAACTTAAAAGAAAGTGAAGAGGTTTGGTGTGGGGTTTTTTTTTTGTAAAGCTATTAAGGAGCTCTCATCCCTGAATTGCAGTGTATTGCTTGGATACTCTGCAGCTAATTCTCTCCTTTAATGAGTTCTGGACACCCCCTGAACAGAAATGAAGGTTAAATCCTGACTAGCTTAACTAACACAGACCCATTAGCTTGCACGGGTGTCTATGGTTAGCCTTCAGTTTAGCAATTACAGAAAAATGTTAAATACTCCCATTTGACTTCACAGAGTAAAAGCAATTTCAAGTGTTGTCTGCTTCCTGATGTTTCATTAGATGAATCTAGTTTTGCATATCTTCATAAAAAAGCAAACTCTGTGACTAACAGAATGAGAAAAGCGTATGGTAAAGCTGCCTCTGTAAGTAATCTTTGGATTTTGATTTTCTCAGAGCAAGCTACAATTGTCAGCCTCTTCTCAAGAATGAAACACTGGAAGATCTCTGTGGCTAAATTTAAACCTTGTAGCTGACATACTTGCTGTGCATATAGGTGATGGACTGAATAAATGTCTTGGGTGGATTTGATAAGTTACGTTTGCTCCCTCTTCACAGTTAGGAATGCCTGACTGGGGTGGGGAGGAGGTTATGTTGTAGGTACTGGCAGTATTTTGATTGAGATTTTTGATAGGAGATGTATTAAATCAGTGACAAGTTCAAAGGACTGGAATTCATTATGAAATACTTCATAAATCAGTTAAGAAAATATCATTTGTGGCAGGTATCATGACAGGCTTTCAGCATAGCTTTTAGCCTTTAGGCTCCTGTCTCATACTACTGTACATGTTTCTCAGTGTTGTGGAACTGTTTTCATTCTTGCTGGGACTTAATAAAATAGGATGCACCAGTGTCAGTATTAATAAAAATCTGTCCACATTGAAATTCAGATATCCCAGATATGGAATACAACTTACTATAAATCACTGGCAGGAGTATAAATCTTAATGTTATCGATGTGTCCAAGGATGAAAATATAGATGTTAATTTTTAAAATCTACAGTACTTTGAACGAACAAATCCTTCTTGTTACTGCATTTTTTACAATGATGAAATATGATTAGTCCCATTATGTGGACATGCTTATGTAACAGCTTATAAATATATATGAAACATTTCCTAAGGAAGACACAGTGTTTATTCCAGTGGCTTTAGTAACTAGCTGACAAATATAGGAAAAAAAATCATACACCCTGATAAATGAATGCTGCCTTCTCTCTTCAACACATTAAATGCCAAATCCATCTAAAACCTTCCTGATAAACATAAAAAATTATACTTTCTGCTTTGACTTTTCTGTACTTTTTTTCTTGGAGCCTGTTTCTTCCTTGAAGGGGCATGGCAATTAATGATTGCTCATTTATTGCTTTAGGTTATAATGAAAAACCCACCAAAGTAATCAAGTTTCCTCCTGCTCCTTCTTTAAAAAGCTGTCCTGGGTTCTGCCATGTAGAGCTTTTGAGTTTTAAATCCTGTGTGCCTTACTTTAGGAATCAAAACAGTGGCCTTGGATCAGCGCCACAGAATAAAACTTCATGAAACGAGGAATCAATGGAGTTTTAATACGAGTTGAAATCTTGCTTGTAACCTTTGACAGTTGTTTTCAAGTATCTTATGTGTGTCTAATTGCTTTAGTCTTAATGAATCAGAGACATAAACTGAGGAAGTGTGTGATGTCAATTAACTGAAATATTAGTGTAATTATTTTAAAACATACATAAAATATGTTCAAGTATAAAGCTGAAATAGTAGATGACTAAGCTTTTTGTTGATGTTTTTTTCAGTCTCTTCAGAATATTGGCTTGAAGACTAGTCTTTATACATGGTGTATTGGTCATATCTAAGTTGGCTTGTATACTGTCAAATTGCTTAGCTGGAAAATATGGGAATGCTTTTTTAATGATAAATAGAAGCTTTTTAATGGGGTTAATAAGGAAGACAAAACATTTTGGTGTTTGTTTTTGTGATGAGGATTTTTATTTTTTTTAATTAAGTTTCCAGTCCTAGAACATCAGTGAAAGATGCTTCATAGTTCAAGTGAAGTTGGTCTGATGCTTGTGGCAATGCATTTTATCCTTCCATGTACTCTCAGATAGTGGCTGCAAGTTTGGTAACAAAGGTAGGCTTTGCTGTCACTTGAAACAGTAAAGACTGTGCATAGTAACATGTAAAATGATCCCCTTTTTGAATGGCTCTATTAGGTGTCCCATTCTAGTTGAGGAAGGAGAATCAGCATTTATCTTCCTTCCCTTGTTCTTGGCAATGGTGAATGGAGACAGCTCCATGAGATTCAATGTTGGTCCCCAGTGTTGGGCCATGGACACTCTTCAGGGAAGAGCAGGTTGGCTTTTCTGTGCTCATAGAGTATTTGGGATAAGGGGATCTAATGCTGTGTGAAATGTGTGGGAAAGGGACTTTGGAAGAACACAAACCAAAATACAAATTTCCCTATTCATCTGATACAAAACCAGTTCATTCACTGCAACTACGTTTCTGGGATTTTTAATTTCCCCTTTATAAGGGGAATTATTTGCTTATATTGCTTCTATAACACCAAAAGTGTTTTATTGGATGATAGTAAGTCATATTGGTGGCAGCAAAACAGTATGCGAGTTACTGATGAGGAAATGAGTATCCCACAAAATGTGCACCTGGATAGAGGGATTTAATGGAATCACTGAACTACTACTTAGTGCACTTTCCAGTGCTCTTAAACACTCTCTGGACTGATAGAATGTCGCATTAGGTTAATTCTGTACATAGCAGCTTTGTACAAATACTTAGAGAAATCTTCATGTCACTAATTTACAGTAACAGTGTGGATTGCTGCATATACTTGTCTGCTAAACACTGGCATATTTCTTACCCCAGGCTCGTATTTCCTAATAACTCATTATCAAATCACATTTGGAGAAGAGGCTGCTGAATTACTTAGCTAGAATGCAGTCATAGGTTTGGCTTTACTCATGACCTTCACCAAATAATAAGAGGCAGCTGCATACATCTTGTGCATGACAGGAATGTTTAATCTCCATTTTCCTATAATACACCAGTGTAATTGAGAGTGGAATTCATAGGGTCATATTGTGCCTTCATTGCACACTACAAAATCACTCTAATCATACTCTGTACTGAATTATATGGTATGGATTATTTTCTTATCCTTGGAGCTAGAATACTTGTGTAGCCAAAATAGGTCCTAACAATGAGCTCCTAACAGTGTACAAAAACAAAACATACCTTTGCTTTTCTGTTCCCTTCTGACAATGCATTGGTTTACTGTATAGTATTGGGAAGTTAATGTAATTTCATGTAAGCCTTTCAGAAAATTGATTGGCTCTAGCTGTGCTATCTGTAAGGATAGAGTTGTGATTTGTTCTAAAGAGCAAGTCTAATTAAAACTTAGAATTCACAAACTTTCGGCTGAGGTTTAAAAGGAAACCTGAATGAAAAGATGTGATGCTGAAGCTTCTAACAAGAAAAGCAGAAGGCCTTGTCAAGGTTCTGCTTTGTGGCAAAACTTGTTTTAGTGATTAATACCATGTGTTTTAGGATAATGGTAACGCTAATTGCAATACTATTTACTAAATAGACATTTTGGCAACTGGTACTTTAGCAGGTAGCAGATAAGTGATGCTCTAAATGTTAATGATTATTGCAGTTTTTTGTTTTGATGGCTTTGTGGCAGATGTGTGTATGGTAAAGCAATGTGTGCTGCTGTAACTATAGGCAGAAACAAAAAGTGAAATAAAAATATAGTTCTCCAAAGCTGAACTGGTCTATTCTCAGGAGTTCAGTAAGATTCCCGTGGAGAATATGCCTCTTTACACATAACGAACACTTCTGCATGAGTTTCTCCATTGAATAATTTTCTGACCCTCTCTGTTAAAGACTTCCAAGTTGTGTTTACTTCTTTCAGGTAATGATTGAGAAATACCTAGAGGAAGCCTCCTGCAACCTCCTAATGTAAATGTGTGTTTCTCATATGAACGTAGCTCATTCTTCACTGAGATATGGGACCCATCTGTGACTTCTTCACATAGTCCTGACAGCAGTGAACAACGAAATTAATTAATTTGGACATCGAAATTGTTGATGTATTGTCACAGGGGGCACATGTCCATTTTGGTACATATTAAAACCATGTCTGGAAACACCCTGGGGGTGAATAGTCTACCTCAAAACAGGTAAATGATGTAACAGGAACCTCTGTGAGTCTCTAAATCTACATGCCTAATTTTTGAACTGGGAGCACAATCTTGTACATCAGAATGTGTTAGAAACAGAAGGATTACAAAAGATCCAGTAATGCAGAACAGCTTAGGTACTTGGAACTCAGTCTGGATGTAAGGCTCTTTGTTTGAATAAGAGATTAAGCTGGAGACTCCAACCCCCAGTAGACAGAGCTGGGGTGAGGATTATTTTGTGATCTGTGATAGAGCTTATTTCTCTGTATCTCTTGCAAAAATGTTTTAATCCGATCACAATAGCAGATTTTACGAAGCCAAGAGGATTGGCACTGGTAAACAGAGTATCCAGCTGTACACTGTAACCTCTGAAGAGAGATTGACTTTCTGCTGAAATATCTTGTGAGGTATGCTCAAACTTTCTCCTCCTAACTTGTGCTATCCAGCCTGTAGCCTTCTGCATCTTCTAATTCTTCACTAAAACGTGTGGGTGAAATCAGGAACTTTCTGTACTGAACTGTTGGTTTTGCAGGGAAGAAAAACCTGGGTGGTTTGTTGAGTTAAAAGGGGTTACAGAGGTAAAGTTGAAGTAAGTTTCAGGTTAAGAAATATAGTAAGGCTAGTTAAGCATGGAGATGGATTAGAAACTCCATCATCCCATTATGCATATAAATAGGTTAGGACCAAACTTTTGTGAGGCTGTCTCACAGCTCTTAAGCTCTTTGATCATTTTGGGTGGTTAAAGTGACTAACAAGTGACCTAGGCTTTTTCTGCCATAGGGTGAAGACACAAACTAGATGGTACCCAGATGCCTTTGACTCACTGAGTGGTGTAAAATGAATGTGCTGCAGGAGAGTGGGATGTTGAGCTTCTCCCTCTTCCATTTGTATTTTTATGATGGCTGCGTCAGTTCAAGGATACAACCGTTAATAAATATATAATGTGAAAGGAAAATGGTTAATTTGAAAAGCAATGGATATATTTTGGTTAATTATTATGTAAAATAATGTTCTGAAATTGCTGCTTGTGCAGTAGTGTATCTTTGGAATGAGCAGCTGAAGTAATTGATGTCTTGACAGACATATACCTAGTAAATGAATTCTAAATTCCTCATTCTGATAACCAGCAGCTATCATGTATGTTGATATTCATACAGTTCCCCTTATATAAACCCGTGGGTAGTCATTATCTACTTCCAAGTAATTATTGCTTTTTGGTGATGGGGAGAAATGGCTTTTTTTGTTTTTTTGGTGCTTTGAGGAATTTCTACTTTCTTAACTGTGACTGAGAATTCTTACTGTTTTTATACAGATCACTTGCAAAAGAAAGCTTACCTTTTAATCAGACCATCTCTAGGGTCAATCTGAATAGTTCGGTAATAATTTTTCTGTATCGAAATTTTTTTGTTGAATTAGTAATTTCCTATTTTTCTTTTGAAAATCTGAGATTTTTGTGGTATTACTTTGGATCTCTGCAGGACAGAGTACATGGTGTACTGGCATTTGGAGACAGAAGTTGTATGTGAAGATTAGAGATTTTAATACATGATATATTTGACATGAATTTAGTGAGTTAGATAAGATATGCTTGTGACTTCTTGCTTGGGATAAACCAGATGGTATTTATTTGAAAAGTATTCAGAAAACACACTCTTGTTAATGCTCCACTGCATGTTCTGGCAAACTAATGCATTGTCGTCTGTATGGTGAAAATCACCACAAGTGATGAAAGATTCTAAGAACCATTCAACTTCTTTATGCTTTCTAAACTACACTAATTATGGTAAAAATTGTTCTTATTAGCAATGTTATTGAATGATGGTAACCCAAGACCAACCTCCTAGTAGCATCTCAGCACAGACAATAACAAGTGCTAATTCCAGAAGTCGTTTCCCTCTTGGGCAAGCAGCTGGCTCTGGTTAATAGGGTTTGTTTTCTGTATTGTGTATGGTAGGATACAGTGGAGTTAATTTTTAATGGAATCCTATAATTTAAACTATTTTATTGATCCTTTGACTGAAGAACTGAGCATCTGGAGGCATCTTGACTTGTTTGTATTTGTTTGTGAGACTTCTTAAAGTGAGAGTTGTTTTTCTCTTTTGAAGCTGTATTTGTGTGCTCTTGAATGTGTAGCAAAGATGTCAAGCTCCTTTTGAACCTTCTGAGGATACAGTTCCAGATGTTGGCTGGAATTTAAGCTTCCTCAGAGGCTTGCCTGTGTTATGACAGTTTCCCATGTCTGTTCTGCAATTGGTCAGAACTTGAAAAATAGTATTCAACTGTTCTTTATTTTTCATGGAGCTGATATAAATGATATTTTTCCAGACTTTGAAAGATGGGGGTTCAGGGTGATGTCCAGGTGACACCAGATAAAAATTGTAAGCCTTTTAAGTTCAGTATATGTGTGACAGGTAGTCACTTAAAGTTATGCATTTGGGTTTAAAAACAAATTATTGAATCAAAATTTATTGAAGTGGAAGAATCATTTAAAGAGAAATGAAGGCTCTGAAATAGATGGGAAAAGATTTATTCCTTCACTGAAATGAGAAAATTCAGGCAATAACATTTGGAAATGGGATCTCTAAGACACATTTCAACTGTCAGGATCTTCTGGTTAGATCCTTCAGTTTAGTTTGGTGTCTATTTTCTCTTTTAGTGGACTTTTGAGGCAGTGGATAGGGATGTAATGCTGATGATTTAGAGATGGATGGATGCAAAGCCCATTTTTGAAAAGGCCAGACATCTCTTTTTCCTCCTTTCTCTATTTGCACAATAACTGTCTTTCAAATGCTTGTCACCTTTTAAAGTTTATATCACTTGTTGCAAAGGTTGTCATAGTGGTTTATTTTCCATCGTAACTATTCTCTGTGTATAGCATTTCTTCCAGCATTCTCTTTGAAGATGACCTTTCCTTAGCTTAAGTTCATGCCCTTTGTTGTTATATCTGACACAAGCCCCTATAGCCTTATAGACTTTACCTTTTCTTGTACAAAATTCTTGTGTAACTTGGGAAGATCTGCTATTAATATATTTTTCCAAAGTCTAGACCTCATTTCTCTAACGTGTTGAGGGTTTTAATTATTATTCTCAGATCTACCTGTACCTGCATGATTGAGCTCTTTATTTTTTGCATAGTTTTCATTTGGAAATGGGAGCATTGTTCACACGTGCTGATTCTGAGTGCAGTAGGTAATGTTCCTCTGACATTCATGTTCATACATGAAACCATTTCAAATTGTATAAAACAGTGCATTCCTTTCATTTGAACCCACGGGATTAAATTTTCTGTATTTCTTTAATGGTAGCTTTTACTTAAAAGATGTTTTTGTATAACTGGCAACTAAAGAAATTACCCCATTTATCAGCATAATCTGCACTAGAGAAAGACAGATACATACCAAAAGCAATCTAGTTTTTTTATAAACTGAATTGCTGTACAAGTTCATCTATATGCTTTGAAAGTACCCACTCAGAATGGTAATATGTCAAGGTAAATCTATGTGAATTTTCTCTCAACTTTGCAGTAATTGGTTTACACTATTTTTGGTTCTGGCAGGAATGAATTTATTCAAGGAAGAGAACAAAAAATCTTCAAATTATTTCTTACAACTGTTGCTAAACATCTTTTTAACTATTTTAAACTGTCTTTTATATTTGAGGGCCCAATTAGCTCTTGTGACAAGGAGTCTCACCTGTAATAATACATTACTAGGAACTAGATGTATGGTGTCCTTGTTCCATTATGGTTAATACATTTTGTAACATCAGATGTGTTTATGAAAGTGTACCAAGAAGTATTTTCTTTTTTGAGACCCTGGGTAGGTATTTCTATTAAAGATACAACTCCCTTTTTTTTTTTTCTTCCCTGCCCCCCCCCCCAAAAAAAATGGAAAAAAAAAAAAGCTGCCATGAGTGTTGAGAAGGTTGTGGTCTGTAGTATAAACTAAACCTGATTTGTTTTGATTCTGATAACACATTGTAGGATTCCTCCTCTTTGTAGCTTCCTCCTCTAGAGATCCTGCTTTGGCAAGGGGTGTTACTTACCCATAGTTTGTTAGCTATTTCTATGGCTGACTTCATTACTCCTGTGTGCCTCAGCCTTCTGTATCGGTACAACTTTATTGTCTATCTTCTGAAGTCAGCTCGGCCTGTAAATGTTTTTGGTTTTGGCTGTGCCTTGCTGCAGGGCTCATTGCAAGTATCTGATGATTTCTTTTGCCTTCCTGTAAGGGAAGGGACCAATTTAATAATTATCACATGAAATTCAGTTTTGCACTGCACAGTATGATAGAAAACAGGCTTTCTAAGGAAGCTATCCTAAAGGTTGATTAGATAATCATATTTTCTTTAGAATTCTGTAATTTTTAAAATTAACTGTATGGAAGGATTATGAACTTTCTTATAAATGGTTTTGAAGCTTTTCATAGAACATTATTGTTAACGTCTGTGACACACGCTGGTTTTGTCTTTATTAAATACTGCAGGTTATTATCCAGAAGGATTATTCTTGTGGTGAAACATAAAATTATAATTCTTTGTCACTTTTTAGCAAGCAATCCTTCTGTTTTAAAATGTTATTTCCTATTTTGGTAATAGAGAAGTACCTTGGCTATTTTTCATTTGGCATCAGTAGTCAGGCCCGAGAATTTTTCTTTTTTTGTTATCATTTAATCCTGGTAATCATCTTTTCCTCTTTTTATCCAAGCCCACTAGTGAGAAACATAAATCTATTGAATGTGAACCATCTCGTGGTTATCAAAACATCACACTGATGGCATGGATGTTGAGAATGCAATACTGTTGGTAAAACAGCTTCAGCACTGAACCACACTCTTAGTTTATATATGGTGCTGGTTTTTACTTGGATGGTTTGAGCAAACACTGTCTAACTTCAGCCTTGAAGGTACATAATTTCATTGTCCATTATTTGATTATATTTGAGTTCTTTGCCATTTATGAATGGGAAGTTGAGCATACTATTTAATTATACAGATAAATCCAAAAGGAGGCACTTGCGTGTTGTAATTGGTGGGGGTGGCATTTGCTGCCACACTGGATCCCATATCACTGTTTCCTAATTCTGCAAAGGAAAGGGCCCCCTGGAGTGTGTTGTGGTGGAAAAAAAAAATCAAAAGAAGACATTACTAAGAAGACATTACTATAATATAAACCAGTTTAGAAGGAAAGAATGTCCATGTGAAATTATACAGTAGATTCAAAATTATACAGTAGATTCTTTCTGAAGATGAGGAAGAAAAATGCTGACTCCAAAGGATTATTTACACAAACACACATGCACCCACGACACTGCAGATCTTTGTGGCATCCATTTGGGCGGTCAGGCACAATAAAATCCAGTGTGGGTTCTGCTGTACAGGGATGAGTAAGAAATTCTCTTCATAAGGGTCTAAAGAGGGAGAGATCAAGATGTCCTGGAACCTTGATTTGTATGAGGAAGGGAATGCAAAGTCTTACGAGAAGTCTCACTCGGATTGTTTGTTTTCTAGCATATAGTAATCTCCAATGACTTGGATTTAAAACTTCTTAGTTATGCCTTATTAAAAGAAAAATGCTTTCCAACTGTGTTAATAATAAGAAAAATTCAGTTTCTAAGTCTTAGGACGTAGTTACCTCAAATCTGATATCCCAAGCGTGGATTGTTTTCCTGCATTTGCTCACAAATAGCTGGCAGCACCTTTCAGAGCAGAACAGGCTGTGAATACAAAAATATTAATAAATCAGAAACATATAGTTCCAATACAAGCAGTTTTTAAAAATCACATTTTGTATACTTAATACTTAACTGACCTTTTCTACTGTTTCTTAAATCTCTTAAAAATGCATCTAATTTCAAAACCAGAGTATTAGTCCATTTATATGCAAATTGCCTCTAATTCATGCATTCATTTGAAAGCCTAATCCAAAAGATCCTTTACCACAGGTGACCTTTTTGACACTGTACTTTTGGGAAGACTGTAAAGTGCTTTCTTATGACCTCACATCCACCTGTAGCATAACATATGCCTACTTCAGTCTGTATAAATCAGTCATAAGAGGGTGGTTTTCAACCAACAGTGAATTATTAACACTGTCTTGGTTATAGTTATAGTTATAATAAGTCTTATTTAAACTGATGATTATTTTCTCTTGGCATTCTTGCTTATTTTTGATGTTAAGCACAATTAAGGTGTTCACTGATTATGCTTTTTGAATAATAAATAGTAGTATAATCCCATGCTTCAATTATGGTCTTCAAAGACTAAATTTAAAAAAAGAAAAAAAATTTCAATATTATATACCAGAATTTCAAGTCATCACAAGAGCTGCTAGACCAAATATGCTAAAGCTGACTTCTACTTCCTAGAGTAAAGGTGAAACACTTGCCTTTGCAGTCCAGAGTTATACAAAGATGGGATTATTATGTATTAGGGATTATAAATGTATGTCTTCATCCATTCATGCCTCAGAAAGCAACTCTTGATCATCTGCTGCAGTGTAGGTTTCACTGCAGAAGGTGAAGGCTCAACTGGCTTGATGGGCAGTCTATTATTTACTTTTTTCTCACTTTGTCAGGTTATTACTAGGAGGCTCCATAATAATTCTGCTGAATTAATATAGTAGTTTATTGGTGATATATAATGTTGAGGAGAATAAATGCTATTTCTGTTTCTGACTTCTCTTTTCAATTTATTTTTTTTGCTCATCAATTAAAGCTTCAGAAGAAAAATGGTACAAAGTTCTAACATTAAACATTGTTGCTTACTTACACAGTCATCAGTAAGATAACAAATGATCTGATGTTCTGAGGATGCATCTTAGTTCAGTTGCAATGAATTTTTTGAACTAAGGAAAAACAAAACCTGCCTTTTAAAATCCATTTAGGCAATGAAGTATACCAGATGATGTATTTCTATATTGTTACACAATAAGTGAAGATCATTTTTGTGTGGCATGGTTCATATGAGGAGATATCAAATACTTTATACTGAATTATGATACAAGAATAATGCTTCACCAAGTTATAAAGAGACATGGAAAAATGTAGTAACAAAACAAAGAAGTGAGAAGATAATGAGCTCCAAATTTGCCTGTAACATCAATCATCACGTACTTGTATTGAGATAAATAATAATCAACTTTGGGGGATGACAGGCCTGGCATCCCTCTGTCAAGCAGATTTTTTTTCTTTTTCAGAAGAATGAGAACAAAGTGGCATCAGAAATGGTGTTTTATCATTTGCTGTTACCAAATACAAATATCCCTAAAACCCACCTACCCATAATTATTTGCAGGATAATGTAAGTTGTTTTAAGAAAAAGATATATAAAATCACACAACCAAAATGGCTGTTGGTAATAAGAACATTTCCTGACAGACATTCTTGATAATTAAACTGTCTACTTACCTTCTGTTTTAGCCATAAGTTTTTCTTTATATCCTAACTTGGCTTGTAGAAATTTCCTACTGTTATAAACTATGTATTGCTCCTGGGTATAGGGGTTTGTGTTTTTTTTTTTCTTCTGAAATATTGATCAAACATTTAGTTACCATGAGTGAGTAGTGTTATCTCAGCATATAAAGATCAAAAGTTTTTAAAAAATATAAGTAAAAGTAGTAACACTGGCTGCATATACTTAGTGAAAAAAGAAATTGGCATTTTGATGAGACTTTGATAGAAACTTTGGTAGAATTGAACAGCTCTTTGTTGACAGTGTAGGAAAACAAAACCTAAAAAAACCCCAAAACATCTACTCAAAACCCCCATAGAGAATGGGAGGGGATCCTAATACTGAAGGCCTGAATGGCCATAGCTGTGAATATTACATGTGCAAGGGAACTGGACAAGATATACATTAATATCCTTGTTTAGTTTGTTTATGCATGTGATTACCCTTATTATTTGCTATGGTAATGCACTTGTCTGATCAAAAGTTAGAGATAATTAGGTAATTAAAGGAATGAACATAGGAAAGGCTACTAGCTGCTTGTGCCAACAAATGTGGTCTTCATGGCTGAGCCAAGACCAAGAACTAAGTAGTCTAATGTGAGATCGGTAATACTGGAATTTTTTTTCTGGACTTGCAGATACTCTTGAAAAGCTTGAGGAGTAATCCTGCTCTGCTTTGCTATTATCATAGTGTGGTATGATAAAGAGTAGGACATTTTTTACTGTTACAGAACATGTCAGTTTCTGGGTGGGTTGAAAGGAAAACAAAAGATTTTTTTTTTCCTTATACTGGCGTAAACCCAGATTTAAATATGTGTATTTGTTCATTTTTGGGCTTATTACCTAGAGAACAAAATGCAATAATAGTAGTACTAACCAGTGAGTAAGATAGGGGCAGGGTGACCAGTTTTGAGTAGTACTAGTATTGAAATAGTCTCATTATCTATTTTCTCTGGTTGGATAACTGCATGGCTAATGGGCTCCTTTTCATCATCTTCTGGCGTGTATATGAGAGTGATGGAAAAGCATCAGCACAAAGACACCAACTTTTGAGTGTTTTCTGAATTGCTGAAAAATGTGTTGCACTATGAAAAGTGATGACTGATAAGACTCCTACAGCATTACTACAGTTTGTTAGAGCTATGAATCTGTCCCAGTGATGACAGCATTTCTGAAAGCTGTGTCCATTATTTTTCTCCCAGCCCTGGACTGGGGTTTTGTTTAGCTGCTATAAAATATTTTGGACTTTGATTTTGGGTAGTGGTGCAGAGGAAAAAAAAAATCTGTTTTAGATGATTCAGCTTCATGTTTGTGTACATGGAAAGATGTGTAAGGTGAGATAGTCATGCATACAAATATTTACCTTGTTTACTATGTGCTAAGTATATAAAGGTAAGGACTTAATTTTTTCTGCAACTATTTAATTGGTATTTCTATTTAAATATAAAAAGTTGTTTCAGTATAAAGTAGGAAGGGGTGCTGCACTAAGTATTATTTTAAATACCACCTTGAATAGCTGTGAAAAATTAGCTGGAGACTCCAATGTCCATTATTTGAACTCCTCACATACCCACTTGGTGGTGCTGAATGGATCTCTACACCATAGTAAAAAACAAACCTGTCTCTCAGCAGTGCTACTTCAAGGAGAGCTCCTGTTGCAGCTGGGAGCATTTAATGGGGTGGGACTTGCTACTTTAGGTAAGTCAACTCCCAGGAGATGAATTTATGTACAAACTTGGGAGGATCAAGGAGATTGATAATGATATGTTCATAGGGTAACTGTCAGGAGGGACAGCACTGCAATACCAGGGATAAATGAAGATCTTGGCTCTACAACATAATACTTCACAGAGTGACAGTGAAATTAAGATGACAGAAAAGACTTATATTGGTCTAAAGAAATACTAGCCTTGGGCTAAAGGGGAACAAAGGGATTAACAAAAAGTGATGCAGCTGGCAGTCAATGACTAAATTCTGACATGATTCAGTGGACACACCTTGGAAAACCTGTGACTTCCTGTGTCAAGGACAGGGTTTGATGGCTGCCTTAGTGCTGAAGTAGTCAACTCAGTGTAAACATAAAAGAGGAAAGGGTATGTAAAGGGGCATGTGAAAGTATTCACCGAGCTCCTTTCCAGTTTTTCTTAAACTGTTGTGTTGATACCTTGATGTCACAGTTGAAGAAGGGCTGCCGTGACTGCTGAGCACACACAGCCTCTGTGACTGCGCTCTGTGCACGCAGGGTGGTGTGACTTACTGCCCACCAAACAGGAACGGGACTTGGCATCATAAAAGATGTTCCAGTTCACGAGGTTTATGTGCTCTGTTAGTGTGCTTAGGTTTTATGAGAGTTACATGTGTTACAAGGAGAAGTGGCCCTTTTGTCAAGGTGGACAGGTGATGGTTGCCTTTACTGTATTTTCCATTGCTGGAGTTGCACCCTTATTATAGTGCTACACTAATAAAGAAGGGAATATATTTTTCCTCTTGGAAGAAAAGGGTGATCACATCCCAGTGCATCTCCTAGGTGTTTAGTGATGTCTTTGCATACATAGCAGCTGTCCAGTGGTGGGTTCACTGCTCTCTCACTGGTCATCTAATAAATGAATAGTACTGCGCTTCCTGTAAGCTTCCAGAGTGAAGGGCTGGACTCTGTAAAGTGTTCTTTCTGACGTGTGCTATGTCTCAGGAGCAGCAGCACTATAGTAAATGTGTCTAAGAGAAAGTTTAGCCAAGTTCAGGCAGGAGCACTGTAGGTGAAGTGTGGCAGGGAGGAGCATGTCAATATGGGGATGAGGGGAAGATTGACAAGTGTGTTTGAAGTAGCTCAAAGTGAAGTGGTTTTCATAATGCATAAGTGGGTAAATCCATGCAAACTGAAATTTATCTCTTAGCTTCTGTTGTGCCGGACTTTTTGTGCTTTTCTAGTAGTTTTTTGGGATAGTCTGGCTGTTGCAGAGAGCAGCTGAGATTTTTGCCAAGAATTTTCACATGCAGAAAGAAACTATCCCTGCAATAACTTAGTGGGCTGTACAAACTGAAGTCCCCATTCTACATCAGTTTCAGTAGCAATAGATGAATGAAACCATGTTAATGTTTCCTGAAGAATGTCCTCTAGCAAAGGGGAAGTGTCTTTTGATATTCTTCCTTTCCCCCTTAAATTGTAGTACCAGAGCAATCACATTGTGTTTTTTTTTTTATTAAGTTCAATTTGGAGCCTTTTATTCTTAGAAAGGTTCTATCCATGACAAGTGGATCTGATTTTCGTTTAATTTTATTGCCTCTCTATAATATATAATCCAGACACCATGCAATATTGGAAGGATATTTTTAACCTTCTGCAAACAGCATTTCTCTGTGTGAATTCTGCAAAGCAAATTGTTTTCCTTGTCCAATTTGTCGTGTGTAATATGTAGTTAAACTAAAGCTTAAGAGTCACTCGTTCTTCCCATCTGCAGCCTATTTTATAGTTTAGATACAGTAGCTAGTTTGGGACTAATTCTCACTATGTCTAAAGCTTTAACTATAAGGCATATCCATGTGGGATTCTCCTTTTTATTTTTTTTTAATATTTTTTCCCAGTTCTTATACTGCTTGCTGTTGTATTACCAAAGAATCAGGGAACCACTGTGTTTGCATGAAGGACATTTTAAATTCTCATGTCAAGGGTCATTAATCATTTATGTTGTTATACCTATAAAGCTGAATTTCTACATACAGAAATAACTGTGGAGTAGGAATTAGTTTTGGAAATAACTCTTTTGCATTAGCCTTTTAATTTTTGTGAGTCGCAAAGAACAAATTAAAAAGAATGCAAAGAAACATACTTCACATAAATGTGAATTTTTTTGCATCTCTTCTCCAGAGTATTTGTTTTGAGAACTTGTGTTGTCATAAACATTTTCCACAATTTATATTCCTTCTATTTTTACAAACCTTTTTCCTGCAAATTTTTGTTTTAGTTTCTTTTTTTCCTGGAAAATTAAAAGCTTTTTTTTTTAAATTTGTAAGCCAGATATTCAAATAAGCAGATATATGTATTATTAGTTGGTTTTTTTTTCCCAGAAGGCAGAAATGTAGTTGTTCTCAACTCAGTAATATCTAATTTCATTTAATATCTAAAAGGAGCTGCATGCATGAAAACTTGTAATTTGCTATCATTACTGTATTATTAATAATAACAACAAAGCCACAGAGGTCCATTTGTCAGTGGAATGAATGGTTATAGTTTCTGATGTTTTGAGTAATGTCAAAACTAATTAAACACAACTTTGCCCTTCTTCAGAAAGGTGCAGGGTGATTGCAAATGCATTCATTGTTGGCTGGAACCGAGTGCTGTGGGTTCCTCCTACGTGCTGCTCTTAAAGGTTGGCCCAACTCACTGTTCGTTTTTTATCTGCCTGGTTAATTGCTGGTGCCTGTGGTTCATGAGTGAATGGATTGTGATTTACGTGTTAGCTGAATAATGTCAATGCAACGTGGGGGTTTGAGTGAAGTTTTAGCACAACTTCTAGTGGTTACCTTGGTCCATTGTTCTTCGCATGGGTTGAACCTGTCTGTTCGTCTCAATCTGCGGAGCTTTTGATTCCTTCTCAGGCAGAGAAGTTGATACCTTGCAGTTTGCCTATATTCAGGGACAAAAAGAGAGAAATTCATTTTTACATAAGAACTTATCTATTTTAGATAAGCATGTCTCAAAAATTAAATGTTTACATTTGTTTTTCATAAAGCTTTAAAAATAAAAATCCAACAGAAAAAAATATTGGAAGCTAGCAAATGGAATGTAATGCATTGAGCATTAACTGACCTTGATTGCTAGTGAAAAGTCCCAGTATGTTCTTTTCAAGCTATATCAGCAATTCAGTGCTGACTATAACTTTACATAACAGGAGAGGTATAAGAGAAGGGATTTTCTAGGTAAAGCAATGACATTTTATTGTGGCAATTTGAAGAACTAAAAACAGATATAGTCTCTGGTACTTTGCTGTGGAGTGGATTAGTATCTTTGAGTAGTAGGCAATCATTAATTTGTTTTGTGAAGATTACAATATTAGGAATTTTTCTTTATTTGCAGTTGATACTGTTTTGGTTATTAGGTAGGTAAATATATCACAAAGGACTTGATACTTATATACTATTTTGTATAAAATTGTAAAGAAAGGCATGTTATGCTTAGCATACTTTACATTATGAAGACTAAGAAATAGTATGGAACTATACAACCAAATTTCTTGTGAAAGGTGAGAAGTGCAAATATTATGTTGTTTAAAATTGGTTGAAGTTAATATGAATGAATAGCTGTGATTGGTGGAATGTATATATAAGAATCCAGTATCAGACTCAACATTTAATTATTAATTTGGGAGGAATAACAGAAAAGGGTATAATTTTACTGTGCATATTCTGTCAATAAGATGGGAGGTCATTGCATTTACTTACTTTTTAAAGGAAGAAGGCAGTATCCCCTAGAAATAGGAAAGCTTTCCTTCAACCTGTAGACCAGTATGCTTTATGGAGATACCACATTTTGCTTATTCCAGTTTGCTGAAAAATATGGGAATCTTGCTTTCATGTAATTCTGCTGTGTGGAAAATCTCTCACTTCAGAGCCACAAAGAAACTAACCATTTCCATCCCCTTACAGCAATTTCTTGTTTAAATATGCATCTCTAGTTTCCCCTTGGAGAATTTCTTAGTGTCCTTAAAAATGTCTGCACTTGGATCCCGTTCTGTAGAAGGTTCATCAGGATGGTTACTATGGATCAGTAAAGCCCAGCATGGTTATAATAAAACAGTTAAAATGTTTATTTAGTATGTTAATAGTAGTTTGCACTAATATCACTGTCTTTTACTTTCTTGAGGGAGGGCCTGACTCCTAAAGGTTGGGACTTTGGCTTAGAAGGATCAAAGAAAATGCTGCTCTCTTCAGATGTTGAACAAGAATAAACCCACTAGATCGTACTTATACTTGACATTTTTCTTCCTGAGCTAGAGGACTCTTATCAGAAAACACATCTGCCTTCATACAGTCTGAAGCGTAGGAAGACTCTTCATATTGATTATGGTTTTTTTCCTCCCTTGTTACTGATTGCAGAATTTGTTTCTTGAGGAAGAGAAAATCATAAACTTTCCCCTTTATTTACTGACTGAACATCAAGACTTCTTAGAATTTCCCCTTCCAGAAGATTCTTCAGAGCACTTTTGGAAAACTGTAGCTAATCACTTTGGTAGAGTTCTTGTAGGTAGCATGATGTAAATAATAATACCTCAGATGCTTTATTGACTTAAAAGTAGCAACAACTACCAAAAAAAAAAAAAGAAAAAAATTCACTTGCTTTGCAACTGTAACATTTTTCTTATTTATTTCAGTGGTGTTTGGCTGATTTATTTTGAAACCAGTGATCTTTGGATCAAACAAAATTATTTCCCTTCCATCTCTTCTTCCTTCCCATCCTGTCTAAAAAGTGTTCCTTTCCCCATCACTGGTGTTTTTATGTGGTTTTATATACATCCTACCCTATTTGAGCAAAGTCCAGATCATTTCATAGTGCTGCCTAGGGAAATTTTATCAGCATCAGGATAATATTAAGAGGAGGAATCAAGCAATTAATTTATTTCAAGGTAAGATCAGCATATCTGACTAGATATTATGTTACTACGTGTGGCAAAATTTCAAAGTTAATTTAGACTATGTGAAGTAAAGTCATCCTTTTTCAAATGCATGAGAAGAGATGATTAAATTCCAGATTCCAGGGTAAATTAGCTTCTAAACATAGAGGTTTGCAGCTTGAATTGAATCAAAGAGTATTTCAGAGGTTCAGAGTGTTAACTATTTGCTGATGGCTTTGCTCGATTCATTTCTGGAAATGATATCTCACTGGGGTTGTCCAATTCACAGTATATAATGGATTAATGGTTTGGAACTTTATCTATAATTCTTTGGCTTTATGTTTAAACAGTTCATAAACTCTTGATATCCCTTTTTTCCCCCCCTCTTGAATTCATTTAAAATATACCATAAAGAAAAGCTACTCCTTTCTTTTCTTCATGTTTTACTATTTAGAAAAGTGTGGTTAGATCAGTAGTCTAAACCACTCTAATGTAATAATTTAAGGACTTTGGGGAAGAAAGAAAAAGAAGTCAGTCTTAGTCTTTTGTTGAGCCCCCTCAGTTAAGAACAGCTACAATGGACGTATTTATCAGATGCCTGATGGATATGGTGGTGAGCTTCTGAAGGCTTGGAGAGCTCATAAACCTTTCCTTTGCAGCTCTTGCAAACCACGTAATAGCATTGCCGTGGGTAGAGCAGCTGCTTGAGTACAATACAAGGCCACCACTGATTTTACTCTTTGACTTAAGTCTTTTAATGCTAACCCTAATGCTAAAATGTGTTGTATGGAAACTATGACTTCAGTACTTTAAGCTGGACACAGCTGAGTCTGCCCTTGTTTCCTTCCTCAGCTGTTCTCTTAAGATTTGTAAGAGTGATTCTGTACCATTGGATTCACGAGGAATTCTGCTCGCTTTCCAGTGCAGTGGTTTCACTCTCTGCTCTCACTTGTTAGTCCTTATTTTGTTGTCATATACATTTCTGTGTCAACTCATTTGTCTTAGGTTATGTGAAATACTCTTCATGAGAGCGCTGGTACGTTTTTAGACAGTGGTCTGTCTGACAGCAGTAATTAGAGAAGTTTTTTATGGAGAATACCTGATCCCTATTTGTAGTACATCCTTGTCTTCTTAGTATCCACAGTAATCATCTTTGATATTTGCCAAACATGTCTGGTTCTGGTCCTTTAAATAAAACAATTTATAATATTTATAAAATTATCTTTGCAAATTCTAACATGCATTCGCTCTTCCCAGTTATTTGGTGCTATGTCTTCTTAATGGCAGCATACAACTTTTGTGCTGATTAGCCCCTCTGTGAACTCGCCTTTATGGGTCTGTGTTCTTACTTCCAGGGTGCTTCCTACTCCTTCAGATAAATAATGCAGCAGTGTTAAAGTATGGCCACTAAATCTAAAATAATTCCTTTTCCAGTATGTGTAAGTGAGAGGGAGTGGGTGAATACTGAAATAGGAAAATAGGGAAAGAAAATATCCAATACACACCATGTTTCCAACATCAGCATGTGAGAGACAGGCCTTCTGTCTGTGGAATAAACTCTTCAAATATTCAGCTGTTGGTGTAAGTACATCTGATTGAAGCCAGGGAGGCAAAGGCCCAACCATGGTTTCTCAGGATTCCCAGAAGCATCAGTTCTTGAAAAGCAATAGTTTTTTTAGCTTCATAATGCCAAGTGTAAGCTATTCAGAGGCTTCTCTGATTTGGCTTTCAGTTCTGGAAATTATACCTTAGCCACGAATCCACGTTATTAAGAAATTTAGAAAAAAACCCAAGCTAGATATATTTTCCTGGTTCCAAATTAATAGTAATGTATTTTTCCAAATTCCCTGTTCATCTACATTTAATTGAATAATTTTTACTCAAAAGCAAATGTATTTTCCCCCTCTTGAAATTCTAAACTACTGGGAAGCAATTGAATAAGTGATACCTTGTATTGCCCTTCGTTCAGTGATCTTGCATAAAGAAAAATATTACCATTTTTATTTTACTCTTCTGTGTGCTAAACTTGCTTTAGGCATGCAACAATTAGCAACTATAGACACTACCATTTCTGAGGAGGTTCTTCAGTTTCTGACATAGTTAACAAGTCAACAAGCACTGGTCTGGTAGGTGAAGCATAATAAGCCAGGCCCATTTTGGTGACTGAAATTACACTGGAGATGAATCTGTGTTGATGTAAAATGAAAGTGCTAGGTAACACAAATGGTATTTCACTTCCCTTGGAAGATCCAGCTGTTTTTCTTCTGAAATGTTTTAGAAGCAGTTAGAATTTAGATGTTACAGACTTCTATGCTGGGAGTTAGTTGATATTTGGGATTTATATCCAGCACCGATTTGATGTCAGGTGAAGTATAAAACAGGACGTGGCAATCCTTCATCTCAAAAGTATTAATACTGTTTTTGGTTCCATATAAGTTAATCTAAAAAGGACAAGGAATTAATTTTGCAGGTCAGCTTGAGACATTCCCACTGTCATGTACTAGAACTTCTTCAGTGAAGGTTTTCAGAGTGCTGTCACAGTATTTTTAATACATTTTAACTTCCCTTTGTCACAGGGATACCCAAATGCTTTGTATTTTCATGTAAATAATAGGATAAATGTGAAGACATGTAGCCTTGGAATTAGGATAAGGAAGAGGGTGTCATATCTAAATTCCGTCTCCAGCTTTGTCACTGTAAAGACTTTTGCTGTGTTACTTATCCTTTTGTGCCCTGTGCAGTAAAAGAAGGATAACTATGTCAGCTTAATATTATAAAGGTTTTTCAAGATGAGAAAAACTGACTGTGGTGGCAATGCTTTTCTAAATGCTTCACTGGTAAACTTCAGTTCTCAGTTCAACTGTGATCTTTTGGGAGGGAATGTTCTCAAACCTGTATCTGGCATGAGAACCTTGATGTATGATTGTTCTTTGGGAGACTTCATGAGCCCTGGTGAAAAGTGCTGCTACCATGAGAGCAGAGGGTGATCTCTCACCATGCTGCAGTGAATTAGTGACTGCTCCTTTTTTTTTTTTTAATGCTCTTTAAGTTTTACTGATAGGTTGAAGATTTTTGAGAAGTTAATCTTCAAGTGGAACTATTCAAGTTGGAAAATCTTGGATTAATTTGGCTTAGTATATTTAAGGAGAAAATAAAGGAATTTGAACTGCAGCTGAAGGTAACTGCTGGTAGTTATGCCCTAGCTTGGTTTTGTCTCTGCCATTCTGCTTCCTTCTTAAGCAGTGACAGCAGCTTTTAATGGCAAGCGGTGAATTCTGGAAATGGGAGTGTCCTTTCATTTCACAGATCTGTTTATAGCTTAGAGAAATGCTTTACCTGTGAAGTGAAGAGAATGGGTGGATGGCACTTATCCACAGCAACTGTTAGTTCCAATTTAACAGCAACATCTGAATACATATGGTTAGGTACCGTGAAGAAATGAAATGCTTGTTCGATGCCTTTGCAGATGTTGATATAGATCAGACTGTGACAGTTGAGGACTGATTTGAGATAAGGTAGAAAATTCTCGGTGCATTTGAGGTCTTAGAGCTTTCAAGTGTTTTCTTCAGTGACTTGTTTTTTCCCTTATACACACTGTTTAGATGATATTCTTCTAATGCAAAGTGAAATAGAAGCATAAAATATAAAAACATTTAAAGTGTGTCACTTGGTGAGGTAAATACATCTCATGAAGTAGCATATTTCCACAAAATATTCTCCCAAACACTAAGAGGAAACAAAACAAAACAAAAATGTTGCTGTTATAAAATGACATCTTTGGTTGCAGCAGGGGTTTGACACGGTACTTTAGTGATTCCTGAAGTGGTAGAAATGGAATCCAAGTTAGTGTATTGATGGAATGATTTTAAAAAGAAACAAAACACTATTTGTTAAGACAGCAGAGGTCATGTTGGTGGTATTTTGTACAGGGTATCCTTTGAGTAACCTTTTCTTCTTTGTACTTCATGCAGCCACTCTTAGTACTGTAACTTGTTTTTTATCAAGGCATTCTCAAATACCAGGTATGTTGGTCCATGGACATCTTCAAAGCTGTCCCTCCTAATTTGTACTTTATTTTTTATTGTGAAAATAAAATTGTGGTGAACTACTAAGCTTCTCCAAGCTTGAGTGTTTCATTCTGTTCAATACCCATAGGCAAACTTTATTAGAATCAATTAAAAGGATAGAAAGCAGGAATGAGTTGTTTTGCAGTGCAGTTAGGTCTTGTTTTTCCCTGCTTTATGACTTTGTGGAATAATTAAGTAAAACCTGAATACTCAACTACTGTGCACGGGAAACAAAAGGAACATGCGCAGAAAGGAGAATGAAGACACTTAATCTGGCATAAACACGGTGCGGTCCTCATTGCATGGAGAACTTTGTTATGTCTCAGATGTTACTAGTTCATGCTTGACATGGGAACACAATGCAGTTACCAATGCAGCGTTCCCTAGCCTTCTTTCCAGAACATCTCAACTTCATTATGATCTGTTAAGATATTTAGAAGCTAAATTAAGCAATGCCATTTCATTACACAATGTAATGATTGGAGAGAGGGCAAATGGTCGTATCCTGAATCTTGTTTGTCAGTTAATTCTTTATTATAATATGGCAGCAATTGCATATGTGAAGTGGAATACTAATTACATTCTGTATTTCTGTACAACCCTGTAGTGTTTTATCAACTGTATTTAGCTGTGTAATGCACAGAGCCCCAACTATGGTACAGCAATAATCATAATAACCCATTTAATTTGCTAATGAATCTACAAAATGGAATGATATTAGTATTTGCAGAAGAAGTGGTTAATTACAAATGTCATTTGCATATTGCCCTATGTCACTGCTGTTGCTATTGATTATAATTATCTGGAGAATTTCTCATAGTGGGGCATGCCAGGAGGCTAATGTCAAACTGTCAAGATTTTGTCCCAGATATCTCCCTTCTTCAGAGTCTGAGGCTTTTGTTGTTTTGGGTTTGGGGTTTTTTATTCTTTTGCTGTTGTTTGTTTTTTTTAATGGGGATGTAGAAAGAAGGTAGAAGGGACAAAATGGGAGGTTGCTTTACCTCAAGCACTACGAGCATTGTTTCATGCTTTAGAGCTATAAAACAAATAAGGTCTGAAAGCCATGATTTATCAAAGCTCAGTTCATTTGTGTCTCTTTTAAGAAGAGTTTTGCTGTTATAAAGGCACGATGTTTCTCACAATACAACAATCCGATAATTTACTCCTGCAGGTTGGATTTTATTCCTAGTTTTGTGGGAGGAACAAAATGGAAGTAGGTCCTGAAAACACAATGTCAACAGACAAAATACAGGGCTCTTGAGTTATCCAGTCACTGTGTGTTTATTAGGAAAAGAAGCTAAGTAGTAATTAAATATATCTGAAAGGCTAGCAAAGGAAATTTCCCTCCCCTGTTTCAGTCACTGTCTTAGTGTGTAATAAACCATGGTAGAGAGGTGAGAATTACTCTTACATGACCAAGGCTTGTTTGCAAAAGTAGCTGGAATCAGATAATCAATATAATTGTTATTGCCAGATGTTACCTTGTTAGGGAAAAGTATCACTGTTTAGGTCTCCTTTCTGTACAAAGAAAAAATTATTGCTAACCATAGGAAAAAAAAAGTAGGTTTAAGGCTGGCATTCAGATGAGTTAACTATTGAAAATGTGGTAAATCATCTGTTCAAATGTGGTTTTGTCTGCCTTTGTGCAGACATCATCTTTGGTAAACTCCAGTAATGCTGAGAGAGCAACAGAAGAGTTTCATTTCTATCGTTTATGTGTAAGTGGTTCAGTCTTAGAATTTTAAAACTGCACTGAGTTGACAATAAGCTGCTAATGCAAATAACAGTTCAGAAGCTGAGCATCTACATGATCTATCTGCTTACATGTCTCTCTTCATTGATAACTAGACACAAGATGCCTGAAGTTAAACCATGTGTATCTGGGCTGTCTGTGTTTTTCTCACTCTTGTCTCTGGATTGAACAGCTGCAGCATGGTAAACTTATACCTTCTTAAGGCCAGAATAGGTATAGAGTCAAATTTGGTTATTTTGTTAAGGCTGCTCCAAGGGGAACAAGAATTTTAGTACAAACTATGATTCTGTTCTGTCTTGGCTGGGGTAGAGTCGATGTTCTTCATTGTAGTTGGCATGGGGCTGTGTATTTGGATCTGTGCTGGAAACAGCGCTGATAGTTGGATTGGTGATTTATTTACACTGTCAGAGTCCATAATGCCTTTCATCTTCTAGCAAAAATAATACACAGCAGAGTAGGTAAGGACCCAATAGTCCCTCCTCTAGAGTCAGTGGTAGTTTGCTCCTGGCATTAGCTCCCTCACAATGGAGTTGGCAAGCAGTGAGCTCTGCTGTTTTAATTCTTTCTGTTGTTTGGCTCCTTAATTGCTTACTAATCATTCTTCTTGTTTATCATCTTCCCTAAAAGTTACAGTAGCCTGGGGATTTCAATTTCTTCCTTTGAAAGGTATATATTTGAGAGGGAGGTGAATGTGGTGCTTAAACCTCTGTCCCAGCTTCACTCTTGATTTTACAGGATCTAACATTAAGTTGTGCTGAAGTTGTACTTCACTTGACTCAGAAATTATCTAACTTGACTGAAATAACTTTGTTTTGTTCCCTCCTTTTTCTAGTCTAGAAAAGCAGAATGAATTTGAAAAGTCAGACATTAAGGGGAATCAGAGAAAGGGTGCTGGCTGGTCAACAGACTTTTATCCAGTTCAGACTCATGGTTAGGCTTATTAGGCTTCATGTCTGCTTCTTTAGAAATAGTCACTGTAGTTTCTTTTTATAAGCTGTGGCTGGAGACTCATAGACTACATGCATGAACAAAGAAAATGGTTTGTCTTTAATTTACTAGCTTAATCTGGCTTTTTTTTTAATGTAACTACATGTATCTTCATATCTTTTAGCAGAACTAACAGCTTGCCTAAGTTGCCCATTCTATTTTCCATTTCATCCAAATAGACCTATGTTTGTATTAGTCTATATACATACCTGCAAATACAGCTATAAAAATAACAATAATATATTGCCCTGGCCATTCAAGGAAGAAACCTGGTGAGGGGAATCCCATTAGGTTTGCCAGGAGTAATAAATTTATTTTGGTTTTCAGCTTCCTCTAATTTCCAGAATTTCAAGTTGTCTTGTTTTTCTAATCTGAGCAGCCTCTGTGTAAAGCACAAGATGTCTCCAGCACACTAGTCACTGGTTCTGTCTTGTGAGTCTCTTAAATCAGGGCATGCCACTTCTAGTCCAGGATTGAAGAGATTTCCAACCAAAGTTTGGACGTTCACTCCCCACAAACATGTATGTTCAAGTACCTGCTGCCAATTAGTGTTCAGAGTGTAAACTGATTTTACCCCATGCAGAAGTTCTGGTTTTAAGTTGGTAAATCATAGCTTTCCCAAGGCAATGTAGACTTTGCCATTATTTTACTAGTTTCTTTCCACATCTAGAAGCATATGTCTCTCTGTAGTGCATCATTTTCCTAATTTCCAAACAGGTAGTAGTGAAAGGCAAAATATTAATTTACATTCTTTAGTGGCTTCATAAATGCATGATAAAATACCTACACAGTCCCACTTTCTGAATAGTGCTTGGGGTGAGATGGGAGGTTTGTATATTTTTAGACCAAGGTTGCAACAACACAAGTATTAATTGCTTAGGCCTGGGGTGCTTGTGCAATATTGATTCTTCACTATGCAAAAAAGACACTGGGTTTTCTGTTTAAGAAAAAGGACTCTGAAGTACTGCCTCAGAACAATGGTACCCCAGTTGACATAGCAGGAAGATTAATATTAGCTTCATCTGACTACTTGGTATTCCATGTCAGCATTTCATTAACATTGTATGGTTGTTTTGCACTTGTTTCCTAGGGACTGTGAAGCTTCATGTTGAAAGAAGCCTAGTCCAGCATTTCTGTCCTCTGGAGAGCTTAGAAACTGCTTTGTCTGAGGACTGATTCCTTTCAGGGTCCCTATTGTTGGTCTCATGTTAATTACTCCAGAAAAACTTGCTTTTCCTTCAGCATATATCAAAGACAACTTTGCTTAATTTATTTTTTTGAGGATTTGGCCTGGAAATAGAGATGACCACTTGGAAAGTAAGAGCTTTTTGTGTTTCATCAAAGCTGTCCTGCATTAGGACATCCTCAAGAAATGAGTTTTTGAAATAGGAATTTTAAAATGGACACACCAGAAATTATTAATAGTAAACATTTATTAACTGAATTATTCCCATATCAAAATAGGCTGATATTTCTGTTCAGGCTGCTCAGTAAATCTGTGAGGTTTAGCTTCAGTTTCAGAGAAAGGATTTGACGTTATATTGTGGATGAAAGTAACTGCTAAAAGTAAATGTTCTGGAATTCTTTTTAATCTTTTAACTTCTCTCAATTTTCCTAAGCATTTGACCCTATAGGTTGAAGTGGAGCACCCACAAAGTCCTCTAAAAATGGCAATAGCAAATCTATGTTAAATCTGAAAAGTGTGCAGTGCTTGTGAAATTCAGGCAGGGTAACATTCTAATATTCCCAGTCTGCTGTTGATGTTTGTGCCCTCACTTATTATGCTCTGCTAATCTTAGCATCAATGTGACTTTTGCATTCTACTGTGTGTGGAATGTCCATGTTGTGGACTGTGTGGTGCTGAAGTGTGCTCACGTTGGTTTTTGAAAACAAGAAATTGGGTGATGCAGTAAGTGATCCAGGTGTGTTACAAGGATGAGCAGAATTATTACCTTTATCTTAGAAGCAAAAGCATTTAATCAATTTAAATAAGGCATTTTCTGAAGTGCTGAGGATCTGTCTGTTACGGAGTTGGTTTACAAAATTTTTGATCAGAATATTTTGGAAGTGTGGCAAGGACTTCCTGCTGCTCTTTGGTTGGTACTTGACACAGTTTTGAACCGACAGTGTATAACAGTGTCTCCCTTTGACCTGTTTCTAAAGATGGGGTGGTAGGTTTTTGGTCGTTGGTTTTGTTTTGTGGCGTTTGGGTTTCTTATTGCTGTTATAGTTTGGTTTTCCTTCCCTGTTAGCTTATAATCAAGATAGCTGTCTGGCTCAGGAGTTCAGAATAACAAATTCTTTGTCAAAGAGGTAAAGTCTGATTGTTTTAATGAATCTGAAGTCAGAGAATGAATTGCTGCTAAGGACTCAATCCTTGCCCTTTCCTTGGAGCACCATTTCTCTAACTTCAGTCCATAGTCAGACAAACATGGGCTTGTGCTTTGTCGTAACCTTGAATCAGCTTGAACCTCCTTATTTCCAGCAGATAAATTTAATTAAAAGACTGGCAAATTATATTGAATAGCTTGCTAAAATTACTGTCCAGTATAAGCAGTTGAAAGTTATTGTATATGAGAGCAGTGTTTGCTGTTTAAGTAATGGCAATTTTAAAATAAATTGTCTATTCGTGTTCTTGATTATTGCTTCTTGCATTAGGCAGCATCAAGCTATTTGTCTCAGGTGTTGTCTCAGAAAATACATGCTTTCAGGGAATGGTCTACAGTAATCATCAATTGACTGTGACCCAACAGAGTTACAGAATAAGAATCTTTCTGCTTTAAAATAAGTAACTTTTTCAGCTTGTTAAAGCAGCTGTCCAGAAATTCTGATTTGACCTGCTTCTTTATAACTAGCAATGCATGAAAGTTAGCAGCAAAGGAAGCAACCCAGAAGAAATAGAATTGGCATAGAATTGCATGGCCTTGGTAGAATGGAGATGTGGCAGGGTAGTGTCCTGTCTGGAGTGCTCAGTGTGTAGATAGAGGCTGAGCAGCCTGGGGAGGGGGACAAGGGGAGTGCATTCTATGGAGGGGAGTGGACTGAATGAATGGAGCTGTGCTTTGAAATAGGTGATGAGCCAGCTGAGAGATTTTTGGGTAAAGATAGTTCAGTAAAATGATTATAATAATTTTTTTTCTCCTTGATAGTGTTTTAATTTGAATACTAAGAACTGGAAGTAATTGGCATCAGTAATTGTTTTTAAAGAACCTTTTGTCTTAGACCCTTTGAGAATAGGGAACTTTAAAGAGAGTATATAAATATATTATGAAGTATTTGCATATAGTATTGAGCAACCAGCATACTAGAATTTAGAAGACTAATAGAAGGTATTCCTTCCCCTGCCTTGATATTACTAAATAACAGAGGGGAAAAGGAATAAAGTCATAGGGATGGGAAAAGTGGGTTCACTTCTAAGAAGAGGTGGCAATAGATAAATTAGAATAACTGTGCTCCTTAAAAGCTATTTTTCATTATTAAAAGGAGGCAACTAGGCTGTGGAGGGAAAAATCCAGAGAAGAGTGAATGAATAAATAACTCCATAGGAAGCACAGATTCCTCTTTGGAATACTGTCACGTTGACTTTGAGGGATGTATCAGGGGCTTGTATGAGACATGATTTGCCCAGATAAGGAAGCTGTCCTGTAAGACTAATAGCCTTCCCGGAGGCCTGGGAGATGGCACCTCAGAGATAATAGCTAAATATGTATTTTTTTATATTTTTGGCAATATTTCTAACCTTATGTGCACAAAAGAACTAATGTGATTCTGTTCCTCAGTAAAAGGATATTTGACAGCTGTGAGATCACATATTAATTTGTGCAAGTATGCAGAAAGGGGGCATTTTACAGTGCAGATACCTGAATTTATAAAATGCTAGTTACATCAGCCAGTGGGGCAGCATTTCTCCATACATAGCTAGAAGGGGTGGGGAAGTGGGTGCAGTGCAGGAAGCAGGTCTGCATTTCAGGAACTGCACCTTTAACAGTGGTACTGGAAAGCAACACATGGATTGATGAGCAGGAGAGAACAATTCATCATTATTATATCAGAGTAAGGGTCTAGATGAATCAAATCCTGAGACATTGAGTTGCTAAAAGACATCAAGGAGCAGCATGTGTATTTCTCTAGTTAGCACAGAAAATGAGAAGAAGAAAAAGTTTTATTGTTGGTTTTTTTCCCCTCATATTTATTGTTCTAAGATCAGCAGTCCTATAAGGAACAGAAAGTGGTTAGTGTGCAACCCCAACATTGGGAAATTTTCTCTTCCTCTGTGAGCAAAAGACACGAGTTCCACATGGAGATTCTGCCAGTTTGAAGCATCCAGAGGGCTAATTGTCACCAAAAGTAATTTTTATAGACTTAGATTTTTGGGACAGATTTCAAAATAAACAAACTGAAGATTAAACCTTCTGTGTGCTCCTGTGAGTGGAGTGTAAGTTGTAGAAGTGTTCAGTATCCAGTAACTCTCCTTGATGTTCATACTGGTCTCTTTCCAGAAAACATGGGGAGATAATCTGTAGTCTGAAATATAGCAAACTGGAAATAGATTTTTAGCATGCTATTTAGTAATGATACACTTGCTTTACCAAAATAAACAAAGCAGAAAAAATAGGTAGAGTCATGGCTAGTGTTTAAAAGGAATCACAGGCCTGACTGATAATAAAGAACGGTTCAAGAGCAATTTATCCTTGGGAAGCATTTACCTCTGTCATCCAGCCAAGGTCAGTGGCACATTCAGTTAATGGCTACATCAAAGACAGAAGCATAAATTAAAAGAATACTATAACTATAAGTCAGTTTTGGAACAAAATGAAAAATATAACAAACTAGTTTGTAGGGTCCGCTTTTAGCCTTCTCAGTTTTTGCCTAAGGTTTTGTGGTGATTTTTATTGTTAGCAATTATCTCCTAAATTGCTTCCAGAAATGCCCAGGAAAATTAAATCTTGGTTGTGTTCTGGTAATGGCAAGATGCTGTAGCCAGTGGACAAAGGTCTGACTGTGCACACAGTTGGTATGTCAGTAAGCCTGGAAGTAATCCTGATGAAATGAATTTGACTACTAACAGTTGTCAGTAAGTAATAGAGGAGATCTCTGACCTCAAAAGCGAATGTTTCCAGTGCTGGAAGCATGTACACATGTGCATGCCCTGGCTGTTAGTCTCAACAGCTATTGTTGTCACTTACCAGTATTTATAAATACATGAAATTAGTAATTTTGTGTCTTAAACACAAACAATTTAAAAGTTAAAATATAAACTTAAAGGATCCCTTCCTCTTTTGTGCCCCACTGCCCTGACAGTCGACCAGAAACCCTTACCACCTTAATGTCTAGGTTAGAAATATTTTTTCTCAATAGGTTCTGCTTTGAAGTTTAAGTTTTGAACTTTAATATATGCTGCAGTACAATATTGTTCCATTGGCAAACAATGAGCTGAGACAAAGTAATATGACTTTAAAGCTGTTTGCTTTGTCCTACTTGAATAAAATAAGAAAAATAGCAACAGCAAATGTAACTAAAATAGGTTGGAATGATCTTAAGGCAAGATAATATTGTTACCACGTGAAAAACCTGGTTTTGTGTCACAGGGGACGAGGCTCTTTCTGTCTGTAGCCTTTTAAGGAAAATAAACTATCGTGTTGACTAATGTTTTGTGTTTCCTTCCACTTGCCTGTGTTCAGCTTGTCTGTCTGTTTTATCTGTTCAGATTGGAGAAGGTCTGGGGCTGAGATCTTGCTATTTTTTCAGTCTGGATGAAATGAAGTGAGTGCAGATACCTGCTTGAGTACTTAATGTGCTATTGTTTAATCACGCAATATAGGCAGGGGCTCCTTCCTAGGTACAGACCCTTCCATTTGCTTTGGCATGGCTTGTGGGGTTATTGGGTTTATTTCATGTTTATTTCTGATTTGCTGTTAGTTTACAAATAGGTGGGTTTTAGAAACTTCACAAACTTGAGGTTGTTTTTTAAAAAAAATTACAATGCCTATGATATAGGGATAGGAAGGGAATGTGGCTACACTAATCAAAGCTGTCAGCTCTTGTTACAGGAGCACTCTTTGTATCAATTTTTAAATTGTTTAATAAAACATAGGGACTGTTTCTCCTCGTTATAGTCTGTAGTCATCTAACTGCACTGAAGTCAGAGAAGGTACTTTTCATGCATGCCACAGTAATGAGAAGAATACAGTCTCGTCTGTCAAAGGTTTCAGCATCTGGAAAGCAGAGCAGTTTCTTTTTCTAAGTTGAAAAGAAATAAGAAGTAGGTAATGGCCTCTGTTTCAAACTCTTGATGCACCACTGGCAGCTTTTTCTGGCCAGCTCTAGGGCATTGGTTCTCTTTGATATGAATTTTGTGCCAGATTCTGAGTAAATTTATTTCTGTAAATCAGACATGGCTCTCCATCGATTTGCTTGTTTAAGGACTGCGAGGACAGTTTAGTCTCTGGCTTTATTACGTGTTCTTGTTTTGAAATTGTGTAGGGGTGTATTGCAAATAAGTGAGATGCTTATTGCATGAGGCTTGGAAATGCAGTGCATCCTCTCAAACCTGCAGTTAAGGTGGGAACTGAACCCATAAGCAGTTCTGATGGGTTTTTGAGATGCAGCCCTTCCTGGGGTGGGCTTTGGCAACTCTGGAATTAAGACAGCCACCAAGCGCAGTACTTAGCTTGGGAAGCAATCAAGGATATCTCACTGAATTGACATGGAAACAATGAGGGTGTACCTTAGCCAGCTCAGGCTTCCCTACTGCAGGGGAAGGAACTGTGCAGTTCTCATGGATGAAAATAAAACTCATTTCGCTGTGCTTCTGTAAGAAGATGTTGAGTACAGGCACCTCTGTAAAAATTAGTGCTGACAACTTTGCAGGAAGAAATAGAAAAGTGTTTACAAGAAACATTTTAAAACTAATTAGAATGGAAAGCAGTTTCTGGGTCTGACACAGAAAAGTGGTCTGCTGAACCTTTTTTTCTTCTTCTTTTCCCATTTATCAAAGAGATTTTTCATCATATTGCACATCTGCAGCCTTCAGAACAGATTCTGGCAAGAGTACTCAGCGTCACCATGAGAAAGAGCCTTAGATATTTCCTTGGGATAGAAAAAAGCCAACCCCTATCAATTCCCATTTCTCAGACAGAATGATGGCTTTAACACTCTGTAATGAAAGTTTTTATATGTGAGAGGGATTACCAACATCAGCCTGTATTGTTCTTTGATGTGCCCTAAAAATATTGCTTCAGAAGGTATAAAAGAATAAATTGTGGGAGCTGAGTAGCCCCACCAGCACAGTTTGTCTCTTTGCCCTTAACCAATCTGTATCAGGGTGAATTTCCTCCTTCACCAGGTTTATTGAGTCTCCTTAAGCTTTTCTCTTTGTGTGTTTTGATTTGGTTTTTAGTTTCGTATGTTCATCTCCTGTATGTTGGTGGCTTCTTGTTTTCTATTCATTATCATTATTTCCTATTTTAAGGGGAAGAAGTAAAACAGTAACGATCTTGTCAGACTCCTCCATACAGTGGAAGTGAACCTTCTCGGTCCGTTAGATGCAAAGAGATGGTTTGCATGGGGGTTGTGTTTGAATTGTCCTGATCTAGTAATCACATCAAAACCACTAGGTCTAAATCCTTAAGTATTGACTCTGACCAGTCACCAGAGTATTTGCCATGACTTGTGGTTAGATCAGATGTTAAGAAATCCAAGATGTGCATGCATTTTAGGGCACATCATCCCCCTACCCACAGAACTATATTAAGAATTAAATAAAAAAATAAAACAGTAGTGTATTTATAGTCCTTCTGTGGTTGGTCCCTGTTCACCATGTATTAGGATGAATATAGAGTAACATTTTCCCAGATGTTATCTAAAAATATTGAAATACAGAAAAAATCATTATTAATTATGTGTATTTTATAACTATTTCTTTTATTATAGAAAATTAATTCACATGACTTAGAATAACCTGTAAACTTAGACTGAAAGACAAATATCTGCATAAATGATGTAAACAGGGAATGGACACATTTGAGAATTAGCCTCAAATGGAGCTCTGCATCCAGAGCTCAGGTCTCATATGCTTACATTTAAAAATTAGAATAATTGGAAAGTTATCCCCTCCCTTAGGGAACTTCATACCTTTCTAATTTTTCATACTGTGGAAATACAAATTAAACAGAGCTGTTCTTTGCTCTTGACTTGTGATAGATAAGATCAAGATTTAAGTCTTGCCTAAAGGGCTGCTAATCTGTTTGCTCTTGATCTCTCTACCTGTTTGGAAGAGGCCAGAATAGTGACTCTAAGGTTGATAGCTTTCAGGGTTGTTCTTTTCTTTGCGTTTCAAACCCTGAAGAGTACAGGGCCTCCTGCTAAGGCAGTTCTTTTTATACTCTATCCTGTAGTAAAAAGTAAGCTGCATTTTAACAAGATTTCTGTTTTTAAACAAATGAAGACCTGCCCAGAGCAAAGGTATTTATACAACAGTATAATCATTATAATGGCTCTCTCCAGGCAAAGTGAGGCATTTAAAATAAAGTCTTTTCCTATTCAAAACTCTTGAACAGTTACAGTGTGAGGCAAATAAAGTTCAACTTCAAATTCTGAAGGAGTTTGGGGCTTGTGTGTATGTGTTACCATTCACTAGTCTTGGTAATTTGCTTGTTAAATATGGGAAGTCAGTTTTTATGGTTCTTGGGAGACCTGCCTCACTCTCTTTACTGAGTAGTATTTGGCTTGGCCAAGTCATCTTTCACTCTTGGACCTCTGTTTGATTCCATCTCTTCAGCTTGTTGAAGAGATGTAACCTTGCAGCATGTACGCTGAAGCTGCTTCCTAGCATTCCTGAGCTGGCCAGGAGCTCAGTTTTGCTGTAATGCTGAGAAATGGCTTCTCTTGTCTCCACATCCTCAGGAACAGAGTATAAAGAAAGCAGCATCTGCATAGTGGTCAGCTGGGCCAGAGGAATGTTTAGTTTTCCCTCCAAACCTTAAGGCTGGATGGTAGCCGGTAGGTGACAATTGAGACAGGTAAATAGCAAGAAAAACTGAAGTCTGCTAAGTGCTGGTTTCTTGCAAGAGTTTTATCTATGGTACTTCTGGTTCCCCATTAAGGGGTTTGGAACCTGTAAGCTTGGACATTATCATTAATCACTCCAGGCTGGAGATACTGACAGTTTTCTGGTTTGGTGGTATAAATGCTGTGTCTCATCCAGAAGGTGATCATGTGTGCAGAATTAAAGAAATTATTCTCATGTAAAAAAACCCTGTAAATTGTTCTTTATAATTTGTCAAGGAAGTTGGGTTATTTGGAGGTAATAGTTGCTGGTTAAATATGCCTTTCCTGTTGCAAGGGCTACTATTAGGTGAAACACAGGTGGTGGGGTGTGTATGTGGGTTAGTTTTCTTACATGAGATTTGATTTTCCTTTTTGACTTTTAAAACTGATCTTGGAATGCAGTGGTTTACACACGTCTGTAAGACATGCATCCACCTTTCATCCTAACCAGAGGAAGGATGTGGTAAGTATGTGCTAGCATACCCTTGTGCTAAGGCTTTTTCTTGAGGTTCCTGGAGACTTTTATTAGACTTTTTCTAGGATATGGATATGTATTTCCAAAGTTGGAAGAAGCATTTTTCATCTATATTAAAGATGAAAAAACCTGCTGAATGTTTGTTCGTTCTGAGTTGACATGTCCTTCCCTTGTAATAGGAATCACCTTGGTGTTTTTTGGGTTGGTGCATAAATGATGTAAACTTTCTTCTGCCTAAAGAGACACTGTGACGTTTGGTGGTGGCAGAGGCAGCTGAATCTTTCAGAAAAAAAAAAGGTTGTTTGAGTTTTGGGAATCTGATTTTGGAAAAGACCACTGGAGATTGAAGACCACTGCTCTGGATATTGGTTTGTACAAATCTCCAAGGACTAATTAATTTTTCTGATACTGGTGATGAGCAGTTGTACCTAGCTGTAATTTGATATCTGGTAAATTGATGGAATACCAGATAATACAGACGTTTAACCATCTGCCTTGTTTGTTTCCACTTGAACAAGCTTCACTCAGTTCAAACTAAATAATTTTCTATAAAGAGACTGACAAGAGAAAAAGCCAAATATTTCTTCACTTATGTGCTAACCAAAATATTTTAATTCATTTTAAGTGTCATTCAGACTGTCGCCAGCTTTTAAAATTTAGTTATATACCTGATTGCAAATAAGGACATATGTATGATTAGTGAGGAACAGCCTTCCACTAGTGATCCTAAATGGTTTAAGTTCTATTTTGCAAGCAGATGTAAATAACTTTTTTTTTTTCCTCCCGGTGGTGGCAGACTCTTTTGGCAAAGAGGCTGCATACAAAGCTTTTTAAAAGGTGCAGAGATAATGCTGATTAATGTGTGCGATTATGTGAGTACTGGACTGGCATTCATAACAGAATCAAAGGTGTAACAGAAGTTAAACTTGCATTTAGTTTTGATTACAAATTACCTCATTTTCTTGCTCCCTGCCACACCTGTCTGTTAACTGACCGCTATTGTGACACAAAATGCACCAAAGTGTTGGTGAACCTTCTCTGTACAGCAGGAAGGTTGTGGCAAGGAATTGTTTCCTAGTTTAGAGGCAATGGTGTGGCCGCTTCAGCCTGGCTTTCACGGCCACTGGACAAAGCCAAAAAGAACTTCTCCAAGTTAATTCATACTTGAATTAGGACTTTCATAAGAACATCGTAACTTGATTTGTTAAAAATTACTCGTGATAGAAAATTACTGCTCTTGGTTATTTATTCAGATGATAACTTGTCTTTAGGAGAAATATGCAGAACACAATATGTACGTAATTTCTAATCTGATCTTCTTCAATAGTTACCATTTTCCATCAATAAAAGCTTTTCTGCCTTTGCATTTCTAGATTGTGAAAAATCTGTGTGGCTTGTAGCTGCTTTTGCACTCAAGACACTGCTCAAGCTTCCCTTCTGTAAGTGAGATAGATGGAGTTCTGTGCCCTTTGTAAATTACATTTTCTAACAGATTTGTTGTTTGTTTCACTTGAATATTCTCCAATATATCCACCTGATTTGAAAAATTATAAATCCCTGAATGAGGCAGTGTTCCAGCTGTAGCTGTATCAGTGCCAGATAAAGACAGTAGTTGAACATCCATTTGTGTGCTTAGGATTTCCTTGTTGAGCATCCAGTGGTGATGCTAAACCTTTGCTGTGAGGTCTGAGAGATTAATTCTGGTCTTGTCCAAACTGCCGATTCCCTGTGCAGTTTCCTGATATGCAAATATGACAGCAAACTTCTTGTGCAACTTGATCTTTCGTACAGCCTCCACTCTTCTTTGCTCAGCTTTTCCAGTCAACCCATTTTCTTGCTTAGCACTAGTTTCCTGTATTTTAGAACATTTTCCAGTCTATTATGCACAAGGTTTATCTGCGCCGATTTAAATTTCCTTTCAAGTGAAGGCAAGTTAGGTTAAGTGCCAAATTCTGCTGTGGTCAACCAAAATGAGGTGAATTTTTTTATTTACAGTTGCTTATTGGCCTATTTATCTATTTTTGAAATAAGGATATCAATATCTATTTATCCATGTTTTTATGAAAAAAACCCCTCATTTTATATATTTCATATTGATTCTTCATTAATATGTTGTGGCCTACTAATGTGTTGTGGACATGTGTATGATTTTGATTTTTGTCTTTTTCACTGGTCAAACTTTCAAACCCCAAACTAGATACTAGATAGCTAACTTTATTAATAAGCAATTAAAACAAAGTAAAACTAATGCCATTCAAAATGGATTTATGTGAAATGAAGGCATGTATCAGCCATTCCAGTGTTTTGCCATTAGCTGATTTCAGGCTCACAAGAATATAATTAACTTCCCCAATTTGTGGATTTTAGTTTTGCTTGCTTGTTTTTTAAAGCTTAGCAATGTAATCTTTTTCTGCTACTCTTGATGCTGCTTAGCATGCAGTCTTAAAATTCTGGGATGCAGGATCTAGATCTGTTTAACTTCAGTAACTGTACAATAATTTTCTCTCCCTAATTATTGCTGTAGAAAGCCCCTCACGCTGACACTGCATCATCTAGCTTTTTCCTGAAGACTAATACTTAGTGAATACCTTTGGGTTTTTCTATATTTCTATTAAAACCTCCACCACAAGTGATGCAAATACACAGTTCACATAAATTCTGTGTTCTTAATGAAATACTAAACTCTGCTGGCCATTGGTTTGTTTTTATTTATTATTTTATTTCTTTTCCCTGGTCAGTTGTGTAGTTTCTTAATCCAAATTCATAGCTATTGTTGAGAGCAGGTTTACATTCTTCCATTCATTATGTATCTTTCACTACTCATTTAAATCAAGCTATTTTATTTTTTAAATTTCTTTTTAAATCATGTTAGGGTTACTTTTGATTGCTGAAATTGCTCTTTGCCCGGAATAGGCAGTTCAAATAATTGTGCAAATAGACAATGAGTTAATGGTATAAATTAGAGGGTGATTACTAGTAGATGTCCTTTATTCATCAGAGGAATGTCACAAACCTGTGTATACCAGTTAAGAATTTATTTTTCCAGTTTCCATGTTATTTCATATTATTTACTTGAAATATTAGTTTTGAAAGAATAGGATGAATCTTGAGTATGTGGTCTTGAATGGAATGGATGTATCCATTTATAATCCACCTATTTTCCTCTTCAAGTCTGGGGAACTTAATGTTAAAAGCAGTTAAATCCGGGTCAAAGACAAGTCTCGCAGCTGGAAGTTCCATACTATTGACTGATGAAATGGACAAATAGGCTATAAATGCTTTGAAATAATAAAATAAATTATAGAAAGCTTACCTGGTTTAACATTATGTAAATGAAATAGCAGTAAACACTCGCAGAGGAGACTAGATTTGCAATATTGATGTGTTAAATGCATTTCTGAGAATGTATTTTAAGCCTATTCTAGAGCGATAGGAATTTTTCCTTCCTGTAAAATGCCTTGGATTGTGCTTTTAATAAATTAAACCAAAGTGTACTGAGAAGTTAATTTAAAACTGTGTTGATTCAGAAATAATTAAGTATGGCAACACTTAATACATTCAAGAATTGTATGTAAATACGTATTGCACTTAGGCTTACCCGGTTATTTACATATTATATGCACTACAGTATAATAGTTTTAAATGCCTTTAAATGCAAACTGCTGCTGAGGTTTGATTGCTGATTTGCAGTTATATTTCACTTGTGTTTGGAAAATAAATACCTCTGGGGAAATCAATATTTGTCATGTCAGATTCCATACCTTCGTTTGTTGGGGGACAGGGTTGCCTCCAGGGAAGAGCTGATCGTTCATATGCTACTGTATTAGCAAGATCTGCTTGCAGAATAAAGGATTGCTCAGTCCAGATTCATCTATCATCCTGCTCTCTTCTGTCTTTTCCCTGAACATCCTGCACCAAGGTGTGTAAATTTTCCATTCGGAACTTGAGAAATTAATAGCTCTGGCTCCTGGTTCCCCGTTTATTTCCCATGTACCCAGTTTGTTTGACTGTATGTGTTGGTGTTCAGTAGGGACAGGGAATACTAGTGTATGGGAAAGATTAAGGGGTTTATAATTAGCTGGTGAAACATGCTTTAATGAGGTTTTTCTCCAACATAAAGAGACAAAATGTGTGTAAGAGAACTGCCCCTTTCCCATGTCTTTGAGTACCAATAGGCATATATGTGTGCACCAGATGTAATTGAAGTAAGTGCTGTACTAACAATGTGCTCTGATTTCTCCTCAGAATTCTCCCATGAAGTAGGCAAATAGTTCATTATACATATATTCCTTCTTTAAATAAAAATGTTTTGGAAATTTAACCAGTTTTTCTCTATGGGCATGTAGAAATTTACCCTGCCCGGTAAGTAACCTCACTCTGCATCCGAATAGGGTAGGCACAGGCATGGTGGCCTCACTGTGCCTTCCAGAAGGTAGGTCTGTAAAACTGTCCTCCCCAAATTTGTGCCCCCGTGCACAGACCCACAAGTGATCACTATAGGGGAATATGGCTGCTCCCCACACTGCCTTTCAGTTTCAAATCACATTCCAAGAGACTACTAAGAGGAGGTGCATATCAAAGTGCTTTGTAAAAGTAATAATCTTGAGTAAAGTAATAATTTTGAGCTGTAGGAATACAGGTTAGCTATTGCTATAGCAACCCATATGCATTCTTCAATTAAAACAATGAATTGCAAAATACCAGTCCCACATCTCAAGGAGTAAAGCCTAAAATCTCATTCTGTGGAGTTAACACATAGGTCTGTTGCAGCTTGGAACATCTGTGCTTCATCTGTGTAACTGGCTGATGCTACGGAGCAGTTGAGTTTCAGGACAACCACACTCTCCAAGTGGTTTAATCCCTTGAAACATTGTGTTGAGGGTATGTTGGGTTTTGTGGATGTGGGTTTCTGGGCTTGACACTGTATCAGGATGATACTGGAAAGTAAACTCCTGCATGACATCACTACTGAAGGAGCCAAAGTGGAGTGTATGGAGCACATGGGGATTGCTGGGGGGTGAAAGCTTCACCTGATCTGTACGATGCAAAGTTAATGAGTGTCTGTTAATATATGAATCAATTATCAAGAGTCATACTAAATAACCTGGATTAACTCAGGTTAGATCCTTAATGAAAGAACTTCAGAGAGCACAAGAAGTTGTTGTTAAAACTTAGGATCGAAGAAAGCGGTTCCTTGGAAGTGAACCCCGTTAAGTTGTGAAGTTTCACATTTCTGAGGATTGAACTGATAGAAGACAGAGTTATATATGTCTGGAAATTTGTGTGTGTCTATTCATATACATGTGGGGACACATTTAATCAAATAAGAAAATATGAGCTAATTTACAAATTCTACTCCAGAGAAAGATTTTTCCAGTATCATAGATTTTTAGCTTGAGTTTTTTGTGGGATTGGTTATTTGATTTGGTTTCGGGTTAGGGTTTTGTTTTTGTTTGTGTTATTTATTTTTTCTTTTAGAAAACAATAGACTTTTAAAAAGACTTCTGATTTCTGGATAAATTATTATCTTTGCAAGATGCCAGAGTTTAGGTTTCCCAGTTAAATGTCCCTTTCTTCACATGAACAAATATTATGTGACCCAGTAATGCAGTACATTATAACAGATTTCAAATAAACCTTTTCTAAATTAGTGAGAGAAAATTAGAAAATTTCCAGGGAAATCCCTTGCTAGATAGCACATCTGTCAGTGCATCTCAAGCTGGAGTAATTTTCATCAGTTTCTATCAGGAGTTTTGTTCAAAACTCAAATAAAATGTTTGCTAAAGGCAAATACAATTATTTTAGGGCATATCTCAAACTACCCAATATTTTACTGATGAAACTGTAATGTCCCAACTTGTATCAACAATGAACTAGTTAAATAAAAAACGAAAAGAAGCAACTGAAATGATACACCGTAGTGTGGAAACCTCTGGAGACATTCTGTAAGGATAGTGAAATAGCAATGAGTACCCTTTCAAGTACTGATAATATGCAGAGATGTTTGTCTTCATCAGTAGCTGAAAATGTGGCATATCACTATGTAAATTTGATTTTAGTCCTAATTAAATATTTAAAAGATGTTAGCTTTCCACTGCCCTTTTGAGAAGATGGAATATTCTAGGTGCAACGTATTCTGGCTGTATTACTATAAAAATTGTTATAAATATCTAAGAACTGTTGACTAAGTATAGTGAATACTGCTGATTGGAGCAAATAAAGATTCTAAGTACTCTCTGAAGACAGATACTTTAGCTGAAGTAAAATGGATTTAATTTATCTGGATAATATTTAAGCCACTGGTCATTTTACACCAATAAAATTACTTAATGGTTTCTTAAGGTTTTATACAATTAATCTCTGAAATCTGTATTTTTTTGTTATATGATCAGTAAATATGTGTTCCTTTTCAAATTATTTAGCAATGAAAATGGTAATTTTAACTTGAATGCATTATGCTATTTTAGTACTTAAGTGCTTGGAAAATCTGAGTCTGCTGTCTTGGGTATGATGTTTGTTTAGGGGTCTTTCTGTAGGAGCTGCACTTTCTGAGGGCTACTGCAAAAGTAGCTGTTGCCTGGAGAGTATGTGCATGCAGTCTGGGGAAGGAGGTGGTTCTCCACCACCTGCCTCTGAGGTGCATAGGGGCTTTTTTTGGAGGAGGAAGGCGGCACTGGAGAGCTTCCTAGGGAGATGCTATTCCTCCCTGATTCCCATGTGCACTTCTAGTTTAATTTCTGCCCGATTTATTTTCACAGGAATTAGCAAAGGGAACGTGTCAGCTGCTGTTTATTGCAGAGAATTAAAATTGAATGCCTTTTGATAGAAATTGAAGGGACATTCCCCTGGTATATCTTCCCTTCCCAATTCTCTTATGGTAATGCACAGTAAGTGTTAACAGAAGTAGCACTTGGACCAATTCAAGCATTTGTATAGAAAATTCAGTAGAAGCCCTGCTGAATTTACCAAGCCTAGGCACGCTGGGTATTTTATTTTTCTAATGCAATTTTTTTAACCACACTTTGTTCATTACCACTTGAGCATGGAAATCAGAGGTTCACGATGAGATCATAATTCATTCTTTGTATACAAATGTTACATGTTCAAATTGCACGGAGAGAATGTTGCTAAGAATGTAAAAGAAAGCAGTTGAGAGAAGAGTGTTAACATTAAGGCTGCCATTACAACCTAAATTTAGTTTCTCTTATGCATGTGCATTATAAAGAAGTTTTTAATGTGAAGAATACTTAATACTTTTCCAGAAGACTTCTTCCTTACTCAGTACACAAGATGGACAGTGCTCAGTTAACAAGCAGCTACTCAAGGTGTTGTTTTATCCTCAGTGTTCGATATGTGGCCCTAAGCCTTATTTGCAAGGATCATTCAGACCTTGCTCAGAAGTCAGAATTATTAATTTCCTCATAGGCTTTTCTGTGCTGCTCATCACTATTGTATCCATGTGCCTCACATGTTTTAAATTAAATTTATCTCCACAAAACCCCAGTGAGGGGATGTGGTATAATCTCTGTTTGACCGATGGGGAACTGAAAGAGATTAAGGAAAAAAAAAATTAAAAAAAATCACCAAATTAAATGCACATTTTAAGACACAAGATTGGGTTTTTAGAGCCCTTCAGATCATACAGGATGTACTGTGTTCAGCAAACAGCACTCGCTGCTTTGGTTGTCTTTCTGGTCTCTGGGTATTTTCAAGTGTGTAAACTGAAAATTTACATGGCACTATTGATTGCTAGGGGAAAGTTTGTGTTTGATACATTGTGGAGTATCACACAGGAACTCTGAGCTTTCACTGAAAGAAGCAAAACTTCAATGAATCACCTGCAGAGAAGAGGCAGTGGGTCGTGCTGAAAGCTTGTGTCTGGTTTTATTATTAAAGACTTTTTCTTAATGCTTGCACATAAATTGTGATTACACAATTCTCATCCTTGTCAATATGATTGTTTGGTTTTAGCAAGTGAGAAATATTAATTTGAAGTATTGAAATTTGTGATCCAGTTAATTTGGTGAATGAATATTAATTGGGAAAACATGTTGCCCAAAAGGCAGTGCTATCTTTTCTATAATAAATGTTAAGAGGATCTTTCCAAATGTACTTTCATTTATTTTCATAGTATCCTTGGATTTCTTTCTTCTCTCAAGACATTCTAAGCACAGAAGATTCTTGAGTGAGTCTAGCAAAACACTGTGTCTCTTTTTAGGAAAACCTTAGTTGGTGATTGTAATGTACTATGTCCGTGTTTTGTACAGCAAGTACATTTAGGTGTACCTAATTTTACTTGTGTTTTCTCCATTGGCAGTTTATTTTATGCTAGTACTTCCTTTAGGCTTCCTAGCTGCTAAAAGAGTAACATAGATAATCCAAGATAGCATCTGAATTCTTCAGTCTTTTTAAACTAGCAGCATGTATTTGTACTAAAGTAAATACAATGTTTTTTAAGTATTTTTTGAAAATTTTAATTTTATTACACTGACCAAGGAAAAGAGATTTTAATGTCTTCTTTTCTAGGAGTTTATGCTTTCAATGTCTCTTTGTGCTTTTTCTTATCCATAACGTGGATATTTCTGTAGGGTTTTTTTGTAAAACTCTTTTCAACCCTTGGCTGACAATGATTAGAGAAGTGAAATATTTCCTGTGTTTGGTGTGGCTCTACCTACCAGAACAGTGTTATGTCTAATTGCCTAGCTAATTATAGAAGCCAATTTCTTTAAACACCTCTTTAGTGTTAGCCTACATTTAGCACTTTATTAGACTACATTTCTCATGTTTTGCCAAGTGCATAGCTTTTGTGGAACTGGAAGGCTACTCTCTACATGTATAAAGTTGGGAGGTTTTGTCCTGGCTATGAAATGTACTTGTGTCAGCCAATACATCTCTTGTAACAACAAGAGAAAATTATTAAGTGTCTTTTGTTTATTGTTGTAATTGTTGCAGGCTGCTTAGAGCCAACTATTCCCAGAGCTTTATTGTATTGCTGTGGCATTACATAGAGAACAAGTGCTTGCTATTGAGGGGAAAATATAAGTCAGTGAGAACTTTGCTTGGCTAAGTATAATTACCTATTGGATAGTTTGTGTAGTACATAAGTATCACGAAAGTGACATTTTAAATAATAAAGACCAGGTAAATTACATCCATTACTTCAGAGGTGCAATTCTAGTCATTCTGTGATAGCCCAAAGTTTTCATTAGAAATAACAGATTTATGCCCACCTTCTGTAAAATATTTGATGCTGGTAGTCAAGCAGACAGGGCTGTAAGCAGAGGGCTGTGGAACTGAGCTAGCAGTCTGATGGATGAGTTCTCTGTCCAGTGGAAGCCAGTGCAGTCTGAGGAACTCACAAATAAATCAGAGCTTCAGCTTTGACAAATACCAGCCAAATTTTTGAATCTACAGAGGGATCTCCAGTTGAGTTCTCTGCCAGTTTGTCATGCCTCAGCCTAAGCGTTCATCCTGCAGATTGTAGATTAAGATTTAATCATATCTGAAATTTCTAATTACTCATGAATATCTTATTAGAAAGTCTTGCTGGCAAGGAACTCCAAAGCACTTTCAGTAGATTATACATAGATTTGTTCCAGAATTAGTTGCAGAACAGTCATCTGGCACCCAATTCTTGTTTAAAATGTTATCAGGTTTACTGACAAAAGAGAATATAATACTGTCTCAGTTATTCCAATTCACCATGTGACCATAAATGTGGGGGTTTTATATTGAAAAATTAAAAGCAGTAACACTAAAACACTTGTTGGTGCCTGAAGTATAATAGAGCTGCAAAGGAAGATACGAATTCAGCAAAAAATATACTAAATTATTTGCTTGGTTTGTGGTTTATGTGACTCAAGCAATTCTGTATGGCGAGACTAGGTAAAAAAATAGTCATACAGAGTACTGTCTAAAAGGAAGAAAAATCACAAAACAGTATAGTTACAGATAAATTACAGTGCATATTATTTAGGATATTTAGCAACCAAGAAGCAAAAAGTAAGTTAGAGAACAATGTGCATATACACTTCAATGTTCTAATTAGTACGTGCAATGACGTGCTTATGATGTAAGACCATTAAAATAATACACTTACAGAAATTATGGGCACTTAAAAATTTTCCTAATAAAATAAAAAAATAAAAATTGTTTAAAGAAACACTGCAAGCAGTCCTTAATCTTTTGCCAAAGAAGATGCTGGTTTGATAGTAACAAGGAGTTTGTTTGCCTTTCCAAAATGTGGAAAGGCAAATTATTCTTTCAGTTGACTTGCAACCCAGCTATCATCCAGCATAGCTTTGTTGACCCGGTACCTCACGGTGTACTGTTCAGAACTGCCAAAAGCTTTGATCCCTGCTACAGGTGTCTTTGATAAGAAGCCAGAAAGGCAAGTTATTCACCATTTTCTGAACTTATTGCCAAGTGTACAGAGAACATTTCTGGAAAATCAGAGAGAAAATATGTGAAGAGAGGGAAAGTTAAACCTCAGAAACTGTAAACCCTCTTTTTCCTCACATTCCTTCACTCATGACTGCCTTTCTTCAGATGGTTTCCTGAAGTGTACGCTCTGTGTTTCTTGAAATACTTGCAAACCATTTTGTGCATTTACAGCTGTTTTCTCTATTTTCTCTCCACCATTGTCTGCATGCCATTGGCAGTTCTCTGGCTTTACATGAACCAGAAATAGTAAGAAAGTCACACGCACTTGTGTTTTACCAGTGACAGCTGTATAAACACTTTAAAATCCAAAAAAATCCAGCAATACACAGCACTTCATCTTTTAATTGTGTGTGTGTACCGTGGTCATTATATAATTAGATAGTAAAGTTATAACAGCCCATCTTTGGGTAGTTGACTTGACCTCCTTGTCATGGTGGGAATGTCTGTCTTCCCAGCTGTTGTTTGGCAGCAGCACGTGTGCGCTTCTGGGCTGTGAAGTCCCCACGTGCAGAAGCCTCAGTTAACCCCAGCGTGCTGCACATCACCTGGCTGGGCCAGTCGGTGGGCCATGCAGAGGAAGGCTCTCATACCTGTGGGAGAAAGGGAAAGCAGCATGGTAAAGATGAGGCCGTAAATCCTTTGAAATGAGGATTTATTTTTTCCATTCACTATTTCCATTGGCCATGGAGCAACCTGGTTTAAATGGTTTTATTTCGGAGAGCATGTTCATATATAGGTACATATATAAGCTAACGGGATGTCTTAAAGTTCCAACTTCTAGCATTAGGCTTAAATGCACTCTAGATAAATGTCAAGAACCCACTATCTAGTATTTTTAGTTAAATGAATCTAAATCTGACAATAAATTTTCATTAAATGACTCTTTTAATCTATATGCCTGAGGAATTATTAGGTAAAATACAGTGTCTGCATTTTCCGGTAAGTGTTTGTGTTATATTTATTAATTCAGCAAGATAAAACGCTTGTGGAGACACTTGGGTATTTCAGAAATTGCTCTAAATATAACATTCATAGGCAAAATGATGATTTAATATTAATAAATTGCACTCAGAATGAAATTAAGTATGATAACAACAATTTCAGACTATTTGTGTCTTATTTTTCTTTATGTGGGCAAAAACTTTGGTCAAGAGTCACTGTATGTGTGTAGCTTTTTTTTTTTCCATTGAATTTTCAGAAGTCTCAACTGCCTCAGTCCTTTTGTTCATAATTTTCTTTTTAGTAGGGCTGGATTGACTCAACCTCTTCACTCCTTTAATCTGGTTCCATCTGAAGGATGTTAAACTTTCTGCATCTTTCTGTTTTTCTGATGCTAACTATCAAAAAGTTTAAAGCACAAAAGAACAAAACACAGAAAATCAATCTTTAGAAGTGAGTACTGAATGGCTGAGGTTTTTCTTAAAGTGATATAACTTGTTAGTAATATAAGTTAAATTTGGGCTGTGCCTGGAATCTATGAAACATCTCCTGCTCATTGCATGTTTATTTTTGTCTGGACCTTTCTAATCCCATGCTGTCCCATCTTTTTGCCATAGAACAGCCTGCACACTCTTTTTCTGTTTGTGCTTTGGCTTATACCATCCATGAACTTTGGGAAGAGCCATTTTTCTCTTCTCCTCATGGACTATATTCCTTGAAGCTTTTCACTTAACTCCCTGCACCTTGTCTTCTGCAACTTTATGCCCCATCTCTTCTGTCCAATAGTATGGATGTCTAAATTGCATTTACTCAAAGGAAAAAGAAAGCCACTTCAGGGGAAGATTTAGTTTTGGTGAGTATTTCTAAAGCCTGTAAAGTGGCTTTATGTAGTGCTGTATAAGTAATAAATAAGAATGCTAAAAGACAACAGCTTTTTCTCCTCTCTGCATTTTTAAAGCCACCTCTTTCTAGTGAAAGGTATGGCAAAAGAACATTCCTGTTTGTTCTATCATCAGCTCTCATAGTTTGCAGCCTCAAAAGAAATGAGCTTAAGATCAAGTGTTTCAATCTGCAGTGTGCTAGTCTCTATAGCGACCTTCCTACACCATCTCTACCTTCACTGGGGTAGTTTTCCTTACTCAAGAAATCTCATAATCTTTTATTGTTCCTCCAACATGTAATGTAGCCCTAGGTAGCCACCCTAGAAGAAAGGATTTTCACAGTATAATTTCTGCCATTTACTGCATACCATGTAGCATTTTCCTATTTTTTTTTTCCTTTTCTACCCTTCACCTTTCTGCTTTTAAAATGGCATGATCGATATTAATATTTTTCCCTGATAAAAATGTATTTTACCTTAATCTTAGTGTTTGGTAATACATTATTCATTGTTCCTTCTTAATAAAAGCCATTGGTTGTTTCATTACTCACTATAGTTATTACAACACTAAAGGTCTCGTTCATCAGAATGACTTGCAGAGGCAAACCCAAAGCCCTGATTTCTCCATGCACCATGATAGTAGCTGGGGTGGATTCAAGTTATTAAACTGTGTTTAAAATATAATGCGTGCTTGGTTTGTTTTTTTCTAGGAGATTAGCACTAAGGAAACATTTGTGGACTTCATTTATTTTATTGCATAGGTATGCTTATACGTCCTTTGCTTTCAGTTGAAGTCAATGAGGAGGTGAACCTGTTGATTGTATTCTATTTCATAAAACTTATTCCTTAAATCCCATGAACTATAACTGTGATTTTGAGAACCTCCTGGTTATCAGACTTTGGATTCATGTCATCTTCTTAGATGACAGTGGAATAGGGAATCGTAATCTTGGGTCATCCCTGCTAATGAGCAGGCACAAATCTAGCGGAGTAGAGTGTGAAGCTCTAGACTGGAATTGGGATTCAGTTTGAAAGGAATCTTCTGTAATGTTGCAGTGTATTAAATTTGTGCTTATGTATTCTGGCATAAAATGGTCATAAAGCAACTGCTAGATAATGCAAGATGGGAATTTTATTTCATGTTAGTAACCATAAAAGCTTTTTTAAGAAGTAAAGTTTCAGGTGTAGCTAAATTGTCAGACTAACAACAAGCACAAAAAAAAAACTACAAAAAGAGAATGTGATATTTGAAAATGAGTCCTACTGTATGGAAAAGTTGCCTGAATGCACCTCTGTGCTCACTGCAAACAAAATTGCTCTGTGCAAACAATGAGCTTCTGCTGCCAGAATTATTATCTCAGTATGGCTAAATGCTGTATGAGTCATCTCCTCTAGTGATCACCGTATACATATGGACAGATGAAGGATGTAGTGCATGTTTAGTACTTTCATGACTCTCTTAAGCCTTCATTTCTCTGTAAATTTAATGGATTACACAGTTCTTGTGCCTCTACAAACTTTTGCATTTATTGTGTCTTTGTACTTTTTACCTGAAATATAAGAAACAAACAAGTTGGCCTAATTTGTATTCCAAAATGCTTGCTGTAGAAGTGAGTTTGACAACTACTTCTGCATCATTTAAAAATATTTGTGCCCTCTACATGTATTATGGATGGTATATTGCTTTTGATATCTAGCTTGATTCTGCATTTGTTGATTAACTTGTCAGTGTTGTGATTACTTTGCAGTGTTATACAGAACCTTTCACTTCCCTTACTGTGTCTGTATCTTTCTTGGTCAACACAGACTTGGTGGTCTGGAGGCTTTTGGGGGTTCTTGTTTTTGGGGTTTTTTGGGGCTTTGATTTTTAAAGGACTGTAGAAGTCATGATGATGACAGACCAGACAATTAGGAGCGCAGAAACTGTCTGTGTGTACCCACACGTTAGGTTATTGGGTGCACTAGACAAGCTGTTTAATGCCTGGAGAGGAGAACATTTTCTTAAGAGCATCCATTTTAGTTTTAAAAGAAATAAATGAAAAAAAGGAAAAATAGAACTAAAATGGATGAAGAGCTAAAGGAGGCAGAAGGAATATGCTTTAGTAGCATTTAAGGTTCCCCTTAAAACTTAGCTTGCCTATACTGAAATTTAGAATGGACCTGAGTTTTGCTTTATTGTGGGGGCTGTAATTCAGATCCCAATACAACTAGTGTATTTTATTTGTATTATATTTGATCTCTGATTAGCTTACCAGTATTTTGTTTACATTTTTTTTTACATCTTCTATTTAAAGTATATTATGTAAGGGCTGGACTGGCTGTGCAGGGGGTGTTAGGACAGGTTTTAGGGGGCATGCAGCTTTGCTCTCAGGAGACAGGGGTGAAGATGTGCTGGTGTGTGGAGTCGAAAAAAGAATGCCAAAACATTTCTGTTACCAGCACTTTTTTAGTGTTTTAGTCACAAAGACAGTGCCATATAGACTACCATGAAGAACGCTGGCCCCATTCCAATCACACTCACTGCTCTTGGATGCTGTCTGCTTTTTACCAGGACCCACTCATCAGGTCTTGCTCAGGTTCCTGCTCATGGTGCTATTAATTTTAACTGGAGCATGTTCTAGTCAGGGTTGGGTGCAGCATGGCCAGCAAGCTTTGCTTAGGGCACGTTCTTGGGTCTGCTGGTGTAACCCCAAAACTGCAAAGAAGCAGTAGGACAAAAGAGGGTGGAGGGGCTGGGAAACGCTGCTGCAGTCTGGGTGAAAGGAGACAGAGCTGTCAGGGGAAACCAGACTAAGGGATGCAAATGGATGGCCCTTAGGATCATAGCCATTAAGGTGCCTAGACCACAGTCTATTTTAATTTTAAGCTTATATAATTTAGCTTGATTGACCATGCTAAGAAAATGGCAATATACTTAAACAGTAATAATGTTGATGTTTTCTTCGCTGCTAGATTAAGCAGGGGAAGCCACGTGTAGTGGATTCAACTCCATCATAATCTGTGTATGACGTGAGAAATTGGTCCTTGTCATCACTGCCAGGATTGGTTGCATGCATCACATTTAATGGGCTTTCTAATCAGTAGCTTCTGTGGGTGGTGAAAATGGAAAATAATCCATGCAAGCTTTTCCCTTCAACCCCATGTAGAGCATTAAATACCATGCCTATGGAGAGAATCTAGGCTATACCTGTCAAAGATGCTTGAGCACCTCTTCTGGTTTTGTAATTCTTCTTGGCTTTTTCAGAACAGAAGTAGCAGCAGCATGCTTTATTTTTGCTCACTGAGAGGGAGAGAGGGTGGTTTTTTTTTTTAATTAGAGGCCATTTTCAGAACCTGGAAGAACTCAAAACATGTAGTTAAACCTTGTACAAGGGTGGGAGTGGAGGATGCTGCTCTAGTGACAAAGGGCTGGTAGAAAACCGGAGTGATTTGAAAATAAAATTATTTCTTTTTGTTAGTGGTTTTAAGTATTCTTTGATCAAAATGGCAAATCCTGCTGCTAGGAACAAGGACTTTCATTGCTATGTGCTTGTGTTAAGTAAGTAACTTTGAGTTGTGTGGATTTCATCCTCACAAAGTGAGAGTGAGGTGAGGGAATGAATAAAAATACAATAAAGTCTGAAGAGAGGGAAGACAGCATGCAGGGCAGTTCTTCATCATACTTCTCTTCTTGAACGTGGTGCAGAATTCAGATGTCTAAGTAGGAGTACGTTTTCCACACAATCAAGCCTTTTAGAGGGAAAAAATCACAACTATGCATTTGAGGATGTAGTTTTGTAGGATAAAGAGCAGCTTAGAAAATGGCATTGAAAAAGTCTGAAGTTAGCCACAAACATAATTTACTGGAGAGTTACTTTGTTCCCTTAGCTACCATGTGTGACATAAGATGTATTATGTTGCTGAATTTAAGAATAAAATATGTTTTGTAGACCTTAAAACAAAACAAAACCCAAACAAGCAAACTGAACTAGGTTTATTTCGTTATGCCATATAGATTTGCTGTTTTTACACTGAAATTGAGTTGCAGAATCAGGAGTGTCAAAATTAATGAGCAGGTGATATTAATATTGGAAAATGACAAACTTTGAGAATACTCCTTGGATTGTTTCTAAAATGCTCATTTATGTTAGCGCTGAGGGTAATGTAATTGTAATTGGTTTTCTTTAATATGCACAGTGTAAGTTAGCAGCCCATTTTGCATTATCTCATGTTCACTCCTCACCACCAGGTTGGCAGGGTTCCTGCAGGGGTGCTCATGTGATGGCTCGGCAAAATGAGCTGGGTTCCCAGTGCATGGTAAACTCAACACTGTCATTATGGACAGGTAATTGTATGATAAAATACAGGGGCATTTTGGAGTACCAGCACTGTCCCAGTTAAGAATCCAGTGAGGAGGCCTGTGGAGGCAGAAAGACAGCCTTAAAAAGTTACTGCTGTCACTTTGTATTGTCAGTACAGGGAAAGTAATATTGGAAGGTATTCCAGGCTTTTGGTCTCTGGCTCTAGAGAGGACATCCCTTGATGTCCTTGAGGTCTGTCTTTAAGTGAACTGTATCTTCTGTTTGGAGTTCCCCCTGTGCATTTCACACTAGAGGTTCTATAGGTTTGGCTAGTTAAAAAATTGAGTGGGAAAAAGCCCAAACTCTATCCTCCAAAATCAAATAAATATGAATAGCTGACACCTGTGTTTATATTTCTTCTAAAAGTAGAAAAAAAAATAATTGTGAGTAGTGTTTATATAGGCTGGGAAAATGCAATGTTCTGTTCTTCACGTTTTACAAAATAATATTTGAAAATATTTCAGTGTACCTCAATTTTCTTAATATTTAATCCTTTTTTTCAGGGCATGATATGGAATGTCACTGGTTTTGTTTTTTTTTTTTTAATGGGTTATACAGATTTCAGTTCTGTTGTGGCTGTAAAATTAGTCTATTTGCTATGTTAGCCTTTAATACTACATTCCCACCTACAACTGCAGAAACACAGCTTGAAGGAAATTTAATTAGGAAAATGAGGCAGATGCAATAGGCAATATAATGTATACGTGCAATATGAAGAAGAGTAAATACACTTTTCATCTGAATAGTCAGAATAGAAACTGTGTTAAACTGGGCTGAAATTTTCTTTTATCAGAAATGGATTTCGTTCATTTTCCAAAATGGCTCTGTAATTGTTCTCCTTATTACTGGGATTAGAAAGACTACTATCATTAAAGAAGGAACATCTTTCACCAATTATATTTAGTTTCTCTTTTAGCTGGCAATGACCTCCTCATTATGTGAAAAATGGAAATCCCCAGAGGAACAGACTTGGTGAGGTGCTTCCAATCAGCTGGGAAACCTTGTGCACACGTCTCATGACCTGCATGCATGCACCTGTACTGTGTTGATTTCTGCTTGTGTACAGGCCAATCAAGTAATAATGGCAGAATTCACATGACTGGAAACTTGTTCTGATGGTAGTGTTTTTCTGACTCCTGCTGTCTGAAATATTCCAGCCTTGCTGCCTAGTGTTGATGTGCAGCCACACATTTTTTAACTGTACCCATAACTCATTTCCCTAATGTATTTTTTAGTATTTGTGTTGTTTCTGTGCACAAGACAATCATGCTTTATAGAAAAACATGGGATCACTAGGGCAGAAAAACAGTATAAGTAATATATAAGAGATCGTGAATAACTAAAAACCACCTAGACAATCCTATAACCACCTTTCAGAACTGGAGAGAAGGAACTGGGAAGTCTGTAGTATTACACAGTGCAACCAGTGCATCTGGCACACTTGTTTGAAACACATGCTGGTTTTATTTAGTCTGAAATGAGATTGAAATGCATTATTCAGATACACTGTTATATATTAAGCAAATAGAAGAAAGTAAACACGTGCATTCATTCAATGCATGAGAGTTTAAAATGTTCTAATACTTCTGGGTCACCCAGCTGGGCTATAACAGGATTCTTCAGACTATCTTTTAGGGAGGTGTGAGGCCATTTCTCTTTATGGATCCTTTCTGTACCTCTGACAAGATGACAGTGAAATAAGGAAAAATGCATGTTCTGGGTGTGTTATGAATACATTGGGCTGTCAGCCTAAATTCTGTGCTCCACAGAATCAATGTACAGAACCATTTAGTGTTTTCTGAAAGGACAATTTTAATTGCTTTCAAATTGAAAATATCCAATAATGTTAGGGAGCAACAGTGCCCCCAACTTGGTGGTTAATAATGTTACATATGTTCAATTTGTCAGATTTCAGTGTATATGGATGTCAACTTTACTGAAAAAATCCTTTTTGAAGGAAAATGAAATCATGAAATCTAGAGAAGATGTATAGCATTGTTCTGATAGGGCCATCAGATTTTTATTTCTCAATACAACTTAGGGTTAATTCTAAATCCTTGTAGTTCAAGGGGGAGAGAGAAATTTTACTGTATGGATGGTAAGATAGTGAATTATTTAGATATGTGATAGAATATTTAGATATTTAAGCTAGGTAAGAAGATCTTCATATTGGTTTTCTTGTTCAAACATGGCAGGTGTGGTGATATATTTGATTCTTCAGCTACTAGCTTACAATTTCATCACAGGATGGTAGTGTTGTCTATTTCATGGGTTTTGCTCCTTTTCCAGACACATTTCCTTCACTGTGAAGAAAACCATGTCTCTCCATCGTATCATGTAAAAATAATCTGGGTGTTTTAATTGGAATGATGAGAAACCCCCACAAGCTGGGGAGGTGGTGCTGATGGACTGCTTAAGCGAAATGAGGAAGATAGATTGAAGTTCCTAATAATTACTCTTTTTAGACATCTACACAATTCTTCCAGTGATTCTTCCAGTAGCTAAAGAGTTGATTTTAGTATGCTGTCAAGTTTCAGGTTTAATTTACGGTAAGGTACACATCTTCTCAGTCACTTAATCTTCTGTTGACTTTATGGGAAAAAAATAGAATTATAGAACCTTTTCAGATCTTTGAAGCAGGGATGGTTAAAATCTGTACTCTTTCATGGTCTGCTCAAGCATTTCCTTTAATCTGTTATTTTAACAAACTAAAATAAGACACGGTACCTGCTTAGAGAATGTTTATTACTTTGAACATGTAGTCATCTGATTGGTTACTATATCTTATACAAAGTTTTATGTACATTTTTCAGGTGTAAAGCCTGACTAAATGCATCTGCTGTCCTTAATTGAATTTAGTTAAGTTGTTTTGTTGCATCAGCTGACAAAGGCAGAACTTCCTTCAAAGAACAAGCACTTCTCAGAGACAATTTCAAAGTGTGTTTTCACTTAGAGGGTGTTGTTATATGTGCTTTTTGTTGGATCAGATACCAGAAATAGGACCTTAAATTATAATAAATCTTTTAGGTAAAGAACCAGTTTGGGGTCTTACTAAAGACAACAGAAGTGTAAGAAAAGAACTGCAGCAAGAGAACTTATGTGACTCCTGGAGTATCTTTCCCCATCTGATGCACCTTATAGAAATGAATTTTTTTGATTAATCATTTGGTTCAAGCAGTATGATGTTGGTGTAATGTTTTCAATGTGTCTGAAGTACTGTCACATGAAATTCTGCATTACTTGATATTTTACCCTGCAGCACCTTGGATATTTCTGATTGAATTAAATACTTTAATATTCCAGGCTTAAAGACCTAAAATAGACACTGTTAGGATTGTGCCTTAGTTATTTAAGAAGGATTTTCATCCTTTACAGGAGGAGAGAAAATTTTAATGAATGAAAGTGGAAGTCTCCATCTTTCTTTGAGTACGATAAAATGTTTCATAGAACTATTGATTGTTTTCACATTTCAGTTGCTCAAAGTAGAAAGCATGGATGGAAAATTACTAAGTATGCTTTCCTTAATTTGTCAGTATTTCTTCAATTGAGGTGTTTAGTGGAGAGATTGATTTAGAAAATGTGGTTTCTTTATCTTGTAACTCCTGTGTGCATTGATTTGCATTGTGGCAAAAGACATGGGAGACCCTCTTTGTGTTCCTCTAGGCACATATGACTCAAGTGCAAAACAAATGGAAATGGGAGGGAGAAATTACATTTCTTTGTCTAGAATTTTGCCACCCTGCTAGGATGATGAGAAAAGGATTGAAGGAATTAGATATAACAATATTGGTCTGGAAAGAAGCCCTTTCCACCACCCCTCAAAGAAGAGGTATTTCCAGGAAAGCCTTAATAACCTTTCCAATACAACCAATGCTTTGGTGAGCCCAGGAGGCATTTTTCTTTCAGAAGCTGCCTAGGCAATTTCATTGTCTTGTTCCTGTTGTTTGGAAAGGTAAAGTTGGTCCCTTAATTATCTTAATTATTGTCTCTTTCAGACCCTGAAGAGTAACATTTGTCATGCTGAGGTTCGGACAGCACCTCATCAAGCCCTCCGTGGTCTTCCTGAAGACTGAGCTCTCCTTTGCTCTGGTGAACCGGAGGCCGGTGGTCCCAGGACGTATCCTTTCCACCAGTGCCTCGATGCTGGGCACCCATGCTCATGGGAAAAGCAGGAGGAGCTTGGTGCACTTCAAGGCCAGGTAGGATGCTCTGCAGTCTTAGTCTGAAACCAGGTGGGGAATGTAATACGCTTGATCGGTGTTGCAGAACTGCCAAAACCAGTTGCTTAGCAACTGTGACCTTAGAGGTGAGCTTCTATTGACCTTTTCACCACAGAAAATGTATAAACAACCAGGTGCTGCTAAAAGCATTTCAAAGTGTATCTGAGGTGGTACTGTTTAAATTTCATTTAATGCTAAATAACACATCCTGCTTCCCTTTTAATAATGTCACTTATTTTTAGATGTGATAACTTCTTTATGGAGGATTTTCAACTTCTAGTTAAATGTACACAATTTGTCAAATGGCAGCAGAATCCTCTATGAAGACTTTTTATTTTTTGGGACAGATTGCTTTGATTAATTTAGGTAGGAATAGATTAAATAAACCATCTGTATAGCACACACATTTCTTGAGGTAAAAAATTAAGCCCTGTGTTGTGCATAAAGTTCTGACTTCAGAAACTGCATGGGAACTTGATTCTGCAAGATGCCAAATATGCCTATTTAGTGTATTTTGTAGTACAGCATTTCATTTTCCAGTCAAAACTCTGTTGCTGTGCAACTTGCACTGATTTCAGAGGCTGGAAGTGGTACTTCTCAGAAATACTCCAGACTAATCATTTCCATAGAGGTTTTAGTAGGAACTCAGGCAATGGCTGAATATGTTCTGTGAAAAGAAAGCTACAAAGAGTTTATTGAAAGCTTTGTTGTTATCCTGTAGTTTTGTCGTTTCATAATTTAACATGTAGTTTAAATTAAGCAACTTTTAGTACATTGTTTTTAAGCCTGTGAATATGTTGCTTCAGAAATGTGGAATTTTCCTCTCCTCCTGTCACATCTGTGGATTATAACTGTTCCATTATAGCACTTCTCTCTACACCTGCTGTGAGTGGTGTCTGTACCAAAGTCAGATTGTCTGGTTAGAAAGGCATGGCAAAGATGCATGTACTTTATAGAATCTTTAAAGGTGTTACTATGTCATCAGTATATTTTAATGAATTAAATGAACAGTTTTTATCAACCTCAAGTTTCTGAAGTATCTGATGTAAATAAATGATTTACAGATATTTTTTAAGATCAATTAGCATTTTTAAAGCTATCTAAAGACAGTATCACATCAGTCACTATGAGGTGCAGAACCTCTAAATGTCTGAGCAAAGTTGTGTCCATCATCCAGATTGGAGAGTAAGTATAATGTTATCTGCCTTGTGTGTGTGTAAGTTTTAAAAACAAGAATTAACAATTTTTTTCCATTAATTAGTTAAGTGAACAATTGCATATGTTGTAAAAAATAAAGCAGAGCTGTTTCAGGTGAAAGACACTTGTTTGAAAGTTTTGTGAGCACCTAGGACTGACAATTTAAGCAGCCTATAAAACTTAATTATTACAAGCTTCTTTCCTTCTTAAATAATTAAAGATTATAAACTCTAGTTGCGTAGTTAGTGCTGACTGTTTGGCAGATACATTTATTTGCTCAGGATTAGCTTTGTTATCCCATAATGAGTATTGCAGCATATTTTATAGTGTCACATTGTTTTAATAGCTTATGTATTGTAATATATAATCTAGTCTTTGTTTCTCCATTGAATAAATGTTCAGGTAATAAAGCCTCAACCCTTTCCCTTTCTCATTACAATAAGAAAAAATTAGAAAAGATCTTGATGCAAAGGCTAGAATACAGTATGTAAAATAGAGCAATTTGCAGTTGTAAGTCTTTAAAATGTCTGTATAATGCACCATTCATCTCGAGACCTGGCAGTAACAAGTGTATTTTCTTTGTTTTATGGCAATAATTTTATCTGCCTTGTCTCTGGCACACTTGTGACATTCCTTTTCTTTTCTTTCTTTTTCTTTTTTTTTTTTCAGTAGAAAATAAAATATTAATGTTCATGAATTAGAGAGACAAAGGAAATCAGTTTGAAAGCCAGCTCACTCCAGGTGGTGGCTTTAATTAACTAGTAAGGTTGAAATTCCATCTTGAAACAGAACGTAGGGTTGGAGTTGTGAATTCGCTGTAATAGTTTTAGAATAAAGATATACTCTGGAAAAAAATCAGTCCAAGTGATCTCGTGGAGTTCAGTTCTCATGCCAAGGCATGCTCTTTCAGTTAACACATTACAAAGTTTTGTTTTGTTTATTTCCAGTTGCCAATCCTGCAAATTCAGTTTGATACTTGCAAGTCAAAATGTGCTAATGGTAACCATGAGTAGGAAGAGCAAGTACATAGCATTCATGGCAAGGCAATCACAGAACACTAGGGGTTGGAATGGACCTTGAAAGATCATCTAGTCCAACACCCCTGCTAGAGTAGGATCACCTTGAGTATGTCACACTGGAATGTGTCCAGGTGGGTTTTGCATGTCACCAGAGGAGGAGATGCCAAAACCTCTCTGGGCAACCTGTCCCAGTGCACTGTCACCCTCACAATGAAGTATTTCCTTAAGTTCATGTGGAACCTCCTATGCTGCAAGTTGCACCCATTGCCCCTTGTCCTAGCATTGAACATGAATGAGAAGAGCCTGGCTCTATCCTTCTGCCACTTGCCTTTACATATTTATAAACATTAGTAAGGTCATCCCTCAGTCCTCTTCTCCAGGCTAGAAGAGTTTTCCTCTTCCTGGAGAAAGCTGCCTCAATGCCCCTGCATTAGACTTCTGTCTAATGGGTGCTTGGTAGTTCATGGGCTCAGGAACCTGTTTGTAATGGGGTCCCTTTGAGTGCAGGTGGGATTAATGCAGATCCTTGAATAGGATCTGAATGATATTGAATAGGATAGAATGATATCTGGCATTCAGCTGGAATCAGTTCTGCAAAAGCTAAAATACATCTATGTGCTATGCAGTAGTAGCAAATTCATTCACTTCTTTTGGCACAACCAAATGGGGAGGGAGAGCGGCAGGTGCTCACTGTCCAGCATTGGACAGTGCTCCCATCCAGGCAGCCAGTCCCTTTGCTGTCACCTCATAGGCGGATGGCTGAGTCAGAGGTGTGTGACCAGTCTGGCTGCAGACATCGAGTCACTGGAGTCCCTTGACAAAAGGTGGGGTAGCCGCCTCCTCTGTTCTTGCCTGTAGCTCAAAGCAGGAGATGGGGCTGTGCCTTCTATTTGCCTGCCTTATTTCAGAGAGATGAGTGCTTGGTACTGGGGACACTCTTTGTCAATAAGATCTTGGGTTTTTGGGAGTGTCTTTTTACGTCAATTCTGTTTTGTACAAAAGGGGTATGGTTTTGGTTTGCTAATGCTTGTGAAGTGACATGGAGCCACGAGCCGAGGTGAGAATACCCAGTGCACATCTTAGTTGAGTTGGGAGTGGGGAGAGGGTGAGATGGTTCTGGAAGCGTGCTGGGATTTCAGTGCTTATTTGGGTACCAATACTGTTTTCTGTGAAAAGTGAAGTCCCTGTTTCTTCTAAGGTGTGCTAGTTTGCTGCTCTGCTAAAAGAGGTTGTGAAAAGGTCTTTTGTGGCTTCCTTGAATGACTGTAGTTATTTGAGGAGGTAGCTGTTCATTAGCTGGAAGAGTGCAGGGTTGTGTCTCTAGTCAGCAGATGCATTGCTTCTGTCACCAGCAGGCACAAGGTGAGGCACATGCAACCAGACTGAGCTGAGCTTCTACTTGTCTTCTTACTTAAATTATTTCATTCAGAGCCTGGCTGCTTCCACAGTTCAGAGCAGAACAGTAGTGTCTTTTTAAAGAAAATCCATCTGCTCTTTGACAGGAACTTTTTGCTCTTTAATATGGTAACAAATACTTTGTGAATGAGCTACCATTTTATTGATGTCTTCCTAGCAATATACCACAGCTTTACATGATTTTGCTCCCATCTTCAATATATATGAACTGGGCTTTTTTATGGCTGCCTTTCCCAATGCATTGTGCAGGGTACTTGCTTTCATCTTGTGTTAAACATGAAAAATGAATTTGAACATTAGTAGAATCCATTTGGGGACTAGGATTTTTAGTATAAATAAAATTATTCATTTGTTATGTCAAATTTTTTTTCAGCAGACAAGGTATTGATCTTTGGATTTGTGTTCAGGATGCTATAAGAACTAGCACAAAAGGAACACAGCAACATTTGTGAATTGATTGAATGCAATATGTAATGACAGAGACAAACATCAGATCTATGGCAATACTATATTATACAAAGCATTTTTCAACAGTTTATTGAATTGGTTATTAAAAAGAACAGGCTTTCCAGCAGGGAACAATGGGCTGAGGGCTAACAGGACCACACAATTTTATAGAAGTTTGTGGTGGACAGTGGGGCTACTTCAATAAGTACACATAGAATCATAGAATTGTTAAGGTTGGGAAAGACCCTCAAGATCATCCAGCCCAACCATTAAACATGTATGTGTGTGTGCAATAAATGAGAATAAATATTTTACAACTTTTCTTCTGGGTTTGACTCTGAAAAGATTTTTCGAATAAAAAAAAAAAAGACAAAGAAAATTCCACATTGTTCAACTATTATGTCCTGAATTCTGCTGGACTATTTAGTATTTCTATTTCCATAATGATCTAGTGTTTTCCACCAGAAACTTTTCTGATTGTGGAGAATAGATGATATATAAAAACCCAGAGCACGTGATATTTTCTGGCAACTTCATCACTATGTGAAGTTAATGGTCATTATTTGTTGCCACGACAGTGTACTGTACTGTGAGTTACTGCAGCTTGTTCCTTTTATTAATGAGTAGAGAAAACATTAGTTGAACCAGATGCTTCTTCAAAGACTTGATAACCCCCTAAGCTGCAGTGTAATTGTTCTGGGTCTGTTGCATGGGTGGGATGGGACCCAGGGTCAGGCAATGTAAGAGGAGCATCTGCTTTGCTGTACAATTTGTCTCTTTGTGAGCTGCCCTGTTGTATGCTGTCAGAATTGCTGTACTGCTCGAGACCATCTTATTCTGTATCATCACAAATGGTTGCTGCTTTTCTTAAAAGACTTGCAGTTAGAAATAAACCTTTGGATTATTATTGTTTGCTAATATATATTAAAAGTATTTTTTTTAGTTCAGTTACAGACCTGACCCTGACACTGTCTCTGGAAAGAGCTACAGTATTCTCTCACAAGTTTGGAAAAAAAAATAAATGTTTAGCACATATATGAAATTTTAATTCTTCATAAAGTTACAGAGCTGCTGTTTATTGTGATTTAGCTAGTTTGTACATTGCACATTTATCACATCTGTATTTATGCTACATAATTATGAACTTTATGGGTTTTATCCTTAGCAAGTGTTAATATTTGCCATAAAACTAAGATTTAGAAAATAAAATTTGGTTATTGCAGAATATATAAATTTGCATTTACATATTGCAATAATGTATACTGCACTGTTAAAACTACACATTATACATATCAAACCCTGTGGGAAAGTACTGTAGTGCCTGTTAGAGAAGCTTCATATGTATTACTATTATTAGTAGTTTGCTTTAGCGCGATGCTAAGGAGGAGTCATGCTCCCTTTAGCTCTTTAGCAAAGAGCTAAAAATAAGGGGTTTGGTAAAGAATTTATAACCTAAATATAACCCTGGGGACAGCAAGGGGATCACATGGAGACATAAAATGCTTGGTACTATAAGGACTGAATTACTTCTAGGAATTTCTCAAAATGTCTAGTAACTAGGAGAAGGTACTAAGAGGAGGAGTGAAGTACCTTTGCAGGTGTAGAAAAGACATCCTGAATGGGAAGAACAGATATAAATGATGGAACTTGTGTGAAAATGTGGGGGAAGTGCAGAATCTATTTCTTCAGCAGGAATGCAGAGGAGATTCAGACTTACTTTCAGTAATTGTCAGTAATAGATAATTCAGTATTGTCAGTAATAGATAAGTTCTTTTTGAGTTACTGGACTGAAGCTGTTGAGCATCAGTGGAAAGTCTAATTATTTTCTCCTTCCAAATAAACTAGTTCCCTGACTATTGCTTATATGAGCAGTCCTGATCACTCAAGTAGGATTTGTTAATGCTATAACGTGTACTTGCACAAGTGAGAATAAGAAAAACGATTCCTATGATTAATAATTTGTAGCTAAATTAAACTATATTGCACAGAGGATAGGAGTGGGACTTCACCCTTGGCAGCCACAAGTCAGTAGATCAGCTTCACTGTATTGTCCATCCACCTTCTAGGAAAAAGGTTCTTCTCAAACAGCCCAAGAGCGAGGGCTCTGCTCTGTGTGTATGCAAACCACTTGAATTCAGTGGTGATAGAGAGGCCAGTTAATTATCCCAGGGTTGGAGTCATTTTGTTTGCAGACTACAAACAAAGGGATGGTGTTTGACTCACATTAGGAAATGCTGCTTCTGAAGGTAATGGATTCAGGGCTTTGTGCACAAAAGCTTGTCTGTCTATCTTATTTGGGAGGCTGCAGTTCAACTGTATCGTTTAGTCTGATCAAAAGATTTTCTCTGCCTTCAAATCCTGTCTTAAAAGGTGCTTGCTTATTGAAGGAAAATGCACTTTACCATAAGGATTTACCTATTCTGTTTGAATGGTTAGAGTTGAATATAAGTTTTGATGAAAAAAACACTCTAAATGTTTTGTGTGAGCATTTTAAATAGAAAAAAAAAAGAAAAAAGAAAAAGCAAGCAGTGCAATCAAAAGTATTATTTCCTGATTTGCAAATGGATGAAGCTGCCAGGACTAAGTTACCAGGTACGTTACTCATTTAGCTGCATTAAGCACGTTAACAATAAGAATTGATCAGGCTTTAGCACAGCCTGGAAGAGGTATCTAAAAAGCTGCCTTAAGGGCACATCTGAGAGGCTCAGTAGCTCCTGGTTGAAGCCTGGTGAGTCTCATAAATGCCCTGGAGGGCTGAACAGTCCCCAGGGACATACAGAAGAATTTTTGAAACAGCCTGAGCGTCCCACCATTGTGGTACCGATTATCTGCACTTAACAAGAACATTTCATCATGGGGGAAAAAAAAGCAAAACATCTAAATTTTGGATCTGTTGGCTGCTGATCAGGATAGCAATCCATAGAGGCTGCCTACTGTCTTCCAATGTTGTGGGGTTCATTTTTCTTATATTATTAATGAGACCCCATTTTATCTAAAAACAGATTATTTTGAAGGTTGAAAATATTTAAACTTAATTTAATATTTCCGAGTATTGAAATTAAGGAAGAAAGAGAGTTTACCCATTTGTATTTTAGCATAGCAAGAAATCTGACTGAATGTTTAGTGAGAAAAGCCTCATCCTAAGGAGTTTAAAAGACAGGGGAGCAAAGCTGTATAGATGGAAGTAAAATTAAGAGGTAGCAAACTTTTATATGAAAAGTGGCAGGGAGACTGAGATGGGATTCAGAAGAAGTAAAATGAGTGCTTCCTCCAAGCTTTAACACAGTAATTGGTGTTCTTGTTTAAAAAACTGTGAAGTCTGGTTCATAAATAATGAATACCTTTAGTCCAGAATTTATTTTCTAGTCTAGTAGAGAGACAATTTGTAATTGGTGTGGTTATTGGACAAACCTGTAATTTTATCCTTTTTATCATATCAGTAAACCCAAATTCAGCAGCCATAAATACACAATAGGTAACAAATACTAAGTGGATGTTCACTGCCATTGTCATTTTGGCACTACAGAAAATTTAAGTATCCTGCATCAATAGCAGATATGTATGTGCTTTGCATTCATCTACCACTTGCCATGAATTTTATACAAGGAAGGAATAAAAAGATATTATTTCCTTTCTCAGCACATAACAGGATTTGTACTCAGCTCTTTTTAAATAGTTCCTGACTAATGAAGGAGATGACAGTTACAAGCAATTCCTGTTACAGTTTCTGCATGTTTAGGACCTTTCGTCCTCGACATAGCCGTCGGAATACAGTACTCAGCACACACACAGTTAACTGAGTCTGGGCAAGGTATTGCATGGCTTGCTCTTATGGCAGAATATAATTAAAAGAGATGATTGGAATACATGGTTATTCATAATAGATGTCACACAATTACCATAAGTAATGCAATCCAAGCAAAATCTCCATTTGTAATGAAAATAGATTTGCTGGAAAGTCAATTGGAAATTTCATTTATTGCTTATTGTTTCTAGCATATTGGAATATTTTGTGCTATTCGGTGTAATACAATCGTGGGCTTTCTTCAAGTATATTTTTGAGAGGCATCTGCCATGAATTTCCTACAGTAACTCTTAAAAGGAGAATCTAGTGAGACAATGTTAAACCATCATCTCTCCTGTTTTCTGAATCTACAATGTTTGCTGTGAAGAGCCTATATATAGTATTTTTCTGTTGAAACATATATTAGTATTCCTTGGTGTACCACGGTTTTAACCTAAGGAAAATATTTCATAATTTCACAAGTAATCATCTTGTACTCCTTATATTTAGAGGGGTGTTCTAATCCCAGGTGGAAACTGGGTGCCACACTGCTGCTAGCTCAATCCCCACTGGTGGGTAGGGGAGAGAATCAGAACAGTAAAACTGAGGAAAACTTGTCTGATGAGATAGTTTAATAAAAGCCTGGCACACAAGCAAAGCAAAACAAGGTATTCCTTCCCCACTTTCCATGGCAGACAGTTGTGCAGCCATCCCTGGCACAACAGGGCTCTGTCACACATTAATGGTGACTTTGGAAAACAAATGCCATCAAGCCAAATGTTGTGTCGTTGACACACACCCCCCCTTCCTCCTCTTCCCCCAGCTTTATAAGTTGAGCATGATGCCATATGGTATGGGATACTGCTTTGGGGTCCTGCTTGCTGGTGGGATGGTGTGAGAGGCAGAACAGCTCAGTGGAAGTGCTGCTCAGCAGGAACAGAAACATCCTTGTGTTACCAGCACTGTTTACCACACAAAAACAAACCACAGCCCCAAACCAACCACTATGAAGAACATTTACCCTACCCCAGCCAAACCAGCACAATCTCCAGTAGTGAATAAGGGGAAAAAAGGACATACTATGTAGATGAAAAATAAGCATAAAAATATGTGCTCTAAACATACAGGAATGAAGGAATGGCAAACTGTGATGTGTTGTCCTAGTACCTTTGCCATGGCATTGAGAGTGATAAATAATGCCACAGCCTAATCTGTTTGGACTACCTGCTGCACCTGTCAATCCATTGAGGTTAAATCCAATTTACTGTGTTCCCTCAATGAGTGCAAACAAAGAGGTCTGAATAGAGTCCAGTCACCAATATGGATTTTTTTTTTTTTCAGAGGCAACATAAGGATAACTCTGCTAAAAAAAGAGTATTTTGAACATAGCTGCTTTACTCTGAAGGAGTACTGGGCTTCTGGATACCAGTCCAAAATAACAGTTTGAGGTGCAAGGTCCCACCCAACTATTGGGCTTCATCGTTTTGGCATCTGTTGTTTTTTACATAGGACAAAGTCCTTCCCTCCCTCCTTTCCTCCTCTTTACTCCTGCAGCACCATTCCCTCATGCCCAGTGGTGTGCTTTCCTCCAAAGGCAGCACAATAAAGCCTCTCCTACTTTGCTGTGTGTTCAGTTGTGCTCCTTCATTTGCTTAGGAAAAGCTCTTCTGAGGGTTTGAACTGGCAGGTGAGGCTATCACAGACAGAGCTTCCAAATGGCCTTTTAATTGCTTTGCAGAGCTTCAGCTGAGGGTCAGGCACCTTCTTTTGAGCAAGGTAATTGCTTAAATTATGTTTTAATAATTTGTCTTGTGTAAAGTTATATATGAACATAGCAGACAATGAAGGCTTTGTTGTAAAAAGAGGCTACAGTAGGACATGGAGTGCATAATTCAGTGATACAGATGTATTTCACTTTATTGCTCACACCATGTCTAGGTTTCCAAGGTGTGAGAGTGTGTATAGCCTGCTATTAATTTGCTAATGTATTTTATTTTTTGCTGTTCCTGCTGACTTCTACTGTTTCTGATCAAAACACATCAACCTTAGCGCCTCCGAGTGAGCTCTCTTGAGCAGATGTTCAAGTTGTACAGTGAAAGTTAAAAATTCCCCTACTTATATTCTTCACTTCAGCATCATTCTGCATTCAGATGAGTGGCCTCTCCACAGAAGCTGCCCAAGAGCAGTTAGTTTTAGTTCAGGATTTGTTATCTTTATTGGTTTGTAATTATGAATGCACTGAAATTACCTCATTGCTGTTTGTTTCATAACATTAAAAATTGTGTGCAATGTGAATGAGTTTTAATAGGTCAGCTTGGAGATTCTGGGGTTTATGCACTCTGGTCTGGTGGACTTCATGGCATTAATAAGAGCTATTGTCATAAATCTGAAGCTGGAGATACACAAGCTCTAACCAGTGATTTTTGGTTTTTTCAAGATTTTTGTTTATGTAAAATACTGACAGCAACTCAGAAGAAGACAGACTCATATGAGAAGGAAGAAAAGGATGTGCATAAGCAAGTAAAGTCCAGACAATTGGATAACCTATCAAAGGAGAGTTGGGTCTAATTATTGAAGGGACTTAATTTACCTTTGAAAATAGTAATTGGGAATTGCAAATAAAGCAGCTTTATTGCCATGCATTTTTATATTCCTGCCAGGAGCTTGAAAGGAAGCATAACATTACTCTATTGCTGTCTATTAATAGCTAATTTTGTTTGTTAAATTTCTGCTTAACTTATATATTATTGATTACATTTCTTTAAGTTGAAATACTTAATATAACCTCTGTGCATTGCATTCAACATACAGCAAAACTGGATTAATTTGAACTGCATCTGAAAAAAGACTGATGTTTTGGGAATTTTAATTTTGCCTTTTCATGAGGACATAGCAGCATACCTGGGCTAAGCTACCTGTTGAACACTTGTTTGCATGCAAGGACCACCAGCAGTGTTGAATGCAAACATGTGAATATACCTAATTTTGCAAAGCTTGGTTGTGGTGAAGGGAAATTGTTGGGAGAAGAAACTTAAGAGCTTAGAAATAGGATCAATCCATTTTTTAATGATTCCCTACAATATTTTTAGTGCAACACTTCGGACATGGGTTTCTACACTGAGTTGCAGAGGAACTAGTAGAGCATTGCAGGAATTCTTTCTTGGTTTTTTTTGGTTTGGCTTTGTTTTGTTTTGGTTTATTTTTACAATCATTTTAAGTGAATGTAAAACATGAAGTCACCACCTTGCTTAGGTAGTAGGAAGACTTAAAAAAACTCAACCCAAAACACCCACAATTAGTACTCAGTCATATGGAAGGATGCTAATGACATCTCTGTTCAATTAATGTTTCCCTACTGTGACCCTATCAATGTTCATACTTGCTTGTCTTTAAAAAACCAAAACAAAACATCTGAATTTTATCTGGAGAAAGTTTTTTTTAAGAATGTTGTGAGATTGTATAATTCTACTTTTAATCTGAAAACAGCACCACTTACTGTAACACTTCGCTAAGGATTTTTTTTCTAGTTTAACAAATGTATCCCCTTTTCCTCTCCCATTCCTATAAAATGGGAATAAAATGTAATCTATTTAATATCTATCATGACTTGCTTATAAATACCACATGATATTGAATATTTTTTTAAAAGTGGAGAAACATGCTTCTTATGTGAAGGTGAAGTATGAACTGAAAGGATCTGATGGAAAAAGATGTTTGCAGAAAGGAAAAGCCGAGAAGCATTGTGCAATAACACTTTTATATTTAACTGAAAAGAGAAAAATGGGAAAGAATTTGAACTTAAACTGATCTGCTATGTTTTTATCATGTAAAGCTAGTCATCTGTTGCTTAATTTTCTTGATTTTCACACAGTTAAAAATTGGAGGAAATGTTTTATTTCAGGTACAGTAATTAAGAATAATTGAGTTGGTGCAATTTTTATTCAAACAAATTAGGCTGTGTTAGAAAACATATCAGGCTCAGGTTGGCCTCTGAACATATCTTGGATGAAAATAATGTGTTTTATATATGGTTTTATGCATATGCTGTGCTCCTTCACCTGTATGGCAGGTTTGTTCTTGTGATGATTGTTTTTCTAACATTTATTACATCCTTATGCACGATATTGACCCATTTTTAAATTACAGGGATACAAGATTTCAAGATTAGGATTGGGTCAGACAACTTCCAAGCATAAATACAGGCTGAGTGGAAGTGGGGAATGGGTTGAAAGCAGCCAGGAGAAGGATTTGAGCATGTTGGCTGATGACAAAATTAACATGAGCTGGCAGTGTGCAGTTGCAACCCAGAAAGCTGACAGTGGTGGAAGGTTGTGTGCAAATCAAATGGATGATTCTTAAGTAGCTGCTTTAGTTCATAATTGGAAGAATTAGATGTATTTGGAAATGCAATGGGGCTTGATCCTGCTAAATTAAATAACATGCATAATAATGAGTAATTTGATATAAAATAGACAAAGAGCTGGCACTGCTAAATGAAAGAGAGAAAAAGTTAATATTTTAACCCACCAGTAGAAATACAAGGGCCCCTTCTGTGCAGAGGTTGGATTGCTGGTGTGCCTACATATTATAAGCCCCAAAACTGTTGTTTTGGAGATATTCCTCCATTTTTCACCATATGTATGGGGGAGGGGGGCATGTCAGGGCAAAGACAATGATGTGCAGTCCAGCTTGGAGTATTTTCTCATATTTTCCTTGATCTTTAACTGTCACATTGATGTTACCTGAATGAATTTAATTGTACCTCAGCTAAAGTGTTGTCCATAGGGGATCATTATAGATTGCCTACCAGGTACCTGAGTAAAGATGATAATGTGACTTGATGACTGTGTTTTGTCACAATTGAAATGGCACAGAGTGATGGTCTTTCTAAATAATGGTAGTTGAATCAGGATTGTCATCTGCTCTGTCAGAGGATTTAGCAGCAATAACTATCTTCCATTTCATTACTTCCATTCCCTTTTGAAACCTTAATTTTTGCAAGAAAGAAATTGTCAGCTGTTGTAGATCTCAAGCATTTGTTGGGCCCATTTGCTGCACAACTTCAGGATACATACTTGGTTTTTGAATTTCTTCACTGAATCGGCAATTTTGTGAGAAGATGAAAACATTCAGAAGTGTCAGTGACACCTCCTGTGTTCCTTCCTGCAGGTTTGAGGAGGAAAAGAATTACTGAACCTAATCCAATTAAGTTTTTAATTCATGTGGGGTTTTTTTTTTCCTTTTTTTAAATGGTGGTTAAGGTTTTTAAAGCTATATGCGTTTGGTGACTTGGATTTTGAAATCCATTGCTGAGGTTTCGTTGAGTGACTTCTGTGATGATCATGTCCACTTGTGTATGGGGAGAGGGGAGTTTCATTAACTTTAACAACATTGGTGTTTTTCATATTTCCATCAAGATGTGTGCTCTTGTTATTCCTTACACTGTACTGGTTGGCCAGTTGTCCCAGATTGTTGTGCAATTCTCACCACACAGAAGGGTAGAAGACAGCTTAAGAGTAAGATACTCTTAAAATTAAGGAATTTGATAATATTTTCCCATCAGAATTCTGATACTTGGCAATGTGTGACTTTTAAAAACATGCATTTGAAAGTGCTTCATTTAAAAAATAAAAGTTCCAGTACTGGACAGAAAAGGAAGAAATGATGTAGATATATAATAATATTTCATAGTTTTTCTCATGGCATGCATGGAGTGTTTGACTGTCCTACTATTGTAGGGTTGAAGAGGTTCCCCATGGGTTCCTTGTCCCACAGTACTGGAGTGCAATGAAAGCCAGAGGACTCATACAAACCAAAATGTTATTCCAAATCTTGAATCCTACTTTTGTTCACTGTCAGTTGAGCTGCTGCAGTCTGCAAAGCCTCTGCTGTCAGATCCACTGAATATCTGTTTAAGAAGGTCCTTTGTGACTTCCTAATTACATTTCATGACAGTCCTGCTTTGTTCCGTATAATAATGAAATGGAAAACTTTTCAAAATTAGTTTTAATATAAACATATAATATATGCAGCGCAGTGATAAACCTTGAAAAAGTGCCATTCAGACTGAGTAATTAAATATCATTACCTGCACTTACTACGGGATTGTCTCTATTTTGTAGGTTGAGGGAAGCATTAAGTGTGCCGCATATACTGAAAGCAACTGAATTTTCCCAATTAGCAAAGCTTATGATAGATTTCAGAGGTGTGTTTCATCTTAAGATATTAGTTGTTTTGTGCCTGAGGTGTGAAAATGTTACCCTTAAAATGTTTTTTGCTTTTATATTCTAGAGGTTAATTTATCTTTAAAACTTTGTATGTGGATTCAGTTGAAAATTTCATTTAAAAAAAATTTCATCTCATAGAAAAGGGCAGTTGTCATCTTTCCATCACACTCTTTGGAATTAGTTGTGCTAGGCACACAATACTGGGGGTGTAGTAATGTGTATTGTTTTTTTTAGAGATATTTGTAGACTCTAGTGCCTTCAATCTCCTTTCTTAAAAACTGATGTCCAAGGCCCAGCCCTCACCACTGCACAGTATTTGGTAATATTCAAGTTGATGGTGCATTTACCACTGACAAAAAGGAAGTAGAAAAGTAGTTAATTGGGTTTGAGTCTGCAGAAGATAGTGTAGCTCAGCTCACTTCAGAATATTAAAATAACCCAAATGATGGACATTTGGAAGTAGTTTCCAATAACTTGAAAATGTCTTTTACTGAATCTGTTGAAACAGTAAGGAATAACTCTAAAACTGGAAGGCTGTTATTGCTTATTTCGCACTTCCCTTCAATACCTTTTGGCAGCTATGAGAGATTTAGAACTGTGAAAGAACAGGTAATCTGAAGGAAAGCAATATTTTTTCCCACTTCTTCAGAAAGCAAAGATAGATAGCTCAGTGAAAGAAAGATAATTAAACTTAAATAAAGCTTTTATATTATCTAGGTCTATATGATGGCAGTTATTAACCCAATTATAAAGTGTCTGAGGTTTTTTTCCAGAACTGTATTGGTTCATTTTATCCACTATATTTCTGTAAATCAGTGGTGCCAACATAGATATACTGCCCTATCAGCGAGGCTAAGCTAACGTGGAGAAGGAAACTGGTATTTATGCAGGTCAACAAAATTATTGAAATTTTGCTAAAGTAATCATTTAAAAATTTTTTTTTAGGAATAAGCAAGCATTAATTGCATTTTTAGAAATGACCTTTCAAATCAGATTTCAACCTACAAAATAATCAATGCTTGTGAATGCACTGTGGAAAATATTTTTTGGGATGAGGGAGGACAGAAGTTTATATAATTTCTTCCTGTAGTGCTTGGTTGGTGTTTCTCCAGGTTTTATACACGATTGAGTTTATTTTGATTGCTTAAAATTACATTGGCATCAGTAGTTCAAGTTAGATAAAGAACTAAAGAACCCGAATAGCGTCTGCTATAATCTAATGAATTTGCTTCTTTTCCTGTACATAAAACACTGTAATGAATTGACAAGAATCTGATAAAAAGTTTGGTTTGGTCTATTAATATTACACTCAAAGTTTCTTTTAGGAGGCAGCCCATTTGTAGCTTAGATAAGAGTTGCATTTTATAAGCCTTTTGTGAGATGGTAAACTGCATCAATCTAACCAGGGTTTTATCCCTTCTTGTACTTTTTGTCAATTTAAAACATATTTTTTCCTTGTGTTAATGTTTCCATTTCTCTGCCTATTGTGATGCCCTGTTTAGAAGATTGGACATGCTCAGTATAATCACAAAACTATTTCTGAAAAAGTCTACTTAAATCAATATATAGCTCCTGATGTCTAATTAATGGCTGTCTTAGAAGCCCCTGTTGTTTTTCTTGTCAAGGAAAATAGTTTTGATGGGAGGAAAAAAAAAAGGCTGTATTCATGGAAAACAAGTTTTTAAGATCACTTGACATAGTAGTTTGTTAGCAAATATCTTATACCAATAACCCAGGTTAATTTGATGGTTTTGAATATTGGGACTAATAAAATAGCACCCTTTTAATGACACAGTTGAGTAAGTTTCTTTTTTCTTATGAAGGTTTTCAGTTGTGTTGAGATACACTTTAAATCATTGCTTTCAAGAAAAAAATACTGCTGACCACAAAATTTATCTTCTGTTTTCCTGCCTGTTTTCTTACATAAATATATTTTCATCTTGTGTAGAGCTAGCTCTAGTCAGTAATCAGTTTTCTATATCAGTTATTGCTCTGTTGGAGCCATTGTTAGGATCACTGAGAAGTAATCCCATATTAACACAGTAGAAAAGATTATAAACTTTCTTAGGCTGTGAGGAACATTGTGGTTAGGTGTATTGAGGAAACTCATCTTTACATCGGGACTTGACAGAGCTGAAAAACTATTGTTTGAAGTTTCAATATATTTCATTGTCACGAATGAATATTCAGAATCATGATCCTTCTTTTAAATGGAGATGCATCACATAGACTTTAAAATCTAAATGATATGTGCTAGTTTCATTTGGAAGTATAATTAAGGTGTATAATGTCATTTAACTGTTTAATGAACTCTGCATAATGTAATGGAATACAAATATTTGACCTTCTTGACAGTGACTGATGGATTGAAGTTGCACAGCATGATATCATTAGAATGTCAAATAACATCATTATTCATGATTATCAGGAATTATTCAGGTGAAATGGCAAATGTAATGGAAAGCTATTATTTGTGTGTGGGCTGCAGATTGACTTTCTTTGTCAGTGCCAGTCTCTTGATGATACAGGGGGAAGATACTCAGATTTATTGAGCTACAAAGAATTAATGTTAGAGGTTAAACAAATGTCAATAATATCAGAAAAGTATTTTCAGTAGGTCAGGTCATGTGTTACGTGTCTAAGAGTAACTACTAGTGATAATGTTTTAACTTCTACTTTTCTTCTCGTAAATATTGAAAACATTACAGGGTCTTGCAGCATAAGAATGTATCAATAGTCACAGTTTTCTGGGTGACATTTTTGCAAAGACTGTTTGCAGTAGATCTTCACCCTTTAGTCTCAGAAGTCTAAATGTAGACTCCAGACTTTTGTTCCCACACATCACTGTTTAGAATTTAAACTGAAATCACATTTAGGTATTTTTCCTTCACTTAAATCCGCAGGAGGTTGATGACCAGGGTCAGAAACTACCATATATGTTCAACCAGGTCATCCAGATGCCAAAAGCTGAGCATGTGCTTCTGCAGTTTGTTGAATCTAGAAATGAAAGATGTGTTGATTTTGATGATTAAGATCTTACACCTGAGACATGAATGAGCCCTGAAAATGAATTTTGCCGATCAGGAAAAAAATCTGTAATAATGTTTTATGACAGACTTTCTACTATATCTGAGTCCTGTGAAAAAATAAGTTGAGGCCTTGACCTGCAGATGCCATCTGCATTGTTCTCATCAATGGGAGGTGGCATGCTTAAGAAGTGACTGAAGGGTCCGCTGCTATGTTCACAGTGCAAGCAGCATTATTAACTGGCTGCACAGAACAGCCAGTTTTCTCAGAAATAATGGAGTTTCCATAGGACTGGGGTTGGGATATCTATAATGCATATTTGGTATACAAATTGGCTTTTATTAGTAAGCAGTAGACTATAGATAGGACCGCAGCTGCAGCACACAGTGAAGAGGAAAGCTTTGCAGCAGCAGTTGGATGCCGTGCTGTAGGTCCCTTGGCTTTGGGTTCATAGCCGTAGTCAGGGATGGGTTTCCCTACTCGTTTCCTAGCATAAATAATTTTGTGCTTTGAGGCTTTAAAAAAGCCATGATGGACCATGGTATATAGCTAAGATTAACACCCCTCACCTGGAGCACATATACACATTAAACACTTTGAGCATGGAGTTTAGTAAGATTGGCTTTTGTATTCACTGTTGAATTTTGCATTGTCTGTTGAGCTCTATACAGCTTCAGCTGAAGTGTCTCTCCTCTTGTTTTCTTCCATGTACATACTCATCACAGTGATTTAGAAAGCTTCTTGATTTTTATATTGCACCTAAGTCACAATCCTAATGATCTAATTTACCTTTTGTTCATCATGTGTGAGTCCTAACAGCAGTCTGAAGTTGGTGGCTTAGGAATTTATGTGAAAGCATATTTTTCTCTTAAGTCCTTGTACAATGTAAATGTGCTTGAATGGGCTAACAGAAGGCTAGGTGATTTCCAATACTTATTTTCAGGGTGTTAAAAACCTCTGAATCTTCTTTTGCTCCCTGCTGCTCTGGGCTTCTACCTCAGTCAACAGGTTTTCAATCTCACCAGAACTCCCACTTCACAAGTTGTCAAACGATTGCTCAAGCAGTAAATGGAAACCTTAAACATGGAGAGAGTGTGTGATATTGAAGTATATGTTATTACTAGGGAGCTAAAAGGTAGCCTATCCTTGAATATGCAAGAGTTGATGAGACATAACTCTTCACTGATTATGGCAGGGGGTAAGAGAGGTGTTATTGTTGCCATCATTTTATTGTTTTTTCCTTTTAAAGCACTAGAATACAATTCCAAACCTTTGATGGAGTTAGGCAGTTATTCACCCCTCCAGGGTAGACAATCTTTGACATACCCAGGGAGCTGCACCTACAGCAATGGTATGGCTTTGTAGCAGAATGCTAATGGTGTTCATTGGAGGCTTGCAAGTTATATTGTGCATATACACAGTGAGGGTCCTCTGTATTCAGAGGAGCAACAGGCTTGCAAAGCAGTTCCAGAAGGAAAATTCCTGTGCCAGCAAACTGCAGTTCAGAGCCTAGGGCTGTGACCCTGGTCATGTATGCAATGTAAACTAATTCCTATGCGAGTTTCAAAATCATGTTCTGCTATCTTAGTGCACTTATCACACAGAACAGACTAAAATAAACACAGAAGAGCAGTAAAGGTGGTGCTAATTGACCTTTGTGTACTGCTCCAAATAGCCCTTATTAATTTAAGCTCTTCCCATTTATTCAAATCAGGTCACTTAATAAAACTAGCTTTGAGTAAGACTGCAGGAGCAGATGCTGTGTTTACATAGTAAGAATAACAGTTTAAAGTTTTATGGAATCATAATATAAAAGACCTTATTACATAACACCATCTTTGGTTACACATTTGTAACTTAGTCTAAATAAAAAGGTGTGTGGAGTCAGTGCATGTTGTGGTTTAGCCCCAGCTGGTACCTAAGCACCACGCAGGTGCTTGTGCTGCCTCTGTGGTGGGATGAGGGAGAGAACTGAAGGGTGAAATTGAGAAAACCTGTGGGTTGAGATAAAGGCCCTTTCACAGGTAGAGCAAAAGCCATGTACACAAGCAAAGCAGAACAAGGATGTCTGCCTGTCCCATCACAGGCAGACATTCAGCCATCCCCATCACAGCATGACTCTGTCATTAGTAGTGGTGACTTGGGAAGACAAGTGCCTCTGTTTTATATGCTGAGCATGATGTCATATGGTCTGGGATATCCCTTTGGTCCTTTGGATCAGCTGTCCCAACTGTGTCCCCTCCCAGTACCCTGTACACCCTCAGCCCACTTGCAGGTGGGATGGTGTGAGAGGCAGAACAGCCCTTGGCTCTGTTTAAACAGAGCCGCTCCGCAGGAACAAAAATATCCCTGTGTTGTCCAGGATGTTTCCAAAACAAACCCAAACCACAGCACCAGACCAACTACCATGAAGACAACTAACTCTATCCCAGCTAAAACCAGCACAGTACTGTTTTAGAGATTCCACCATCTTCCATAAGTGAGGTTATCAGTTGGGACTGAATGTGCAAAGAGAAAGGATTGTGTATGTGAACATCAGCGAGCATTTCTCGTATATTAGATAACATTTAAATGTTATCATTTATCTTCAGAAATGTTCCCTGCCCAGTTTTAACCCGATTTGGCAGAGGGAAGGTGCTCTGCTACCTGCTCACATTTGACACAGAGATCCTAATGGTTACCCAATGTGAAGATTTTACATGCTCTTTTATTAGGCAGCAGGAAATCACACTAAATCAATTACCTGAGGCATAAATCTATAGGTCAGCAGATTGAGTTTGGGTGGGGTTTTTTATTATTTTCACTGCTCATAAAACTCTTTGTTAATGGTATCATTAGTGATAAAGAAATGAGGAAAGTGTATTCTTATTTAATATTTTTCTTGAAGTCTTTGAAATACTTTAATAATATGTATATAATATTGTAATAAGACTATAGCTTAAAATATACCTGTATGAGAATGTATTCAGATACTCCTGGTGTTTTTTTATCAGGCACATCCTTAATTTTTGAGACTCTGCAGCACTACTACAATATAATTTAATATAGCTAATTCCATTCTCAAGTTAGTTTGTTGCTTTAGTCCAACAGCTTGTGCATATGTTATCTTGCTTGATGAGATGGGGGAAATTGAAATGGATTAAAGTGAATTTTAATGAATTATAATTACCTGTATCCATAACATATATTGAAGTAGAAATAGCTTTGTGAGCCGTTAGAGTTATAGGAGCAGATCTAAATTCTCTACGAGTGCAAAGATTTATATTTAGCTCTAACTGATAACAGAAACTGAGTGATGATATGGAAAATAAGCGTGAGATTTAGGTTTAGTCTTTTATCCTTTCAAGTGCAAGTGACTTAGATTTTCCATAAGTCTACATTTGCTGTAGACTTTACTTGAAAGAAGACTAATCATGACTGATTCTCCTACCTGGCATCCTGTATCTCTTTTTGCGAAGCATCTTAACTTCTTTTACTTTGGCTATACATACCAAACAAACAGCAAACAAATATAATACCTCTAATTTTGTGATTACTTGCCTCAAAAATAGTAGGATGAAAATTGCATCTTGTAGTTTTTTTGTGGATATTATTAGTCATGTCATCTGTTCAGCATGTACTTTGTACTTCGTTTGTTAAAAACATATTTGTTTCCATAGTTCTTAAGTTTACGTAGGCTTATGAGTAGGACATGAATTTCCCACTAGAAAGTATGTTTCTCAGAAAACCCCATTTATAGATGACATGCTCACTTAAAGGTTAGTAAACCAGCTTAATTAGAATGAGATTTGTCATTTATCTATCATTTATCACCGTGAGTGATACCCTGCTGCACTCATGCAGTGGTACCCTGTTGTAAAAACTCTTGTCCTAGAAAGACAATACAGATGTGTATGGTTAAAAAAAGGAATGACAGGGCCATATAGGTCCTCTTGTCTCTTTCAGATGGAGAACTCAATGACCATGACAAAACCTCTGTCTGAAGGCTGTTAGGTGGATTCCTTTTTGAGACCTGCCTGTTATGACACAGTCTGAAGTCTCAGTCTTTTCTGCTGGCCCGTAGGCATTCTTGGGTATTCTGTACTGAGTTCCTCTGAACAATAATTATATTTGATATAAAAGCTGATGTTTTCCTGTATGATAATGAAAATTTTCAGTCTCCTAAGATTGGCTCTTTTTTTTTTTTTTTGCCTTTCTGCTCTACCATGTATCCAAGTAGAAGCTTCAGATAATTATTGCAAGGCTATTTATATTTGTGACTGTTTCTGTACAGAAACAACAAAATGAGCTTTTGAATAATACCTTCATTAAAATAAAAATATGTTTTTAACATGTTTCTTATTTTATGTAATTATGGAATAAGAATATTTTAAGATTGTTCATTTTAACAACACTGGTATTTGAATTCAACCCTTTATTTCTTTGTCTTAAGGGAATGCTATTTTCCAGCAATGTAGGGCTCTGTATTATAAATGTAGAGAAATATTAGAATGTTTAAGCATGTAGTACTTCACATAAACACCTTTTTAGTCTAGTTTGAGCTTTAAAACAAGTACTGTTGTAATGGCACATGTAGTTCTGTTCTGATACAGTAAATTTTAAGGAAATCAATAACAGTGTAAAGACAGAATTAGTAGCTACCTCAAATGTCTCCATGTGAATGTAAAGGCTGTCTTATCTGGAGGGAGCTGATGGCCATAAAATGAAATGCATTTAAATACATAGTTAAAGATGATTAAAATATCATACAGAACCAAAGCACTTCAGCTGTAGATATTCATTAAATTGACCATTAATAACTTGCGATATAAAGGAATATTACTGCATTCATAAATTTTGTATGCAGATTTTATTAAGCTGGCATGTTATATGAATTGATTCTCTGACATCTTCTGGCTGTGGCTGTACAGATAATAGTGTCTTGTGTAAGTTTTCTATAATCCAGGAATTCTGATTGACTGTTTCGAGCTTGAAATTAAAATTTTGTTCTGGATAGCAATCCTTTCAAACAGTTGGCAATGAAAACCAGTAATTACAGTGTTGTGTTTGAAATGGCTACAGTGTTATGTCAGCATTTGTGCCATAAATTTCCCTTTTTCTTTATTCCTTTATAACTTGGACATAAAACCGTGCTTGGACCTGATGCGGTGTTGTTTTTAACCTAATAATTAATGTTTCTTCCCTCCACTCTTTCCTTTTCTTACTGAAGTATGGGATTCCATTCTGTACATGCTATTAATGAAAATGTTAATGTATCTGGCCCTCTTCTAGGAAAATTCATCAATAAACACCTAGGGTGTTAGGCCTTTCTCCTGTGTATTACTATTTAGTAGTTGATATGTTTTAGGAAAAAGCATCAGAAACAAAACTTTACAGGGATGTATTTAATAGAGAAATTATTTTAACAGAATAACAACAGTAGAGTATGCCTGTGGATACTTGAGAAAACTTCTCTTCCCTATTTTAATATAATGCACAGTGGTTTATCTGTGTTTATTCTGAAAGTGAAATTTCATTTTTGTTTAATAATATGTGCAAAGTAGCTTTGATGTGACATCAGTAATTATGAAATTCTTAACCATGATATAATTTTCTATCAGTGGTTGTGAGAAAACGCATTTGATGAAGAAATTGAGACTTTTGGAACACAGCATTCAGTAAGTTTTAGACTTGATGTAGTTAAGTCAGGATGTTTCACAGATTGAAGCAAAAAAGAAAGCTGAGAAAACACTAAGGGCTTTGTTCATTAAAGAGTTGCATGCTGCTGCCCATGCTTGACCTTTTCACAAGAGAAATATGAAATAAAAGCTGAAAATAGGACTACTGTACCCACTTCTTTTTTTCCTACCTATTGTTAAAACGCCTATCTCACCAGGCTGCTTCCAACAAAATGAGCTTTCCTTTGGTTATTACAGCTGCTGAGAGAAGTGGGTAAGCTCCAGGCTTTAATTATTGACTCTCACTCTCTGAAAATAAATAGAGAAGCCATTTCTATTAGCCAGGACTTTATTGCCCTGGGTAGTATCAGGATTTCCTATGAATTTTGTAATTAGACTGGAAACATTATGTTCCAGAAAGCATAGATCTGAAAAGGACATGTTATACCACTTAGTGGGATCAGAGAGGCATTTGTTAAAACACTATCTCAAGCAGGAGCACCAAGGAAGGAGCCTGTACTTTCGCTCCATGAACGAAGGAATGAAAAACACTGAATAAAATTGTACCTATTCCTTGGTTGTGATTGCACACTTTACCTCCTTCTGGCAGACATGCAGAAATTTCACTTTTGATGCACCTTCTGTTCTCCCTGGCTTTATGGAATATTTTTAAAGCTCTGGACTACACTACTAAGGTTTTTTTCAGTAAGGCTGCTGATAGCAGCATGTTCGCTCTGGCATGGGTTTCTTTCAAAACTATTTCTGAACCTCTTCAATCTGATTTTTCAAATTGTTAAATATGTTGTCAAAAAAAAAAGTGTAATATCTCAAATGATTCTTTATTGAAAAAGTAGGTACAGGTGCATGTGTGCATTCACATTCATGAATACTCCCTTAATATTCAGAGGATGTGTATTAGCTACTCAGAGTAGTCTGCCCTTCAGTGACATTTCTTGCTTACACGTGAACTAAAAGCAAATATCCTGAATTATAAAATAAGGAATATCTTTAAAGTACAATAATATTACTGTAGAATGCTTTTAACAGAGTTAGGGAGAGATCTTAGAATGGAGTAGCAACACTATTCTATAAAAAAAATTCTTTTTATAAAAAATAAAAAGTTAAAAAGCAGCTGGAAATAAACCAGAATGAGAAGTCTGAACCTCCAATTTCCACAAGACAAACTTAGGTCGATTCAAAATGGAATTTCAAAAATACAACATTTGGATGAAAACGAAAATATGATTTCTTCAGTGTGAAAATATCTCCTGCTGCTGAGTTTCTTCTTTCATACAAAGTAGCAGTGTTACTCAACTGAAATATGCTTTAGTTTTTAGAAAGATTGAAATAAAATGAACCAAAATGATAAAGCTGAAGTATTTAAGGTGAGAATTAATTCAAACAATTCACCTGTAGAAAATGATATTTAAAGTAACTTCCTCTTGAAAATTCTCTCCATTTTAATGAGACTCATTTTTTTTTTTTTTTCAAATGAAAACAAGTTTGGCAACAAAAAAAGATATTGTTCAGGTTTGCTTAGAATTAGCAGATTGTCTGAAAGGTGGTGAGGAAGCTCCAGTCCTTGTACAAAGGCCATTCTACAGTGTTACTGTATGTAAATATTCTACTTAGACATACTTCTAAAAGAAATATTCTGAGTGATTTAGAAGCAAATACTTGTTATAGGTAGCACTTTTAGGGTGCAAAGTAGTGAATCTAGACCCACATAATTAAATGCCTGTTTCTAATCAAACCGTGACACAGAACAGGGCCATTCTAGAGGGAAAAACCAAAACCAGCAGTAGAATATTTGGCAGTCCAGAAACTTTTGCATGTAAGCTCTTGGAAAAGTAGTAATTTTAAATTACTTTTCTGTTTTAGACTTCTTGCATCAGCACTAGAGCCTGTGTTACTGATCACTGATCTGATCGCTGTGTACCACGGCTTCGGACACATCGGTGGGTACTCAGCATATGCAGCTCAGCTAGAGGCTGAAGTCATCATTGGGTGCTCTGGTTGAATGAGGGTGATATGGTGCTTTTGGTTTTAAACATCAATTATTCATAATTGTAAGATGCTTACAGAAATTAAAAAAACATTACTAGTGCCAACTTCCTTGCATAATTTGGCTGTGGGTTGCAGGCTTTCTCCAAGCTTCTTTAGTCTATTTTAGGCTAAACCCTCTTATCTGCTCACTTTGCTCAATACAGAATTTCCTGACACCCAAATACACACTGAGGAACGCTCACAGACAAATTGCTATGGCAACCCTGAAGTCACCTCTCAACTGACTTTATGCTGCTTTTCTGTCCAGCTCTTTCATGGTCTCATCACCAATAAATAAACTGAGAATTAAGAGACAGCTTCTTTCAAAGCATGTGTTTGGCAGATAATTTGTGCTTAGCCTAGTGATGCTATAAGAATCTTCTGGACTCTGAATAGTTTATCTAAATTGTGATTTTTAATTAGAAATAATTTAAAGTGCAGTCAATTAGTGAGATTAAGCTAAGAGAAACTAATGAGAAACTAATAGAGAACAGTTGAATTCATATTCCAGCAAACAAAAGTTTAGTTGGAAGTCAATTAAGTGTGTTCAAAGTTAAAAATGAGGACATAAACCTCAAATCACAAATTACTGGGAATATGCACTACTCCACACATACTTCCATACATTTTTCATCTGTCTAATGGATACTGAGATGACACCTCATCTTGCTAAGGTCAAGGTATTTGATGTTGACTATACATGCATTACTAAAGCATGTGCATGTTGCATATTGACAGAAAAAGTATGAGGCTGGAGCTGTTTCATGCTCCAGTCTGAGTAGTGTACAAGAATTCTGTGTTTTCCATGGGGTCTGCTTTGTGTTTCTCCCATATTCCCGATAAGAAACTGAATGAGCTTTCAAAATACAGGTGTTGGAACGTTGGCAGCGTTGCCAGACTTGTGTGGTGGCATGGAGTTGGATATAAAGTTCTTTAACAGGCAGTGATTTAAAAAAAAATCTGTTAGGACTATCTTTTGCTTGTTGATGATCACTTGCTACTTTTAATGTTCCCAAAACACCCCTCCTCCCAAAAAATCCCCACCAAAACAAACAAGCAAAAAACGCCCCAAAACCAAAAAAACTCTCTAAAAAAACCCCCAAAAAACCCTAAACCGCCCAAAATACCAAAAAAACAAGAAAAAAGAAAAAGTGGGTTAAGGAACCAAATGGCTTTAGTTTGATACAAACACATCCAGAGAACATACCGTAGCCAAATATACAAATAAAAATAGGAAATATAAGGAACTCATCGCAGTTCTGGATATATCTTAATGTAAAAAAAACCTGCCTTGGCTTAGAAATCTTTATTTGATGTTACAGGTGTTTTACTTTGCCTTTGCCCATTCTTTTATACCTTTCCTCTTGCTTTTCTTTCCTGTAAAGAAACATTTATACACTTGACAAACAGTCCACCAACAAGTCCAATCAAACCCAGCAAGGTGAGCAGGGCTTGAGAAAACCATGTGCAATGTATTTATTATTCCTAGGGCTGATGTTGATGTCTGTTGTGAAGTAGCTCCAATTAAATGGCTTAGATTATGCTACTTCATAATTAGTTCAAAATACTGTTCTCAGAGATTAGCTCTTTCTCTTTTAACGTGAAGAGTTCCAAGTGCAGCGATGTTGGAGGGGTGGCTTGGAGTAGTGCATGAGTAGTGTGGGGTGACATATCTGGAGCTGGTGTGACTGGGATGCTGAATCCCATGTACTTGTTTTTTTTGCATTGCTGAATATTAATCAAGGAATTGGGTGGATTAAGAAGGTTTCCAAATAGAGCAAGAGATGCATGTGTATCAAGTTCGTTGGATTGAGAAGATGATACGTATTACAACAGACTGTAACTGTTCATTCCTCTTTGATGTGCCAGAATGCTTCCTGCCATACAAGTTATCTTTGATATATTGAACTGATATTAGAAAGCTCTGTTTAATCCTTTCGTTTTTGTTGAACTTTGCAAGTTGAAACACTGAATTGTAATTTAGATTAGCTCTTTATACCCTCTTAAAGAAAACAACACATGACTAGATGAACAGAAATTACATTTTTGCCTATCAAACTGATGCTTGTGTTAAAAAAAAATCTTCTCAACAAACGGTATTGGTGCTGGAAAGTAGAAATATGTAATTGTTATTCACTATGTTTCATTGCAGTTATGGGAATGTAAGTTTGCTTAATTTGCTAATTCACGTAGTCCTGTGATGTTCTGTATGGCTCTTTGCAAAACTAAGGCTAAAAAGTCAGAGAGAAATCTGCCAACTGAAAAATATGGAACTAATACAATAATAGTAAAAATGCTGGTCAAACCTTAGAAAGCAATATTGCATGATGGTCTTAACAGTAACCATACATTCTGCTCAAAACAGTCAACTACAAACACTTTTTTCACTTTTAACATTTTCCTGTTGAGAAGAGACTTAAAATTTTTCAAACCTTTTTGTTTCAGTTCAATCAAGCAGGCTTGTTCTATTCTTGAACATAAAGGAGTATTAAAGTATTAGGATAAATATAATTAAAAATTAAAATCCAGTTACTAAAGCATTTATTTGTAAAAAAACCCCAGAAATATAATAAACTCTATTTTAGTATATCTTTTTAAGAAATGCTTCAAAACAATTTCTTTGAACTTTTTCAAGGGAAAGTGTTCACCTCCTCCTGCTGACAGACTTCTCAAGCTAGTCATCTGCATTGAATTCCTATTCCTATGTCCTTGTACTCTTCCCTTTTAGTACCCATATCTGTAAACCCCTGTCTTATTGCTGTTTCATCTGTTTTGGAGGGGCTCTAAGAAAATTACCACGTGTACCCCTGTAAATACTGGGGTGGGAGGGAAGTGAACTCAGGCATCACTCCTTTTGGGGTGGGAGGAAATTAAGAGGTTTGTTTTCCCACACAGCAGCCATATTTTCCCTTGTCTTTTTTAAGCCCTTTAATAGTAGAAATAATGTTTTCTAGACATTGGAAGGACAGTGTGACTCGAAAGCAGCAGAACCCCAGCAGTGAGAACCTCAAAGTTGTTTTCAGTTTTCCCAAACCATTCATAATGCTCCAAGTGTAACTTTGAGCATTCCAGCTGGAGGAGCATGTTTTAGAATCATTAAGCTGAATTGTGCAAAATCTGTTGTTACCTCCCAGCAGATAGCAAAAGGCTTTGCGGTAAATTTGTCCAACATTGCTGGGTATGCTTCCAGCAGGTTGTTACATGGCTTTGATGGATAGGATGCAGGTAGGAAAAATCACCATAACATCTGGGAAAGCAAGAATACAGGCATAAATATTCTTCTTGAAGAAGGTGACCACCTAGGGGTAATGACAGATGGTGAAGGAGCAAACTTGTCATATGATTTGATCAACTAATTATGGTTTTGGACTGCACAGAACAGTGATACCAAGCCAAAAGCAATCTATATTTGGTACTGATTTGAGAATACCTGGCATAGCAACTCAGACTTCAGTGTGTAACTTCTTCTGCCTCAGCAGTCATGTTTGAATACTGTTCTGTTTCAGACACGATGATGTCCACATGAATGCCACTATCAAAGGCAGCCATGAAGTGGTTCTTTGAGGATAGGTTTACCTTACAGCCATCCTGCTTAAGGCAATGATGGGATACTAAGGAATTGTCAAATATAAAAAACTTTTCTCAAGTCGTAAAAAGCAAAGCGATGATTAATAGTAAGATAGAATGGGGATGGAGATAAGGTGTCGGCAGAAATCTTGGTTATCAGAGAGGTTTCTCAGAGTAGGATGTATTATCAGTGCCTTTTTAGTCTCTTATGCTTTGTATGCTTAAAATTTAAGGGTTAAAATCATCATTGCAGTCTAACAGGAGAAGAGTTCTGTGCCTGTGGAGAAGTTCTATGAGGTGATTTAGTAATAATTTTCAAAATTCCTGAGAGTCTTTGACATCTGGGAAATTAAGGCCTAAGGGACCTCATTCTTGAGCTCTTCAATTCTAGAAAGTGTTCTGCTTTTACTTTTTTTTACTTGACTTATTGATGGTAACAAATTCGAGTTAATAATCCTAATTTATCTACTTTTCTTCAAAAAGCAAGACTTGACTGAGTATCTTTTTAATAATCACATATTATTAATGACATTTGATCTACATAAGATAACATTAATGAAAAAACAGTCCTTTCTCTTGTATGTTTTAGCATTCAATGAGGCAGATACTTGATGCCACTTTTTTCAAGGAAGCAAATTATGTTTATTCAATCCACTTGATTTTCCTGCAATTTATGGGATATGATAATTGCTGCAATTTTAAGATGAAAAAGTCATTCCTATTCATTTGAACACTAATGTCTTTTGTGGTTTGGGGTCTTCCTATTAATCTAAAATGTACAAAGGCTTTAAAAAATCCCAAATTTTTGTAATGTGTTTGAAGGAGTGCACAAAATATGACAGTTCTCAGCATGAAATGAATGTTGTAGAGAGTATTGTCAGTAGGGGAGAATTAAGCACACTGGAAATCCATGAATTTACAGTATTGGAATAAAAATATCTTCATGTTGAACTTCAGTATCTGGCATCTGAAATGGAGAGCGCCTATGTACATATATACATGCAGATAGAGGTTAAAAAAAGCCATTATCAGAAAAAAAAATTAGAGAATTTTCTAATTCTAATGAATGAACTCTAACACGCTGGTGCTGCTGCTTCATTGAAATTGAAAATAACTGATATAAAAAGAATATTCCCAGTGTGATATCCATAGACTAGAAATAAATGCAGTCAGCTGTAGCACTGTACTTTAATCTTTTTATTTTAAAGATTGAACTTTTTAAAATGTCTTTTTGTTGTGGGTGTGATACAGACATCCCTGTATCCTGTAAAGTAGAGAAGGCCTAATAGTGTTTCTGTAGGACTGGAGAAGTGTCTGCTGCCTTTTTCTTGGTGAGCTGCTGTGCCCTGTAAGTCCAGGTTGAGGTTCAGGACATGGACATGCTGGTCACACACCATGATTTGGGGAGAAGAGCTGTGAAAGATGCTTTCTCCTCTAGCTGCTTCTGAAGTTCTGAAGCTGCTTCATCCACTGTGACTTAGGACAGCTTACTTATGGGCAGCTGCTTGGCACATCCTACTTCATATCCTTCCTGGAAAACTACTTTTAAGTTGTGATCAATCCAGCCTTCTCTTTGGTAGCAGTTTGCTGGAGATGTGTTGCCCACTCCTCAGTCTTGCTGTTGGCACAAGGCAAACAGACCCTTCAGGGTGCACATTGCGACCAATATTGTGTGGCCTCCTGGCACCTTCCGAAGAATTTGTGAAGCTGCTGCTGGGAAAGTGAAGTGGAAATTTGTGCAGTATGACCAGTGACAGGCAGGCCATGGTGATGTACTTTGCCATCAGCATAGTCACATGACAGGGCTTTAATATATGAAGGTTTATATACCTACTCTGGTACCATCCTCTGCTATTTGTCAAAAATCATTGGTGTTAAGCAACAGTATGTTTAATTCAGTTGGTAATATTTCCCCAGGGAAGTGCTTTCACTGTGAACTGGCTCCACAGACAGTTCTCCTAGATCCTGTGCCTGTTAATGTTTGATCACAATTAAATACCTGGAAAATGAGCCCCACCCAGCACAACTAGATTACAGATTAAAACAATAAACTATAATCAGACAAGAGTGAAAGCATGTGCATCCGAGTGCTCCTACAGGTATGTTCTGTAGATGATACTGCAGTGGTTCACAAACTAAGTTCAAACATGACAAATCAGCACTGTAAATTTATAACCCATTTGGTTTTTTGCAGTTAACTACAAATTTTCCAGAGTATTGACTCATTCCCATATGCCTATTTGCCAGTATATTAAAATGCCAATTGTATGAAACTTTACTATAATTTTCTGGTGTCCTGCAGGAAGACTACAGAATTCAAATGCCATCCATGCTGTCTCTGAAATGAAAGCTCTTAATTGGTGATAATAAAAACCTAAAAGGTCTTCTAGGCTGAAAAGTACTGGAAAAATTAACTGGGGCTAATCTGGGACTGAATACATAGCACAAATTTGCCTTCCAGTCTGTTGATAGCATAGGACCCCAGCAGTTTTATGATCTGGGTATCAAAATATTTTATTATGCATGGTTTATTTTCTGCAGATAACAAAGGCATTTTTGGTGCCATAAAATCAGGGGGGAAAGTTCTCGGAAAAATCTCTGGGAGGAAGGGAAACATATCTGCTAGGCAACTGGACAAGTGTCCTGCAGAGAAACAACATCTGGTAGGTGTTATATTTTTGATAAATTTTCTAGGAAGCTGTGTCACTGCAAAGCAATGGCAAATGGCCTTTCTTAGGTCTAAGAACTTCCTTTCCAACCTCAGATAAAGTCTTTACATTCCAAAATGAGAAAAAAAGGAACACCTGGCCAGTGTTGAGACCTGGATGACATAGAAACTCAGAGGAAGGAAGGGGTTAACTCTCCACAGAAGTATCCAGGAGTTGTGGCTGGTAGGTAACACCAATTTTCTGGAGCACATTGAGTGATTTCAATAAGGTATTTTTGTCACTCTTCAGTATGTCGTATTTATTTCGTGTATCTATTGTATTAATGCTTTTTAAACTGAAGTTATTGGCCCATGTTTCCTTTGCCATTCTGAGTTGAGGAATACATATGGATGACTACTAGAGACAGAGAAGCATGAGAAAAAGTGAACCAACATGTTGTACTGTAGTTGGTGTTGATTTTTACTATAAAACTAACAATGAGAGAGAATAGAGCGTGGAACAGAGGCAGAGAAAATCTGGTTTTGATAATTGAATTTTCCCCAAAGAAATGCACAGATCTTGCAACTAGTAAACTGCTATTACCCAAGATGAATATTCAAGTTCAGAGGTTTATTGTATTATATCAGTTCACTGAATGATTATTTTCTTGGTTTTATTACTACTGCATCGCATAAAGGTAGTATACAAATAAAAATCCCAAAGATGCAGTAGAGCTGATGTATTTTCTCATTTCACTTTTGTGAACTGTATTGTTTAGGTAGAGACTCAAGTAATTTTTCCTTTGCAGCTGTAGTGGAGATTTTTGGGAAGAGTTAGAGGGTACCACTTGACTGAAAAGATTTTCATTCTCTGGTTGGAGGAAGCTGTTCTTTAGGAAACCAACCAGAAACTTTACACTGTAGGTTTCTTACTTTTCTTTCCCCCTATAGAATGCAGAGAAGTAAAAAAATAAGTCTAGGAGATATTTTTGTTGCTACTGCCTTATATATGAAATAATAACACCTTTCCTAAGACACTAACAAATGTGGGATCAAGAAGAGGCTGTGCTGCAGGGTGTGAAGAAATGAAGGCGTGATGATATCGGGAGGTAAGTCACAACCCAGATTTCTTGCTGCCCTGTGGTTTTCTTACGTGCTCATTCTCGGTGGATTGCTGCACAGATATTGAACTGAAAAAGGGCAGGTATATAAACCATACAGTACTTTGTGTGGTTTTTGAAGATGGAAAATATTCAAGAACAGTTTTAAATATGTTCTGGTTTTTACGTTAGAACACGTTTTGGTGATGCCATATAAATATTTGAAAAATATTAAGTAGAAATTATGAACTTCTGGCACTTGCTTTTGAGTCATGTGTTATCTGGAGGTCGATACCAACTGATTTGTTTTATGAACTACATTGTATTCCCCAAAATCTTACGTTCCCTGATATCCATGTGGAAGTAAGGGTGTGGGAGTTGTGACTGTGACTCGGGCTGAGAGTTAGTCCCTGAAGCTCAGCACTGGCTGTTCCCAGCATTCTTTTGGGGAGCCAAGGTAATAAGAAACAGTTTGTGGTCTCAGGAAGCTGATGCACCCCATCTCCTTTCCAGGCCATTTTCTGAAGCACTTTTACTTTCTTTTCTTTAATATGAAAAATAGAAAGAAGAATTACTGAATTTCCATTAATATTTTTTCATGCTAATTTCCCATAGTCTTTCCTATAACTCTCACAGATTATACTGTTTGCACCCATTCATGTTAGGGCTGTATGTCAGGAAAGATCTGGAAATCTTGCCTTTGGAGATTTTGAAACATATATAAAGAGAGGTTTTGATCTGTGTGACTGTCAGGATGTCGTGTGACATTGGTTTCTAGTCTTAATGAATTTCTTTAACACTGCATCTCCACATCCCCAAATTTTTTAAACAATTGAATACATTTGTGTCAGCAAAAGTGGAATTTTCAGAGAATTGTCTGTTCAAGGAAGATATTGTGTTTCTTAGTATTTTTCAAAAAGAAATTAAGATGTATCCTAAGAAAGATAATTTTCAAACTGTACACAAATTTTCAAAATGGACACAGGCATCTTTTTTTGAAGTTGATTTGTTGTTGTTGGGGGGAGGGGTGTTAATTTTTTAAAATGGTTAGTTCTAGTATAATTCCATATGCTGTTAATTAAGAGGTGGAGATTACTAGAATCTGCAGCACTGCAGGCCTTAATACTTCCACTATTTCAAGTAGTCTTAAATCTCAAAACTTCAGCTGATGTCACATGCTTTGAAGTGAAACATAGAAACATTTCATTTCCTTAGGAGGCCTCATGCCATAGGGAGGGCAATGCTTTTTTGGGCAGAGTTGAAGACATCAGCTTCACTCTACCAGCACAAGCCGTGAGTGGGATTACAGGGTTATAATGTAATGGCCTCAGAGACCCATTTTAATATCACTAAGAAAAAAGTAAATTGTAATTTCTTTTAATCCTCTCATAAGAGTTTTAATTAAAGGGATTTTTTTTTTCTAGAGACAGTCTACTGACAGTACACTAGGGTCAGAATAAGTTGGTGTGAGACTTGCATGTTACAAAGAGGAAAATATTTTACGTTTTAAAAAGTATAATTGTATGTGGTTTTCTCTTTAGTTGTTTAAACAAATTTTATTTTAATAATGAGCAAGTATTAAGATCTTGGAGCATTTCAGTGTACCATACTTAAAACCAAGTTATGAGTATCTAATTTGGGGGATGGAAATCTCATAATTTACAATATGTATTTTGATTAATTGTTTTAGAAATGAACTTAGAGCTGGAAGAAGGAAAAGAAAATATTTTGGTGACATAAATAATATGGTATCAAAACACAGCCTTTTCCTTTTAGCCCATGTCTTTTTGGGTAAATATTATTGACTTCAGGGTTGAAATTAAAGCAAACAAAAGTTCAGTAGTTTAATGCTTACTGGGCCTGTGAATTGTGCTGTATATGGAGCCAATAGGCGTGGGGAAAGGTGGTAGTTTTGTTGATTAAATGGAACAGAACACACTTTGATCAAGACTCAATTAGTTTACTGCTGTTTCTCTGCCGTACAAATATGAAGAGCTCACTTTTTACTGTTTTTTATTCAGCTTCTGGTGTCATCTTGCTGTTTGTTGAGGGAGTTCTTAAAGCTTTATTACCATTCAAAGCACAACTGCTGTATTACTGCAAAGAAACAAATCATCTGAAGAAGTGATAGTCTCATTGTTAAGGCAGGTGATAAGGTCTTCAGGAGGCTGAATTCACTTCTCAGCTCTGCCACTAACTTTCATGTTCTTTTATCTTTGTCTCAGGAAATCAGGATTGCAGTGCTGGTCTCACAAGGCTGTGCAGATATTTTCTGATACCAGAATGTTTGTTTTTTGACACCTTGAATAGCAAAGGAACATTTGTGCTTGTAAGATATTCTGAGATGCAGAATTACTAGATGCTCATTACTACCTACAATATTGTCATCATAAACACTCTTAATTACTGAAAAAAAGATGATACAGTTAAAAATAGCATGGCACAGTTAACAGGAAACATGAACATTCCTTGAATCCATTCTTTCAGCCAAAGCAAAACGAGAGAGCAATGCAGATTGCTGTGAATCATCCCCAAAGCCCAGCCCTGGTAGTGCCCCGTGTTTTGTAATTTGTTCAAACTTTGCTTTCAGGGAAGAGAAAATACACGTGCGGGTGTTAGATATGTCCTGCTGCTTGCTGGAAAAACTGGAGTACTCTACTTTGTGTAGCTCTGCTTAGGTCATTTCTTATTCTTAGATCCGTATGGTAGTCTTTAAATATTAAAAATATTCCCGAAGAATAACTTTTAAAGTAAACTTTCACAGATGGGTTTTGGTGAGATGTCAACAAACATGACCTTTCAATCTCTAGTGCAAATGGCAATAAAACCCTAGCCTATCTAATCTGCCTGCAAATAGCTGTAGCTTCACTGATCTAGTCTAATCAAAGGAACAAGCCCACAGGGGTTTAAAGGATTTCTTGCTGTTGCTGCAGCCATTAATTTAATTGCTGGAGTACAGTGAACTCTCAGAGTACAGTAAATGTTTGGATCTGCAGGGAGATAAACAGCTGAACCCTTGGAAAAAAAATCTAAAGCAAATAGGGTTTTCTCTGCAATTAGTGTTGTCTTAAAGTGTGTTTTAAAAGCAGGCACCAGTGGACCTGACATGAGTTCTCATCTGCATTTCCATGTGATGTACCAACATGTCCTGCAGTACTTCCAGTGAATGGGCTGAAACTGCCAAGTGGAACGTTGAGACGTAACTTGTGGTGTTAGCGCACGTGGGGGTGGTACTGCTCATTCCATCATCTGCCTTGCTGCTGCCATCCTCCTCCTCTTAAAATTACTTTGAATTTTGAGATGCTTTCTCCCCCAAGGTTGTATTTTCAAGGTGCTGCAGCATTTTTTATTACATTTAAAGCTAATTGCTAGAAAGGGAAGTGCTTAAAATATTAGTGGGATGGAAAGAGCTGATCATATGGAGGAAAAAGGACTTCTTGTTGAACAGAAAGTACTCTTAATTGTGCAGGTCTGAAGTGATTCCAGCTTGAGGAATGTTTCTGAATTGTAATTTTTTGTGGTGCTTCTCAAAGCAGTCAGAGTTGCCTTCCTTTTGGTCTCAAAGATATTTTACTTTTGTTATTAATGTTTATAGAAGTGTGTCTTTAGCAATGCTTGTATTGGGTGTCTTTTTGTTTTAATCAAGAAAGGAAAATTAATGTTCTCAAGAACAAATGTTCTTTTGTAAATGTTTCTGAGCAATTTACTGGTCAGCAGAGCTGGGTGCTTTTCCTTTTGGCAGTGCACATTCCCACTTATGGAATGATGAATCGATTTCATTTAATAATGAGAATTTGCTTGAGGCAAAGCCAAGCTTAGAATAAAACAGCCAAAAATTCTTATCAGGTTAGTGTTTAAATTGCCCTCTACCTGCTCTCCATTTCTGCTGTAACACAAGTGTCCTTGTTTTGTTCTCCTGCTGGCAGGTGTGGGACATCCCTTTGGGGGAAGGGCAGTTAACCACTGAAGGGAGGAGATCCCTTCAGATCATTTGTAGGTGGAAATGTGGGATCCTCAGTACAGTTGTAGATTTTTAAGGTGTTTATCAGAGATTTTTTTGATGGTTGGATGAGCAAGGACTGATTTCTAGTGTATGAAACATGGTTGTGCATTTTAATTGTTACACATACCAGAGACTTAATTGTAGCTTGCAGAATTGCAAAATATTTAGGGGAAACCAGACTTTCCACGATACCTTCTTAGAGCAGAGTGTGAGGGTGCAAATGTATTAAGGCATGCATCAGTCTGATACCTTTCTAACACAAAACTGAAGTCCTGCTTTTGGCTTCACTTTCTCATCCACAAACCAAACTGGCTTTTCCCCATAATGAAGGACAACTGACTTAATGCTCCCTCTCACCCTTGGAAGGACATAGAGTTCGTTCTCGCTGTCTCATGAACGTTAGGCAGCGCTACGACATTTAGTTCTCACCAAGCTTGGCTAATCCAGTGGGAAAGATAATGAGAAGGTTTTTAAAAAATATAAAAATAGTCACATTCATTTATAGATCAAATGTGACTACTGAAATGCAGGAACAGTCTAGGGGAAGCTGTTACTGCCTGACTTGTACAGCATGATCTAGATGACAGCCTTCTACAGATGTACACTTGAAACAAGTGCCAGCGGAGCCTCCACACAGGGCTGTGTGGAGCCCTCACTGAATCACACTCATTTTTCTTTAATGCAAATGATGTTACAGTTTAGTTATTCAAAGAACAACATTGCATCAGTGTCCCAAAATGGGGATGGGAAGCTTTTTCTGCCATACAGTGCAGTCCTCGGGGGAGCACGCTTTGTGCCTCAGATGTGTCACACTTTTTCTATAGAACAACGTAAGAGCTAAGAATAGGCTTTAAGAAGTGTTTAGGCACTAAAGATGCAGCTCGTTATCCAACAACTTCAAAATTACTTTGGTGCACATTAATTTCTAATGAAGACCTTTCATAGTTCTGTCTGACCACGGGCAATATTTTATAGGAGGAAAAATTGCTAAGGATCAGTCAGTTTGTACTTGCTTTTGGGTTGTGTTGTGCTGCTTCAGAAGAGAATTAATTTCTGTATGCTGACATTGGGATATAGGTCTCAGTATCGATATACTTAAAATCAGTCAGGTGTGGAACTAAGAAAATTCCAACAGTACCCTCAATTTTTTGTTTTTTTATTTTTTTTTAAAAAGCTCGCTCAGGCATGCAGTAATTAAACTGTTCATGACTGCATGTAATTACATCATTATGTACACAGTCCTGTTTCTGTAATTTGGATCATTGGAGGGCAGAATGTCAAAATCTCTGTAATGATGTTTAATTCCATTCTAACATTTCCTAGAGGAATTGCTTTGAGTTTATTTTCAAACCACAAAACTTAGAAAACCCCTTGAAGTTTGTGTGAGCCATGTGAGTTACAACTGCTCTTCTAAATCAGTTTGATAATGCGATCATTAGTTTGCCACACCTTCTGATCCATCTCTTTGATTCTAGCAAACTTGCAGGAATTATAGGGACCTTCTACTTTTAGATATTCTCAGTACTTTTAGGAGCCTAAATATGGGATGAATTTACTTTGTTTTTCATAGGAATACATACTTTCACTGTTTTAGTTCATAATTGCTACACAGAAATTTTATCTGTTGGTCTGAATTTTGAACCACAGTATAGAAGTGCCATTAGACACTTTATTTAAGTCTTTACAGCAGTCAAATGTGGCTTTTATTGTCTGTGCAATGCTATTGTTTAGGAGTATATTTTAAAAAAAGATGTACCTTGAAAGCTATAAATACATGTTTCCCTTTTAGCTAAGATTTTTTCACTTTGCAGAAATGTTTTAAAAAGTTACCATATTCCTAGATTGATAATTCTGAAGGCTTGTGATTGGTTACTATTGTGCTATTATTAAATCTTAGGATATTTAAAGTAATTCTTTCTCATAGCTGGATTCATCATATGAAAGGAGTGACCACATGGTTTTGTTTTTTAATGGATTTCATCTTTGTTACTTACAGAAGTTTGACCATTGTATTCAGTAGACTTTGAATCAAGATGTAAAATAGGAGTAAAAGCTGCACTGAATTTTACTAGACATGAGGTCAAGTCTCAGGTCTTCCAGTGACCATCTTTGACCTTGAAAAGATTTTTACCTCTTCCTGCCTTATTTTCTCTATTTTAGCAATAGTGAAAGTATAATGGCAGTCAGTGGAAGTTCCAAGAACTCATATTTCACTTAGGTTCTGAAATGATGCTGTGGAAGATGTGCCAATTTCTCCATGAATGATAGGGTGAGCCTAAAGCAGCTGGATTGCTAATTAGGCAGAATCTAAGCCTCCATGTCTCAGTTTCTCCATAGACCAGGACAGAATAATTGTTTCACTTCTCTCCCACGTTTTTTAAAAATGTACTCATTAAATGTAACCTTTTTGAGGCAGACTCTCCCTTATTATGCATGAAGCATAATAAGGTGCTATTTTTAGTATAAATTAATTTATAAATTAATAAACCGTTTTGGTTTAAAAGATGACTAAAAACTGTTCATTTCTTTAGCAGATGCATCCTTACTCTAGAGGCCAGAGAGATGGTTTAAAGTTTGTATACAAAGTTTTTATATTTCAAAGTCCATAAAATGCCATTTGCTGTTCTCATCAAGAAGGAAAGTTATCTACAGAGTTACAATACCAGGTAGCTTTGATTCCTTCAAGAATACTGGTAGCTAGCAGCAGCACTGTCTGTAATTGACCTCTTGGGATGTCTGTGTTTTGTTTGTGTAGTGGACAGGGTGAATGTGATGCCAAATTATTAACTAGCACAACAAGCCAACACACTAATAACATTTAAAAATAAAGCTTGATCCTTCTCACTTGCTTGATAATAGTATGTGTTCATTTTTTGTTAGCTCCTAGGGACCCAGTCTGGAAATCAGGAGTGCTATTATACTAGTTACAAGATAGACACAAACCAAAAGATGTTCCAGCCCCAAAAAGACAAAAGTGAATTATATGCAAATTGCACAGAGTTCCTTTAATCTTGTTGTATATGAACAGCAAATACCCATTGTCCCCTGACCTTTCTACATACAGAACTTTCCTCATATCAAGAAAGGAATGGATAGAAAATTACTTTATCCTACCTGATTTGAAAGGTAGAGAACAGTAGTGCTTATGGAAAGACAATTTATAATCTAAGTGCTAGGAAGATGCTTTCATTTGCTGGAACACAGCATCAAAGTGTGTAAGATAAAAACAAAGTTTTCCAGATTCCTCATAAGGATACTGTAACATGTCCTAGTAACTCGTGAGATGAGAGAGGGCTGCAGGTTTCAAATGCCAAGAAGTCACTGAAATGCCTGTTGGCTAAAAGGAAGGAAAATGAGATAGCACGGGCTTTTAAAACTTGGAAAGGTTTTGACTGTCAGCCTTAGAATAATCAAAGACTATTTCATAGTGAAAATACAAGTCATATGAGAAGGCAAGAAAGCTTATAAAGACTTTATAAGGAATATTTAGCACAAAATGAAGAGTAGATGAGCCAAGTATCCCAGGATGAGAATAATTAGAAGAAAGCCAGCAGTCTAAAGACAAACAATTAGAAACTGGCATACATCCAGCTGCTATAAAGTCAGGTTATTCTAGGGCAAGAAATATACCACTGTATACTGAAATTACAGTCAGCTTATCTTAAGCAGCAGCTTGTATCCAGGCAGTGTTTGGTGTTCTGTTGTGAACAAACAGAAACCATATCTCACTGGCAGAAGAATCAAAGATAAATTCATATGCAAAGGTGCCACTTGTCAGGAATTATGTATTTCAACATACAGATTCTTCAGGATGCTGATACTGTATGCATTGGAGCAGGGGAGAGGGAATTTTGAGGTTAGACAAACACCATAATCTTATACAGCTACTTTAAGTATGCACTTTGTAAAAATGTGGAAATGCGAGATGATCTTGCTTTCACCGGTGTTACTTGGTAGCTATGAAGTATTTGGTGGGGTGTTGGAGGAAGCTGGCAGCACCTTTACACTTTCTCAAATCATATTTCATGAAATACATACTTCTAGTACTCTCATACAGAAGCTCATTATTCACTTGAACAGGTTCAACAATACGAAAGCACCTCTGTTCCCCCTCTGCTGCTTTTAGAGACATCTTCTGGTGTGATGCTTCCAAATATACTTGGCCTTTGACCTCAAAGCAAGATTTACATTGCAATTCATATTGTCAAGAACCTTCTTGTATGGCTGTGGGGAAGATGGGTAGAGTTATAAGCATGTGGTTTCAGCTCTGTTACAGATAATGCAGTCTGACATACTGGTCTGATAGTCTTAGTGTTTCATAGTCTTTCTCCAACTTATTATTATTGCAGTTTCTAAAATACAAGCATTCCTTTAAAATACAGAGATGTGGCTGAAATGATCCAGACTGACTATCAGTGATGGTCAGAAAAGGATTGGGCCTTGCGTTCTGGAGAGGAGAACACTGAAGAGAACGTGATGCTTTAGTTCATAAGAGGCAATGCAGGTTTAAAACAAAAAGCACGTATTTATCTCTGTTCACTTCTTCCTGAACATCCATATCCACAGGCTTTTCTCTAGACTTTAACCTGAATGCTGTTACATGGTGCTCCTGGCATTTATCCTCATGCAGCATTTCAGATCATTAAGAAATCCAGAGTTTACATTTTTTCCTATTTCCTCCACCCTCCCCTTATCTCCTTGTTTCTGTTCTTCCAGTTAATACCAATGGCAATATGTTTTACAAAAGGTCTAAAATAAATCTGTTCCAGTGGTATGTGTATTTTATCTCCTCTGCAGAAAGCAGTTGCTTTCTGCAAAGCATATCAAGAGCAACAGGCTTGCTGTCAGATAGCAGCATTCCCTTGGTGTGTTGGCTTTGCAGCCCCAGACAGCGCCTGTTGGGAACGCACACGCCACGTCACCACATGCCTTCCCTCAGAGCCAGCTGCTATCCACCTTGGCATATCTGAGCTCACTTTCAACTGGTTTTCCTTTGTTGCCATGATTATTTCTACTTTGCATGATACTCTTACAGGCAGCACCTTAAAAAGTGTCACACGAATGCACTGCTCTCGGAAATCACTCCTCTGTTTAGGGATGTTTTACTTAAATACGGCAATTCTATCATTATGTTCCCAAAATGACAATTCCTTACAGTCCTCCTTTCTCCCATGTCAACTCTGAAAGCTTTAATTATAATCTCTGCAGCAATAATCTTGTTCCAATGTAGGTATATGTATTGATCTGTAAATCACTGTAATAGCAGTGGCTTTTTTGTTTAGATTAAGTGAAGCTGTTGTTATAACCAGAAAAATAACACAAGATATTTGTTGGACACAGCTTGTTGTACTGTGTGAAGTCCTGCCACAGGTTATGAAGTGTGCAAGGGACAGGAGTGTTTTCCTTCAAAGATAACTCAGTCTGATCTGTAGTTCTCTAAGTACAGACACGGTGGTGTTAGGCATTAAATGAGAATGTAGCTGAAGAATTATCTGCATTTCTAATAGCTCTTCTTGGAAAAGCAAATGTTCAAATGCTTTTAAAGATGGTTTGGGCTTTGTTTTTGGTTTTTTTTTTTTGTTTTGTTTTGGTTGGTTGGTTTTGGGGGTTTTTGGGGTTTTTTTACAAGACTTTGGGCTTGGGGTGGAAGGGCCAATTCCTTTGAGGTTGAGACTGGAGTTACTGTGTAACAAATACCTGCCCTTCCACTGAGGTCTTAGAACTGTGAAGTTAAATGTTTTATTATAGTGTAAAATATAGAAATTGGTAGTTTAAGAAACGTGACTGAAACTTCATCATTTTTGTGTAGGCTTGGTATTATAAGCACTAATTTGTTAAAAAGTGATAGATTCTTTTGTGAACACAGTGCTGCTGAATGTGTTGTGTAACACTGTAATTGTAGGTGCTTCTTCAGAATTGGAATGTGAATCATATGCATCAGTAGGATAAAATAATTCAATTATTAAATATATACAAGCAGTCCACTTTGCAAAATAGAGTGTATACAACAGTGTAACGTGGCTTTGATCTGTTTGTTGCAGAAAGCACATTCTAGTTTGTCTGTGTGTATTGCCAGTAAATCAATGGGCAAGGATCTGCTTAGGATTTTCCCCCACTTAAGTTCCTGCAGTCGCTGTGATACTTAACACCAAATGTGGGGAGAGCAGCCAGCCAGAGGAATTAGATTGGGGCTTCTGCTGGCTTTCTCTGTAGCCCTTTGTGAGCTTATGCATGTTCACAGGCATCCGTGTGTGTGTGTGGAAGGGGCCTGTGTATGTGCATGGCAAGTTTTCAAAACACTGCAGCAAACTGACAGTATTATTGTGATAGAGAGAAATGTTCTGCACAATACCAGTCTGGAACTAGGTTTCTAGCATGTGCTTGGGTGACATTAGGTTGTTTTTCTTGGGTTTTTGGTGCTTAGATTTTTCCATTTGTAAAACAGGAAAAATTTTAGTACACTTGCCTCATACTTGCTTGCTTAACTACGCAGAGGTTTTTCCTCATGTAAGTTTTGTTCGATATGTTTGCAGTGGTTCACGCTCCTTGTTGCTTTGTGCATTATTTACTCAATTCATTGCAATATATAGAAAATCTAAAACTTTGATATTACTTGTTAAATCCACAATTACTACAGAAAAGAAGTTATGTTGGGCATTTAAAAAGACAGGCACAACAGAGTAAAAACCACTGATCTGAAGTGTCATAAAATTACCTGGACAAGTCACAGGATGATATTGTGCATGCAAGATATAAAATTTATAGCTTTGGGAACAGTGGTAAGTACTTTACAGTCAAAAGCTAAGTTCTGCATTTCCTTCTCTCCTTTTCCCAGTGTTGTTGCCTATTTTACAGCAGCTGACCAGAGGGCTCATCTAGAGACCTTTTCATTAGGTGGTAACTAGGATATTATTCTCTCTGTTGTATTTATTTGGTGCAAGAAGTGAAACATTAATCAAATACTTTTTTGTGAAATTGACTGTTCTTCATGGTGGGCATACTAAAGAAATAGCAGGATTTGGGAGCAAATTGAGATGATAAATTAGTTGAATGCTCGTATTGTGTCCCCTAGCCCATTGTTCTAAGTGATTCTGTGTGCTTTTTTTATCTTTAAATGAGGTAAGGTTGTTTCTACTGTTTCTGCAGATGTGATTGTCTTTGAGAAGAGCATCTGCATTTATTTCTTACAAATTGCTATTCCCAAATTTAAATAAATTGCAACTTTGTGGGTTTTTCTATAGAAATACAATAACATGTGATGCCACTTGTCAAGCTGTATTGTACAAGGAAATGTATCTTTGTGGGGTTTGAACAGGACAAGCTAAATGAAATTTCTCTGTTGTGAGGAATTTTAAGAAACAGTCTTAACTATATTCACAAAGAAGTTTCAGAAGTATTTTTAAATTCTGATGTTTTTAGTGTCCAAAATTCTGAAAATCCACGCATGAAATATTACTTTTAAGAATGATCAATTATTAAATTTGGAGCGTTGTAAAGCTTCAAGCGCTTCAGACCGTTTCAGGAATTGTTCTGCAAAGACTTCTCAGGAGCCACCCACGTCCCTCCCTTGGGCTAAGTACAGTAATGATTAAGCTGACATTCTGCTTCCATAAATACCGTAACTATTTGAGTAGCTTTGGTCCCTTCTTTGGTGTTTTCTTTGGCTTGAAATACTGAACTAAGCTTTTGAGGACAGAGGAAGAATCACTTCCTTGGTGAGGATTCCCAGAGTACCAGACTTGCTTCAGTGAGCCCAGCAGAACAGCATTAACTGTGAGACTACTCCACGAGCAGAGTAGTCTGTAATACATCTCCAGGGAGGTAAAGAGGAGGAAAATGAACACAGATCTCTTTGCTCTTGGGAAGGGTATTTTGAGTTCTGTACTGTGCTGTTAAAAGGGAACTGGGCCTACCTTCCAATTTTTTTGATGCATGCTCTTGTTTTCACTTTGCTTTTCTTCTAGATACCAGGAATAAATATTTTATGTTGGGTTGAATTAACCATCGTGTGTTGAACTGAGAAAATCTTGTGGTGTTTCATTGCAGCCTGTGGAAAAACAAGATAAATAATGGAATACCTAAATGAAAATCAGTTTGAGGTTCTTTAGTGTGCTGTTTGTTTTGGGGATTTTTGTTGTGGGATTTTGGTTTGGTTTGGCTTTGTTTTTTTTTTTTTTTTCCACCCAGACCCAGTGTTCAGGCAGAAAAATGGTTATTCACACTATTCTAATTATCAAATCAGAAATGCTTCATGACCCAGTTTGCAAAGACTCCACTCATGGTGGTACGTTGCACAGTAACTTCCCATGGAGTCCTTGTGCATAAGTACTGACATGGGACAGAAGCAGACTGCACATTGCTGTTGTGTTTAATGTGCTGTTGGTGTGTTTTGTGATGGGAAAAAAGGAATCTTACTTCTTTTTATGTTTTCCCCCAAGTGGGTAAAACAGTAACTGTACCTTGTGCAGGCTTTTTTAGACCTGTAAAGTGTAGCACTGGAATCCAAAATGGTATCAGAAGCAGTGCCCAACTGATTTTTCTTCAGGACTGTTTTCTAACCAACAGCAAAGACATTTAAAAAAATTAAAAAGAAAAAGAGGTGAGACTTATATGTTGACTGAAATGAAGTCTGCTGCTATCAGGAAAAAAGAAAGGAAAATGTAATTACCTCAGTGTAGAGGATGTGCAGTCACTCAATGTACTTCAAAAATGTTCTCTACATCTTCATTTATCATCATTATAAAGTGTTTCAAAAAGAGTTAATTTGCCTTTATCAACTAGTGAAAGGCATTTGCCTTCATGCATCCTTACTCATGTAAATGAAAATGTTTGTTTACTTTGATATTTTGAGATGTACATGTGCATTATTCTTCATAAAGGTTTAAGTGACAAAATGTGTGTGCAGTTTTCAAAACTGAAAATAAAGTACTTTTAACATAAATGAAAGTATTGTATAAAAAGACTAGGACAAAGGGAAAACAAGTTGGACATGGTGCACTGAATACAGCATAACAGTTTGCTCTATGCACTAGAGTTCAGCAGAAAATTATGTGTATATAGCTTTTAAATAATTTGCAGTTTAATAAGATACTTTTAGTGAAATCAGTATCCAGAGTCTCAGCAGGTATAAATACTTGTTCTTCCATTAACCTTGAAGTATTTACATCATCTGACACTTTGGCTATGGAAGAGAAGATCTGGTCTCAAGCAGGAAGTTTTGAAGAGCAAAGCTGTATATATTGAAGATAATCTCCAGTGCTCTTACATACAGCATGTAAATTATGACTGCAGTTTTCCTGGAATTGTTTACTCCATCCCATTTTACCCAAACATCCACCAAAATATAAGGAAAGGCTTCTCAATTCTTTTGGACAAAAAGAATTGTTTGTATTGGACAATGCAGAAGGCAAGAGATAAGTGGTGATATTTCTAATAGTTACATTTTTGTAAAAGTACCATTGATGTAAAACTTGGCAAAAAAATTGGGATAGGTATAAACGTCTTGTTTTCATGTTCTATGGACAAAAAAGGAATATTTTATATTTTTCAGCTTGAGTAGTCTTTTGTTGGTTGTCTAATATAAATTACAACTGCAAAATCAGACTGCTGTTAAGATGAGCAGGTACAACTTCAATGAAGTACTAAAAGTTTGGAGGTTTTTAGTAACTCCCTTGTTTGCCACTTTCTGTCATAACCAGGCTTTCAACTTGCATGCTGAAAAGGTAATTTCCATAATTTTTCACTCAGGTAAAATAAACATACTTGCTATTCCTTTCCTGGTGGCCCCTCTAAAATCTACACTTTGAAGGAATGGTGTGGAGGACATGCAGTTTTAGTCCAGCCTGAGTCTTTTCAAAGCTGGGGACTGATTCTAGGGAGCAGTAGGTCACTTTCCCTGATGTGTGGTTTTTTGTTTGTTTGTTTTTTTAAAGACACTTCCTTTATTTTTCCCTCCTTCAGCTTTGTTTCAAACCATTTTCTTTTCCCATCACTTTTTCTTCATTCTGTTTCTTGTAAGGCTGGATCAACCTTCCCAATAGGTTACAGCAGAACTTGAGAGTTCCCATCTCATTGGAAAGCTGAGCCATTAGACGAACTGTACTCTGAGCAGCTATGGGCATTCCTTTGTTGTGTACCATCTACAAGGGTTCCTCTCCCTAATGAAAAGCAACAATTAAACCATTTTCACTGCAAAACAGAAATTTATTTTTGTGTTGTAATGTGGAAAACCAAACTGGAAGATCACAAGACAACTTTTCTGGCATGACCAGTTCTTGCTTGTCTCCTATGGATTCAAGTAGGATATTGCCCATAAAATTGTTGCCTCTGCTTTCTTTCACAGAGGCATAATAATTCTGAAAAAAAGAGCTTTCTGTATTTAACTATTAACACTGTAGCTTATTTCACATCTCTTTGTATTTATAGAGGAATAAATGCTGTGCAACAATTCATATTTTCATAAACATATGAAGATAAAAGAGCTTATCATGGTTCAGAAATGAGGATAGTGACTGAATGCTTTGCAACTTTTAAACAAGAAGGAGCAAAGACAAAGGAAGTGATGGTGTCTTTGTCAGGGTAGCTAATGCGTGAGTTTGGAATGTGAACCTGGTGGTAGGAGGTAAAATAAAAGGTGACATTTAGACTGATGACTCGATAATTTCAATCCTGCCCCTAGAGCTTGAAATTGCATCTTATATATCTGTGATGTGTTATTTCCAAGAAGTGTCTTGGAGTATCATGCACTGTCACGAAAATCTTGCTGTAGGCATGAAACGAGTGTGTGTAATGTCTGTATTTACAGACGATCCATACGATACTTCTTCCCTTTTATTACTGCAAGCTGAGAAAAACTGCATAGTCTTTGAAGGGACAGTAAATGTTCCATAATTGAGATAGGTTGTATTTGATAATACCAGGATCTGAAATGTTAAATCACAATTCTACATCTTAATGTGCTACAAGAAAGGGAAAATTAGAAACGTACTGGAGTGAAGATGTTGCTCATAAAGGAAGAGGATAGTAAGTACAGTGCTGATCTAGCTGAGGCTCAGAATTAATTTAAGAGATTATTAGTAAATATATTTATATATAAGGAAGGGCTAGATAAATGTTAGGCTGAAATTCATATCAAGAAAAAAAGATTTTAATAGCTCTAATAAGGAAGTTTAGAAGGAATACAAAACCATACAGCTTTCTGCTAATACTGTGATTTATTTTGCTTCCTGTATTATAACTTTTCATATGCAGTTCTTAAGAAAAAAAAAAAAAAGAAAAATACTCTAATGCTAAAGAAACAATACCTTTGAATTTTGAAGAACAAATTCAGATTCATTAACTGTTTTCTATCTATTTAGCTGATATTAAAAACTGTGTAATTTCAGAAATAGAAAATTGGTTTAATACAACCAAAAATAACTATAAAAATACATCTACTTTATTTTTTTGCCCTTCCCTACAGCTCATATCAACCAGTTATTTATGCCCTGCAAGAAGTAAGGTCTTCTGCTACATCAACTGGTATTGCTGGGGAAAAAAAACAAAACAAACATGCAATATATTTTGAGACAGAACTGTGTTTTATGCCTTTTTTTTTGTTAATGTCTATTTACTGTATATGTGTCCTGATCCCCTTGACATACTCTTCTCCCTTAATTTTTTACAAAATATCACTCATCTTTTAGTTTTATTGGGAACTCTTCTTGAAGTTTAACCTTAGGAAATGTGGCTGATTGGAATTAACTATCTAATTAAAAAATGAGTTGGCTGCTTTGTTTCAGGATTTGTAGGTTTGGGGTTTTTTTTATACAGATAGATATTTGCATGTGTTGTCTTACAGTTTACATGAACAGATTGAGAAGGTGCATGCAGAAATTCCTTCTACAGTGAGGATGAATTAAGGTGTTTGGTCTTTGGAGTTTTCATGGCCCATTAACCCCAAATGATACTAATAATGTAGTTTGAAACTTCTCCATTTGAAGTACAGCCTGATAGCATGCAGTTGTAACATCAGTATCCAGATGTGTTGGTTTTTCTAAAAGGCAGTTGGCAGCAGGGGAATACTGAGAGTACTGAAAAATACCGTGTTTTTCACCTTTGTGAGTGTGATCAGAAATTGCCTCATCTGCCTTCATTTAGTGAATCGTACAAATGGTAAAATGGCCATAAAGTAATATTTTCTTTGCTCATTGACTGAGTAAAGGGATTGTAATAAAACTGAGGCTACTCCTCCAAGTTGCTGTAAGGTTTAGTACAGTTATAAGGGAAAAATTGAAACAAGTGCAGCAAGTCAGGGTGGCAGGGTTTTTATCTGAAGAGTGTTCTCAAGTTGTCCAAAGGAAAAGCATGCACACTGCTTTTAGTATTCTATATAACATATGAATATATTTAATATATGAAGGCTGTGCCTTCAGTGGCTTCAGTGTGTAGTGACCCAATGTTTTCAAAAACCACAACCATGGCAGATTTGCATGTGAAATTAGACACCTACATGTGTAAGACTAGTACGTAGATACTTTGGAGTTTTAGATCTCAGCAGAATCACCTTGCAGTTTGGAAGAATCCACATGCAGCACTTGTTCATATACATATACATACAGACTGTTGCAAGCTGGAGAACAGTCTGGGATGCATATCAGGTGATCAGATAACCCAGCCTACAGATGAGTGGAAGTCAATCCTGTTTGTTAGGGATCAGTGTCCTATGAAACATTTTAACCATCAAAACCAGAATCTCTTAATTCACAGACTGAAGGAGCTATTGGTAGCAGAGTCTAACATAGGATTTTATATCTAGAGAAGTACCAAAACAGCTGAGAAAACTGTTAATCTAAACAGACTTATAGTGTCAACTCTACCTTGCTAAGCAGCAGAATTTATGTTTGTATCTGTTGCATTCAGCACCTGGAAATACCATTTATTTTAGTTTATGTTAGGGAAATTGTGTTTGCTCAAGCACAGAATTTTAAATTTGAAATTAGAACTTTTTGTTTGTTTGGCTGCCATGACATCTGTTTCAGCTGCTACAGCACACATGGCTGTAGTTTATTGCACATTGTTTGGAAACAGTTTTGAGTTGCAGGGCAGGTGTGTATTTTGATCATTTTGATCCTGTTGTAAAGCTTTCCCTGCAGGTATACATCCAAAACGATAAAGTAGGTCATATGGGTGCCAGTGGTATTGGGTGGAATTCTACTTAAAGGGTGTTTATTGTTGTTTTTGGAAGGCATTTTTGGTGATGCTTAACGGACACCTTGTGAGAGGAGACGAACATGTAAATTAAGTCAACTTCTCAGACCTCTGGGATCTGTTACAGCATGAGTTACTCTTAACAGATAATTAGCGGGGGCTGTTAATCAAGTTTAACAGGTGTTGAGTAATGAACCGAGACAGGGCATCTGCTGTGACCGGCCTCTATCTCTAATCTGGTTAGGGAACCCAATGCCAGTTGGAGACCAAAATGCTTTACAGTGAGATCCAATATTCCATTTCCATGATGCTTCTATCAGTCTTGTGATTATCAAAGTGTCATTTGTGACATTTGTAACAAGAATACTTAAGGAATCAGTCCAAAATTCCCAAAGTGGAAACTACTAATAAATGCATGTTCTTCACTTTTTTCAGTCTTGAAAGCATTTCTCTGCCCAAATTGTATGAGCAGTTAAAATAATGTATATGTTTATATCTGTTTGCCTTCAAAAATGTGAAGTCCATTCTAGAGTACTGACTAGGGTCTTGATAGACCACCATTGTCAGTGATAGGTAAAGATAGTTTTAGTTTGTAATTTTCAAGACCTCTTTACAATCAGAACTTTCTATTGTATTCTATGTTAAATTATTTTAGTTATCTAAGAGATGCAGGTTTCACAATTCATTGTCATCATGTAGCAACTTCACAACCTTCAGGTTGTGTTTATAAGCTGCTACCTTGACCATTAAGCTGCATGTTTGCCCAATCACCTGTCTGCAAAGTGTGACTTATTGAAGCCATTTCCAACTCTGAGTGTGGTGCCAAGTTTGGGGCTAACAGGATTGCTTGTCAGAGCACTCTTTGGGCTTTCTTTGGGTCAGCCAAATGCATGGCACTGGAGGGGAACCCAGCTGCTGAGTATGCTCAGGGATAAACTTACCGTACGGATAGGTCCTACCATGTGTCTGACCAGGGAGTCTGCCTGCATCTATACATGTATGTATATATAACAGATACTGTGTCCTATCTGCCTCTTTCCTGGCCAGTGTCTCCTAGTTGACGTGAGATGGATGAGAAGCCCCGGTGTCTGGCCTGGAGGAGCACCATATGGGTGCCATATGAGTGAATGAAATGTGCCTGCTGTCTGAATAGGGAGTGAAATCCTGTGTTTTTCATGGCTTCGGTATCGCTTGGGATTTAGTTGATGTAGCCTTTACATCTCTTTCCAACCTGCACCAAAAAGGAAAAAGTAACTCAAACTTTGGTTTCATTCCTGTTACTAGATTAACCAAAGATGCTTCAAGCAGGAGTTAAAAGCTGGCTTGTGTTGCTGTGAATATTGCAGCTCTGTGTTTCTAACAGAATCTGAGGCTTTTAGATATGTTTTGTCACTATAGGTAGCTATACCTATGGCTATTTTGGCCCAGGTGTCTTCCACAAAATACTTGTGCTGGTCATTATGTACCTTGCTGATCAAATTCATAGCAGTGTTCCCTGCTATTGAGTTCCTAGTGCAACAGCATTTGTGTGTCCAATGATTTTTAATGCTATGAAAAGAATAAGAATGTTTATTGCAACTGGATGATTCAAACTCTGTAACTAATGTTCTCAGAAGAAGGACAAAGAAGAAACAGCAATGCTTTCTATTGTTGGCACACATCTCTTAGTTGGTGTGAGAGATTATGGCACGCTCATTTACTCAGGGCTTAAAATCTGAGGCTTTGATCATAGTTTTCTGAAGGCAATCATGGGGATTAGAAAAGCTAATTCCTTTCAGGAGAGGCAAAATTCTGATCCAGTGGACTCAGCAGCCAGTTCCTACTGACCACAGGGGATTTAGAGTATTCCCAGGAAGTCAGGAGGAACTTGGTAGTATTGGTATAACATAAAGTAATAAGTGAGGCTAAAGACAAGTCCAGAGTAAGTAAGTGGGAACTCAGAACAAGGGAGATGAAGGTATGACATAGCTACAGAGAGAGTAGGAAGAACAGTGAATGCAATCAGAAACTTCTTGGGAGAGAGGAGAATCACATGTAACACCAGATGAGTGGAGCCTGGAGAAAATCAGGAGAGAAATATGGACTAGCTGCTAATCTGGGAGTGGGAAGAAAGCATCCCCAGTGCAGGTAGCAGAGGACCAGCATCAGAGCCAAGAGAATTTGTGACTCACTGCTTTCTTTTTTTAGTAATAGGCTTGTACAGTATCAGTAATTTTGTCTTCCAAAAGGTTGCCACATCGAGTGGTGCTTGGCTGTTTTATTAGAGAGATGCCTTTTAATATGTTTTTATTAAGGACATATATTTTTTCCCTAATGGGAATGATTCCTATCTATTATGTGAATTAAAAGGTATGCTAGAATTCTTTGGGAAAGATCTTCATACACATTCAAAGTCACCATAATTCAAACTAGCCATAGCTCACAGATGGGTGTCTGATATTTCTTCTTTTTTTTTTTCTTTTCTGTTCAAAAGTATGAAAAGTGATTAGAGCTTATTAAGAACTTATCTCTTGCCCAATTTAATTTTAAAAATCCTGCTTTGCAGGGTTGTGATATACTACAAGACCCTCTGGGAAATTGCATGCAATCTCATGACAGATGTGATTTTAACCTGTGTCATTATTGCAAATGATTTCTAGGGCTGCTAGATGTGTGTTTTTCTTTCTCTACTTCACCTAGAAACCTTGCTCAGCTCTTCTGACATTCCTTGTTTAACCTTAGGAAGGATTATGGTTCTGTATAAGGGTTTGCTGTCTCAAGCCATCTGGTTAACCGTGTATTCCTTTCATTTTGCTAGTGACACACCTCTGGCTGTCGAAAACACCAAAACAAATTTTTTCATGTTGTATATCCTCTGGATTAAACAAAAAATCAGGAATAGATGTCAAAACTTAGAATCTCTCTTCCTAGACATGTACAGAACAGGCTCTGCATAATCCTTTCCTGCATTCAGGATGAACCTGCCTGCTCCTCAGAGCCCTTAACCTCTGCTCCAATAGCTAAATCACTTCCTGGGAATATCTGAAAAGTGTTTGAAATTCCCCTTCCCCAGCAATGTCTTTTGTACAAATGCTTTTGTTAAGTAGGTTTTAGTATTTCAGAGGCCCGTGGTTCTTTATCAAGTCTTAGATGATTAGTCACAACTGTCATTTATTTTCCCTTTATAGGTTTTCTGCACTTCAGTTTGCTGTGGCTCTCAGAGTGGTTTAATAACAGACAGTGCTGTGATTTTTGTCTTTCAGTGAATGCACAGTGAAATTGCTTTTAGAAGTTAAGTATATTTTGCATCTTGTATAAAATAAGAAAACATATAGTTTCTTTAAAGTTAGAGCTGTATGTGATACCACTGGAAGCCACATAGGCTCCAGAAAGTACTTTTTGTTCTCCAGTTGTTGCTACTAAGTAACTGATAGAATAAATACTGAATGCTGTAGTTTTTATGAATAAAGTAGGAGGCATCTGTAGCTGTGTTGTATTTTCTTCAAATTCCGAGATTTTAGTGGCAATGATGGAGCTCTTCAAACCTCTCGAGCTTCTCCAGACAGACTTGGACTTCTTGTATGGCTTTTGATATTTGATTAGACTTGGGTATCTTTCTGAGAAGTATGTACTGGACAGAGCACAGGTTACATCAATGTACTGTAGCAGGCTGTCATTGTCTGATCCCAAAATACACACTCTAGTGTACATAATGGTAATGCCTTTGTCTGTCAAGGCTAGGACTTCAAACTGACATTCTTTTGCTTTTCCACTGGATTTCAGTACAAAGTACTTTTGATTATGTCAGTTCTACTAAGGAGTCAGAACATTCACAGGAAACTCATATCCAAAAGCACTTCCATATAAACTTTTCAAATATTATTTGAATAATCTTAGGAGTGTTCCACTCTTCACTTTTTGGAGGCACAGAGCTGCCCAATACCATTAAATGACTCAAAGGAGTAAGTGAGTATGTTAACTGAACATTGGTATTTCAGTGAGCAATTACAGCATTGTATAGCTGCAGGTATTTGCTGTTTGAATTGCTAAGCTGATATCTGTATCTCTATATAGATGAGTGCAGAGATCAACCAACCAAAATATCATTTTCTGCTCTTCAACCAGTGTCTGTTGCTGCAAATAGTAAATTTTAGTTCCTGAAGTTGGTTCTTTTGAGTTATCTGCCTGTAAATGGAAGATACAATTATTTTTTTCCCCAAATCTGTTTCTTATTACAACTTGTGTCAATAAAGTCCCAGTCACTCTACCATTGATGGTAGGAGTGTGTGTCGATTTGTATGGTTCAATCTAAAATGTTTGCATTGTCTTATGTTGAATGTCTGACAGACAGGAGTACATTGAAAAACACACACTTATTTAGCAACAAGTGTTGTGTCTGTTGCTTTTTGTGTAGTGGAGGAAAGTGCAATGGCTATAGCTTGGTTGTAATGCTGCTTCTGAGACTAGAAAAGAATCCTTTTCAATTAAACTGGGGCTGAGCAAAAGACTCTTTTTCTGTCTGTAAGTTGATGTGCATCTGACAGGCATCAGCTTCAAGGCCAAGATAAAGATATAGAAGCTTATTTTGGAAAGTCTTTTGGGAGAGGAATTCTTGCAATAAATATTAGATAGGGAAAATAATAGTTGTGGTTCTTCAACCAGACTTGAGAATCTGTAGAGCTTGACGGAGGTAAATTGGAGGGAGCTCAGACTGCCTTACTGAGCCTGCTCTGAAGCAACTGGGGTTGGTAGACAGGCACAGGAGTGCTGACTGGTATTGTCAGCCCTGAGAAGATGCCTCCATTCTTTTACTGTTTGCTATTTACTCTGTGTGTGTTAGTAATATTCTTTGACGTGGCAGAATTTGTTTCAGACTGTTTTCCTGGACTGCCTTGAGCTTAATGTCTCAGAAGTTGTGTAGCTCTTCTTTTTCAGTGTGGAACTGAGCGTAGCCTTATCACAGTGGTTAGCACGATGCACACAACAACATTCTCCCATCGATACATTCAACATATTTGCATTGAAAAATGAGTTTAGAATATTTTTTTTTGCCTCCCCATTTTATTTTCACTCAGCCACAAAATCACTTTTACTCTAAAGCAAAGTAGACTCAGAAGTACATTATTTGAGACCTTGTTCAGGTTATGAAAAGACCGAGTGAAATTTTGAATGTGGAAACTACTGTTAATGCCTGCAACAGTAGAGTAGGTTTGTTTGGCCTTCTCACGTGGCAGATTTTGTTTGTTTTAGTGAAGTGAACCATATTATATTTTCCAACAGGAAGGAAGTTTCCATGGATCTTGGGTTTTATAATTCTTATAATAGCATCAAACTGAACATTCTTACGGCAGAGACATCTGTTTTTCACTGTCGCCTTCTGTAGGAAGAGACTTTGTTTTGTTTTGAAATTCTTAGTTCATGTATTTTAGCAGATGATCATATTTAAGCCAGATTCTGATTGTCATCAGTACAAATTGGGAAATAACTCGGTTTATTTCACTTCATCTTTCCCAATTTATGTTAGTGTAAAGGAAAACTGAATCTAATGAATTGGCTGTTCTATTTCTGTGTTTAATTGTGTTGACAAGTACTACTTTAAGAGAAATGAGACAATGCAATTGCATATAGCTTAGAAAGCTCCAGTATTTTGACAGTTTATTGGGTTTTATTTTGCTATATGAGACAGTGACTGGAAGACTTCATTTTGGGTTGACAGTCTGTGGTATTCCAGCTTCTGTGAGAAGCCTTGAGCTTATTGAAGCATTCTTCCAATCCATTTAAAAAAATTAATATAAAATTTTACATTTGTTCTCTCTGATGGTCAGTTCCTTATGGGCTTTGAAAAACACTCAATTTTTTATTTTTAGGTGAAAAAAATCCACTTCCCAGCATGTCGTGGCTACTGCAGTGTTTCCTAAAATGCCTGAATATCAGTTGCGCTTCTGAGGTGACAGCATGGAGCAATGTGTGAACCCTTACAAATTATATTCTTAAATCTGTGCAAGCAAATGTTTTGAATTTTGAACTTCAACAAAGCAAATCTGAGAGTTATACTTGATTTCAGCATGTGGAAATGAAAGCATATACCCACTATGTAGGACTCAAAAGGAAATATTTCTCTCTCTGGTTTTAGTTCTTGGAACGGAAATAGATGTCCTTAGTAAATCCTGAAGCTTTTACAGCTCTAGTTTTATCTCAGACAAATTATTGGAAAATGCACAATGCCATTGATCTGACTAGAACTAATAGGAGTTTTAAATAGCAAAGAAAATAAGACCTTTAATGCTGAAAACCTCTTCCTCTCTTCTCCCTTTCTTTCCTTCCTTCCCAAAACATCAGCAAAAGGAGCTAATAAATGCAATTGATTTATTTTGAAGTGCTGTCTGTCTTTTTCACTTTTCTTCTGAATAGCAGAGTGTCTCTGGCAGCCCTGGCTCCAGATGTCTGAGAGACAAGCTATAATATGTTTCAGAAAGTCCTTGTTTGATTGCATTTGTAGGGGGTGGGGAGGGTAGGAGAGGAATAAGCATTGTCTTTGCTACAGTAATGCTTTACTCCTCAGAACAAGCTGGCGAGGAAGGAGGGCGTTTGTGAACTAGGATTAACTAATCTCTGTGTGCAGTTGTTTCAGCATATTTGTAGTTAGCATGAGCAGTGGTGGTGGTGTTCTTCTGCATCACGTGCTAATTAACATCCCTTTGGTTGTATCTGTTTACAGCAAATGCTGGGGCAATAGAGCACGATGCAGAAAGCCATTCTGAAGTCTCTGCCTTGAAGAGCTATCTGTCCCAAACATGTTACATAAGAGCTGTGATGTTTTGCTCACGCAAAGTAAATATTTTCAGCATGAAATATTTACTTGGTAGACTTGGCAGTGTCTACAAATGCAGGCACTGCTGTAAACTGGGAAGACTGCATCCATCTTTCTTGGAGTTATTCTTGAATATTTAATTATAGCAGGGAAAAAAAAATACTTAAGGCCAAAAGTGCTCTCATGTTGTATTTTCATTTCAGTTTGTGTAACAGTTTGCTGGAACCACTAAATGGCCTTTTTGGGCCAGCTACAGTGGTCAGGGGTGCAGCTCAAGCTACACATACACACTTGAAACAGAGTTTAGTACCCACCAGTGGTTGTTCTTCTGTAGACTTTCCCCTTACATGTTCCAGCTTGAACCGCCAGTGAATCAATCTGTAAATTACTACATCATTGTTAGTAATTGCAGATAACTTAATGTACATGAATCTGTTTAATTTCTATTTTATTTCTATTTAATTTCATTTATGCTGTTTTATCCCACACACTGTTCTGTAGAGATGTGTTCCACAACTTAATTTCATGTTGTTTGAATCATTTCCCACCAACATTGACATCACAGCTTTTCCATAGGACATTGTCACTTTCTGTGCATGTAGAGCTTTGTGTTTCTACTTCTGTGCAGGTCTGGAGAATAGAAGATTCATCTGTCTTTCTGTGATTTTCAATACTTTAGCTTTTAAATAAATTACTTTTGATGCCATCAGGTGGCATTTCTATGCTTTGTTATCCCACATATATTATGAGATGGAGTGAGATGGAGTGAATTACTGAGGAATGATAGGGGGACATAATATTTATAGGGAAACTGTGGGAAACTCAGGTGAACAGTAACAAAGGGACAGGTCTACATCCCCAGCTGAAACACTGGTTCAGTGTGGAAATGTGCACACCACATTACTGCTGACTCACTGTGGAGGTACCCTGTTGAGAAATTCCAGGGTGTGTAATTTCCACGTTGAGAAATGTGGGCAGAGTGACACATGTGTGTGCTTTTCTTCCTGGCAGCATCCCTTGAACAACTTTGAAGAAAAAAAGACCATGCAAGGGATTCCAACTGTGATCAGATTTTAAGGAAAGGACACAGTTGAAATTGTCTTGCCTCACCCATCTCAGCTCTGCAAAGGGGGTAATTTATAATATTATTTTCAAGGTTGATCTTGTTTGTGTGTGTCATGTATTATCTAACTAATTCTGTGATGTTGGTTTATGTGCCATATATAATTGCAGCAATTGGGATGGATTTCAGGAAACCCTATTCCAAGTGTCAAGTGGTTAAATTTTCTTCTTTACTAAAAAAAAAAAAAACCCCAAAAAACCCCCCCCAAAAACCCCCCTTGGCTTTAGGAGTACCAGCTGTGTTTTTCCTGCACTGTGACTTTCTCCCAAGCTGGCTCATTTTATTTGTCCTTTATTCAATTGTCAGTAGAATGTTAGTCAAATGTAGCCAGGAAAGAGAAGCCAAAATTTGCTAAGGAGATGTTATAGATATTTGATGAGATATTGGAAGGTGTGTGTGGCTTTGCTTTGGAGAATAACTACTGGGTGCTAAGTCTCTAAACATATTAGAAAAATATGATACAAAATTTGATAGACTGTTATAGTCCCTGATCTTTCCTGGAGGTGAATACTGCAGTATAGACAGAATCAAATCTTTGGGAAGTTAGGTATGGAGAGAAGACCTATTCTAGCTTATAAAATATCAAGGAAGTAAACAAATGCTTTATATTCTCCTTGATACTGAAAGCCAGAATGTCCTTTTCTCTGTTAAGAGTGTTTTGCTATTCTTTCAGAAATCTCATTTAATTAAGGCTGTACAATCTGTTTCCAAGGATATGAAGGAAATAATCCACCATGGTTCCAGCAGTTACTGTTGCTTTCTGATGAAGAAAAGCAGATATTCCCACTTGGAGAGGCAGCAATGATTAGAAATAGACTATAGTTAGGAACCAATTTGTCTTTCTCTGGGCAGTTTCAAAATATTGTTGGCTAGTTTGCTTTTTTTGCAGTGATGTGCAGATCTTGTACTAAGGGATCATGATCCTGACTGCGCTGGGACATTTCATGCAGTAGCTGTCCAGCACATAAACTAATAGAAACTTGACTGAACCTTTCTAAAGGTTTCTGGGATGCTAGTGGCATGTTTGTTGTATCTTCGTAGCAGTTGGTATAGTGTTTTTGACTCAGAGTAAGGGCATCCAAACTGGGATGGAATTATGATTAACTCCCCCGCTCCTATGGCTGCCCACTAGCCTAGAAGTGGTGTCAATGGGCTTTCATCAAGGATGGAGTCCAGTTTCTGCAATGTCAGGTGGATAAAGAATAATATTTTAAGAGCTTCCTGTAAAAATTCAGGACTTGCTCAGAGTAAGTCGTGGGTAGTCCTTGTCCCAGAAAGAGCAAGAGGTGAAGTGAGAGCCACTGCCCCGGTGACCCTGGAACTGAAGAATAATCTTGTGTGTGCTCCTCAGAAGTACAGCAGGGTTTTGGCTCCTGCCCGTGCTGCTCCAGGTCCTGTTAATGCCCATGCAGGCCTCTCCTTGGATCAGTCTTCCTCCCTTTCCTCACCTTCACAACCCGACCTGAATTCCTCTGACTGCTTTTTGGTGATTATCTTAGTCTCCTTCACAATGTAGGTTCATCATAGGGAAAAACTCCCCGAGAAAAGGGAAGGTGAACTGCTAAATATGACAGTGCTAGAAAGTCAAACGAAAAGAGCCTTTTTGAATTGCAAAAGGTGATGTCCTTGTAAAAGGCTTCAGTCTGCTTTTTGTTAAACATTTCTTTGAAGAACTGTCCGTCTCATTCACTTCCTCGCTGCTTACAAAAAGGAGCAATGACAGCACTGGCTCCAGGTGTCTGTCAGGAGAGCAATAATAGTTTCAGCCATACTCAGTGTGATTGTTTTTGATAGGTAAAAACAGATAGATGCTAATTTCCAAACCTGACTTTCAAGCAGGCACTTCTCTATATGTCAGGTTAAGGAAATAAAAGGTATGTGTGGTGTGCAGAAACAAGTCGCTGAGTCTTTATGTGATTAAAAGTATTAAATTAATCTTTCACTTCATAGTGCTGATCAGAATTACTACCAATAAGGCATGTACATTTATTTTCTGCAGGCACTGCAGTTTTTCTGTCTCCCTTCTGAACAGAAATGTTGGAAATGAGTCAAATGTGATTCTCTTCATATACCTGATGAGTACCTTTAAAACAGCACTAATAGCTCCAAAAGCAGGATGTGTCTGGTATCATCTCTGATGTAAAGACCCAGTAATCAGTGCTGTTAATGTAGACATAATTCAGGTTCATATGTATTTTTCTCTTTTTTTTCCTCTCTTTTGTTCTCTTGTCACTGTTATTGTCTATTTTATGTTTTATTTTAATGTGTTCTGAAGCTGCTTTTGTCAGAATTCTTGCTAATTATATAAAGGTTAGAGGTCTGGCACAGAACTGAACAACAATCACCAGCTGTTGTCCCTTTAGGACTCCAGAAAAACTGTCAGGAATTGATGGACTGCTGGACAAGTAGATTCAGCAATTGTTTTGTGTAAATATGGCAACTAGTTTACAAATGAGGTATCTCAAATGTTAATGCAAGTAGTAAACATAGCAGGAGCATCCACAAGTGACAGAATGAACTGGCCTTCAAGTTCTAAGTGGACCGCTGCTAATGGTCAAAGACAACATAGATGAAATGTCTAAACACAGAAGTGAGCAGGCTGCACATAGCTAGGAAAAATAATTTGTTTAATTTTAAGTTTATTAAGACTTAGATATGAGAGGGCAGAATATTTTTCCAGAATGTATGCTTATTTCCCTGCACTAAGTGAACTGAAATTATTCTCAATATGTTATGTGCCTTGTAATTGAATGAAAATTTGAAGTTGATAACTGCCAATTACATTGATTTCCTTTTTGTTCCTTGGACATTCTTCAAAATGACAGTGCTTGTGGCAAATGTCATTTTATCAACAACAGTCACACAGCACCTTAGCTCCAGTTATAAAACACCATTAAGGTATTCAGAGAAGCAGATAAAAGCTCTGAAGACTTGTTAGGATGGACAACTTCAACACCATCACCATTAAAATTATTCTAAATTCATTGCATTGTCTGGGTATTTTAATTAGTTTGCTGGTGAAATAAATGGGGACACATGTTGCCACAGGAAAGTAGCAGGAGATGACAATCTGTTAAACTCTGACAGGTATTGTTGGCTTGAGAATGAGTAATGAAAAAAGTGACAGTAATTAAAACATGTTTACTTAAGATGACAATTACTTGAAATATGGTTGCATAGTAAAGACCTCATTATGATCCAGACTCTGTAGGTAAAAATTATACTTATGTCAAGGTGTAATTAATTTGCTCTTGTAGGTGAGTGATAGGTCACTTGTGGTCTGTCTCACCTTCTTTACATTCAACGGTGCTAGTAGTGGAGACAGTATTGTACTTTGAACTCTTGTATGTTTTCAGGTTCAACCTGATTTTCAGTTTTATTTCTGCTTTTAAATAGAAGTATCTTTATGTGTTTTAATTTTAGACATAGTCAAGTCTTGGACTTTGAAACTTTTTCTTTCATAAATCATAATATCTACAGTTGAAATAAATGTTGCATCCTATTTGTATCTCTTATCTTTCAGTTTGTATTTTGGTAATGTGGAACTAGGAATTGTAATTGAATGAACTGTTTCAGGAGAGCAAAGGTTTGAGATGCAGAAAACATCCAAGAAAAGCTGTCAATATGTTTTTTCTTCCCATGATAGTTCAGGTTATGCTTGCACTCAGAGAGCAGTTTCTATGAAGTTGAAGTACTTTAAAGTTTGTCCTGGGCTCATTGGACTGGAATCACTGGATCTGTATCATTTCATGATGTCCTAAGAGTACCAAGATTAATTTTTTTAACAGTCCAAACATCAGATGTTGCTGAGGTGGTTATCAGTCTTTAACATTTTTAGAGCATTGTCTGAGGACATAGTATGGATTTACATTTGTGAAAACCTCAGAAGAAGAGTTGAAGATTATAAACTATTTTTTCATACACTTTTTGGATATATTTTTTTTTCTTCGCTTATTAGTAGGTGCTTTAAAAAGCATTAAAAAGGCAGGTGACTATTTTATTTCCCCTCCCTTTCCAATAATTTTCTGTTGGAGTTCAACTCTGGACTCTAAAATGTGGTGGTGTGCCAAAATCAACTCTTATTAGGAATTCCTAAAGAATTTTTATTTTTTATCACATTTGGAATACACTGCATATAATACCATACAGTACCATAATAAAAATATATCTTTGAAAGTAAAATATAGTGTATGATTCTCGTGTGCTTAAAATGTTGGGGTCTCCACAAAGATTTAATGAGCTTGATGTCACACTGCAATATACTGACTTAGTTTGACAGATGTGCCCACGTGACCAGGAGTTGTCATCTCAGTGATAAATCCTGACAGCAGAATTAATTCCTGTTGGGGAAGCAATCTCAGTAAAACCTCTCTTTAGATCATTTAAATTTAAGCATTTTTTTTTAAAGGAGTATCTGATGCTAAAATAATATGTCCTCCATTCCAAATGATTAATAACTTATTTCTCACTACCTCTTGGAAACGAAAGATACTGAGATGCCAAACTGGTATCACAAACATCTTTCCTGTTCAGTGTGCAGTTTCTCATTTCTCTTGTATGTATTAATTGTTAATCAGTCATGGTAGTGTGAAGTCTGATAAACAAGTTGTGCTTTCATTGCTTCAGTGAGGAACTAACAGATCCCTTTAATATATCTTGGGAATGTAAGAATTGCTTTACAGTATCATGTTAATAGTCTATCTTGTCCATTATCCTGTTTCTCTAACAGAGCTGAAAATGAAAAGCTGAAAGGAAAATGAAACAGTTCACTTACTATAGCATTCTGGAATGAGAAGGTCCTTCGTTGGGAAGAAAAATTCTAACATTGTGGCTGTTTCACAGCCCTTAAGATGTGTGCACATATAGGCCTTTCCCTTCTTACTGTCCTATCACATGTGCTTTAGAAATACCTAATCATTTTTTTGTTTCCATCAAAATTTTGTGGCCATATCTACTATGGCTTTTTATGTCATGGACTTTAAAGTACTATGTTCTTCTTTCAGAAGAATGCATTAGGAATATCTTTGCTTCATTTTATGACCTTTTGCTTCTATCTTAATTAGTATCATCCTAATTAGTGTAATCTTAATTTCTGTAATATTTTAGACAAAACCTGACCTCAGATCATACTTGACTTATCCCACAATACTTATTTGCAGTAATAGTCTTTTGTGTGGACTTTGAGGAGAAAAAGTGTATTTTCAAATAACTATTTCAAACAGTTTCTGAGAGCTAGTATCTGTCTTTACAACACGTAGCATGCCAGTCATACATTTCTACAAGCTGTTTTCTAACCTGGGAATAACTACAACATGATAAACAGGTGTAATCGCCTCCATCGCGTGACTGTCGCAGGGACACATTTTAAGTTCTGACCTGTTCTGTTCAGGTTTTTGTTTGCTGGTTTCCTGCTCTACTTTTCAGTTGTTGCAAGGAAGAACAGACTTTTCCTTCAAATTCTGTGCCATCTGAAGCAGCCTCTAGCTCCTAAATTGAAAGGCAAAAATTGATCTAGGGATAAAAGATAACACTCTAGGTTTCCAGGTCTCTGAAGTTAACTGTAGAAATGGGGGTGGAAGGATGTTGTCACCTTTTATCTCTTCTGCAAGGTGCACAGAAGGGGCAAACCAAAACTGTTGGAAACAGAAGTAACATTTTTAGTTCCAGAATACAGATTATGAATTTCAGTGTTTTGTAAATGTTTGATACAAGCTGCAATATGAACCTTTCCACCAGGTTCAGATTATTTGACCTTACTGTATTTCTAATGCTAGACATTCTTTCTGTGTATTTAGTTTAAGGATGAACAAAAGATAGCGTGTGTGTGTGTATATATGTATAAAATTCCTATTCTGGAAATAATTTCAGCAGTTAATAGGATAGGTTAAGTTAATAGGATGGTTTAACTATTTTGTTCTGTGAATTTGCAAAACCGTTTTCTTACTAAGTTATTGGGTTTTTTGATGGAATTATATGCTTCCTACCTTAAAGTGTCAGATTAATTATAGACAAAGCTCACTATACTAATAGAGACAAAGGAACAATATTTTGATTTTAATATGATGTAATTTTCTTATCAATTTATTGCTGATTTAGATCGCATTGATCAAGCTCACCATGAATTTTCTAATAACTTGTGTAATTTAAAGCTAATCTTTAGTAGAGCTAAGTCTTAGCTAAGAGTGAGGATAATGTGGTCAGTACCTCTCCCATTTCTACATTCATTCCTATTGATTCAAGTCATTTAGTTCAGAGATCTTGAATTCCCAGAACTATTCCTTGACCAGCTATTGAAGAATCGGGTGGATTTGTCTTGGCAACACAGAGCTGGAGTTGCTTAAATACCCATTAGCTTTAGTTTTATCCTCGTTTTACTTAGACACACGTACACACATGGAGTAATTAGTTCACTGCTGGCTTACATTTTCTAGATCACATCTACTTATAAAGACATCCTTACAAAAAGCAAATAGTTATTACTACCTCAGTAATTCTCCACTAAGGACTAATTGATTGGCTTGTAGTCTCCAAGTCTACATTGTAGAAGGTTTTATCCTATTAGGAATCGTCTGCTTTTCTAGATGGCAGTTTTAGCTGGCAAATTGCTTAATTCCCATTGCATGAGAGGGAAAACTGTCCTTGATCAAAGTAAAATTACTGTCTGACAAGCAAAACTGACTTTAATAGGAGATGTACCTGCTACAGATTTGCCAATCTTTTTTGTTTGGGTTCATTTGTTGTGTTTTGGGTTGGGATTTTTTGTGTGTGTGTGTCCCAACACGTGCAGACACACACACATTTTTCATGTCAATTCTAAGACTTGATAAAATTTAGTGGGCTTGATCAAATATGAAAAGGAGACAAATCTGTCATTGAACATTTTTCTTAGTGTGAATTAGGCAAAATTCCACTGTAAGCAAATTCAGACATTTGGCCTAGAGTAAATTTTTGCTTTTTTTTTTTTTCAGAGATTCTTCATCATTTTCACAGCCAGAGCATGGCTTCTGGGAGAGAGAAAGAGAGGAAGCATTAAGCCCATGTTTTTATGAAATCAAAAAGGAAATTTGAGTTAAAATTGGAATCAAAACATGATTTTCATTTACCAGCCTTAAAGGCAGCAGGATTTAGGTTTGAGTTTTTTTCCTATAGCTCTACCAGTCATTTAAATTTCTTATTTGAATAAAGGCTCTCGGGGGCATATACAGATCTCAGTCTGTGTTTGAGATTCCCACTGACAGCAGTGGGAAATCTGTGTGTGAGCCAACAGTGGTTTATGGCCTGTAGTTATTCCATGCCTTAAAGGCACAATACACTTCTGCCACTTAACATTTAATTTACATATTCATAGTACATAGGGTTATCCAATTCTTTCCCATAATAGTTCTACATAACATGCAGGAAAGGAGAATTGCTGCTGTCACACTGCCCTATTGACCAAATCTACAGAGTGACCTGGACCTTCTGATGACGAGTTGTCATAGTGCATAATTGGCCTTTGAACTTGATGCAAAGTTAATGTTTGGGCTCCTACAGTGTCATATGAGGGGGAGTGAGGTATAATAACCACTGTCTCTGTGACCTGAGCTTATTCATACTGAACACTGGGGAAAGAAAAAAAAAAAGTTGTTTAAATCCAGCTCTGAGAATGTAAATTTTATCTCAGCTCTGGGGTGATGTACTTATTTCTGACAGAGAATCACAGACCAAAACCTTTTGAATTTGGACACCCATATCATCAAATCTGAACCAGGAATGTGCCTTTCTTAGAAAGCAGACTTGAAAGGACATCTTGATGGTGCCTCCTCCACATAGTGGATGAGGAAGGCTCCTTTGGGATGCTGGGCTCTTTCAAGCTGGTCCATCCTCATCTCTCCCATGTCAGTGAAGTTCTTTGTCTAGCAGGACAGCCCTCGTTCCGCTGTGAAGGCCTGCTTTACCCTTTCAGGTGAGTCTGTGCCTTTTGCAGAGGAAAGAAATGAGGATGTATTTATAAATGTATGACTGTTTTCAAGCTTCAGTCAACCAGGGTGGGGGAAGTGGGAGCCTGAAACAATAATCTAGAAATAGTGAAACTTATAGGAACTTAGTTATAGGCTGGAATTCTGGGTTCCTGTCTCCACTCCAAGGGCTGCCTATGCATTTTACATTAAATGAGCACTGCAGAAAATGAAGCTTCAAGTGATATTGCCTGTAACAGTTAGCAGCATCTGCTTTTGCTGATTCACAGAGATTTGACTGATGTGTTTTAAAATTGCTTTGAGGTAGCAAAATCCACATGGAGTAGGAACTCAATATTTATTAAACAGAAACTTGTGGCCAGCTTCACACAATGTACTCCTAGGTCTGTAAATATCATTCAAAGCTGTTCTAAAATTATAAAATGCCATTTTTATACATGTCATTGGTGCAGAGATATCCAAAACACCCCATTCAAGCGTCTTGCTTTCATTTCCTTTTAGCAATTCCAGGTACTATCTTCAGGGCTGAACTCTTTCAGGCATGATACAAACATATTTTAGATCTTAGGCTGGATGGTTTCACTGCATATTTGCCCTTTTATTGTTGATTATATTGCAAAATTTAGTTGAAGTTATTAATCTATTTCCAAAAGGAATACTAAGGAAACTTGGTTTTGAAAATGATCTTGTGGCCTTTCCTTTGGAGAAAATTTTCCAGGCTCTGTAGTATTCTGACACTGAGCTGTATCAGCATCTCCTAAGGGACACAGTGAAAACAGGCTTTACTTTGAGCATTCATGCCCCTCATTCTGTTTGAAAATAAAGAGGCAGAAGGAGAAAGAGAGAGAGAGAGAGAGAGCACTGAAATAAGGTGCAAGAGGAGCTGAAAACCCAATCCATTCTTCACTCCATGTTTTTCTCCTGATGGGTGAGAAGTGTTTTTCTCACTGATGGAAGAGCTAGAGTAGCAAAAAGCACATCCAAAAGCTGTTTTAATTTTCCTGCAGACTAAGTTATTTATTTGAAATGTCTCTGCAATTTCTGTGTGGTTTTGTCGTGGTTTAACCCCAACTGACAGCTAAGCACCACACAGATGCTTGCTCATCATCACCCTCCACCTCCATGCCCCCGGTGGGATGAGGAGGAGAATCCAAAAAGGCAGAGTGGAGAAAAAAAACCAAAACAACAAACAAACCCAGTAAGACTCGTGCATTGAGATAAAAACAGTCTACTAGGATGGGAATGAAGATAATAATAATAATAGCATATATGAAATGAGTGAGGCACAGGGCAATTGCTCACCAGCTGCCAGTCGATCTGCAGCCTGCCCCTGAGCAGTGATTGCACCCAGGCCAACTTTCTCCTCAATTTATATATACTGAGCATGAGATCATATGGTATGGAATATCCCTTTGGCCAGTTTAGGTCAGCTGTCCTGGCTGTGTCACCTCTCAGCTCCTTGTGCACCTCCTGCAGAAGGCTCACGCCTCCTCACTGGCAGGCCCAGGGAAGCTGAAAACCCTTGATTAATTATAAACATTGTGGAGCAGCAACTAAAAGCCATCACTTATCAACATTATTCTCACACTAAATCCAAACCACAGAACTATCTATACCCATTACATGGAAGAAAATCATCTATCCCTGCTGAAACAGGAGTGGTTTTCAACCCCTACTAATAAAGCAACTTTCATACCCCAAGTGATGCTTCTGTGTACAGTTACTGCAAAGAAAAAAGAGGCTAGTTAATGGATTTGGCTGTGAAAAGCACAGCATTATGGAAAACAGGAATATTTATAGACAGACCTGCCAGTGAGTTTGTTAAATAATAATGGAAAATTACAGACAGCAAGGTGGTCTCATTATCTTTGGTACAGAATTAAATCAAGCATCCAGCAGAATTTGTTTAACCTTTCCATGAAATTGTACTGAATTGCTCCAGACAGAAGCAACAGCTCTCCAGACTCTATTTTTTTTTTTTTTAGTTTGGTGGGGTTATTTTAATTAATATAGTTCTAAAAGTAAATGGTGAAATTTCATGCACACAGATACTGGAAATACCGTCCTTTAAACAAATTACCTATGTGTTTAAAATACTGCTATATATTTTCTCCCCCTATTTTAATTACACAAGCCCTACTTATACAAGGAGTATCTCTTTGGTGCTATAAATGAGTGTGAATTCCTTTTGCAGAGGAAAGTGAGAAGTGGGATCTTTACTTTTGAATTAATAAGTGGGGAATGGGAAAAGAAGAAAGCTCTACCAGTTAGTGACAGATTTTTTAAATTTTTTTTTCTTTTGTGCAGCAAAAGCTTTGTAATAAAAGTTCATGGGTGAATCAGTATCTCTTGGTACAGTTCCCACGTGCTGGGGGAGCTTGCTTGGAGCCCAGCTTTACTGTCATTCTAGGAGATGTGGAACATAAATAAGTAGCAACCCTGAGCAAAAGCCATCCTGTCTGTTCTTTGAGAGAGGCTCCAGGTGCTGGATTTCTTAGACATCTGTTGATTTTAAGCTGTAGCAGGGAATGCTGCAGGCCTTGTAGAGAATCACTGGGAAGCTCTTGGAAGCTCTTGGGTTTGTGTCATTCTTTCTTTAAATCTGTTCTGCACTTTGTCAGTGGGCTTACTTTGAAACAACTGATAAGAGCATCAGTGTTTGGAATCTCTTTCCACAAGGCTCTTCCTGGTAGTGCTTGCTTTAATCCATCTCTAATTATGACCTTCTGGGGCTTGGGAACAGTAGCTCCCAAGTCCTCCAGGTCCATGGAGAAATCCAGACTCTGAATAGAAGGATTGAAGGAGAACTCCACCCCAAGTAAAAATGCAGTGTAAATGTTAACCCATCCCCCAACCTAAAAGCAGGTTAAAAGGGAAGCAATCATAGACTAGTTTGGATTAGAAAGGACCTTTAAATCATCTAGTTCCATACCCCCATTTGTGGGCAGAAACATCTTTCATTTGACCGGCTTGCCCAAATCCCCATCGAATCTGGCCTTGAATACTTTCAGGTATAAGGTATCAATAACTTCTCTGGGCAACCTCTTCTAATGTCACACAACCACCAACATAAAGAATGTCTTCCTTATATTTGATCTAAATCTATCTATTTTTGTTTAAAACTGTTATCTCTGTTAGGCCTTGGTACAAAGTCTCTCTCCATTTTTCTTATAAGCACCCTTTAGTATTGAAAGGCCACAGTAAATCTCCTGTTCTATTCTCCAGGCTCAAAAAGCCCCAACTCTCTCAGCCTTTCTTCACAGGAGAGGTATTTCAGCCTACTGATCATTAAACAGCGACTGTACCTCTGATTGAGGCATCTCTTGAGCCTCTGGGGAGCTTGGAGTACTCTTGGGAAGGCAATGAGTTTTTAGTACGCAGGACGCCTTTGCTTCTCGTAAACATGCAGTCTGATGCTAGGGATGTGCTTTTTGAGTGCTGCTTGGCTAGCTTTCAGGAGATATTGTTGCATGTGGCAGCCTAAAGATGTGTCTATTCTGATAAATAGCATTTGTATTTTTTTATGACTGTGACATAATCAGCCTCTGCCAGCCTGTAGATGAGGGAATATGAGTCTTGTTTTAGCCTCCTGCTATGGCCCAAAGTAGAGTGTACTGTGTCTGGGCCACTGAGGACAGCCCAGATAAAACACTGGCACAGTGAGTCTGTTTTGAAACAAGTGTGTTTACAGCCAGTATTATTTGAGGCAAAACCCATCCTTGACGTAACATAGAGCTTGCCTCTGAGATGTCTTTTATCCAACCCTTTCATCTTGTTAAATATAGTTCAGTGTTTTCTTTTTTTCTGTTGAACAGATGATTGTGTTAATTTAAAGAATAACAGTTGGCACACCAGACATGCAAATGGCACAAGACTATGGAGATAAAATGGGGAGTAATTGGTCCATTAAAATAACTTGATTTTATCTGTTTATGAGACTAAATGCTATTCATTAAATATAAGCCAGTAGTCACAGGTACTCTGTCTTTCATTCATTTCTATTTGAGGATGCCTAGAGATGGTTTGGAGTTGTGCTTCTGTAATAAATGAGAAAGACTTCAGTGCTTTAAAAATAGATATATTACTTAGAGAAGGTGGAAAGTTTTCAACTTGCTTTTATTATCTGCAGCAACTGCCTGACAGAGCTCAGTTTAATGAGAAACTGATATTGTAGTACTCCAAATATATTTAAAAAAACTAAACCAAAGTCATCCCGAGTTCAAGTCAACTCTAATTTTTCCTGTTAGAAGACTGATGAAAGGCAATGACATCAGACTTGCTAATAGCCCTTCCTTTAGCTTATTGTTAACGATCACCATCAAATCAAATGCAGACTTGGTGGAATTCCAGAGTTAAACAGACTTGTACCAGAGATAAATTTTGCTCACTTTATGTACCAGGAAAACAATCACTGACACCTGTGTCAAGTCCAGAAAGGCACTTACTGCACTGACAGGTGTTTATTCTTGTTAGGACACTGGGAATTTAGGAAATCTGTCCTTCCCTCCCAGAAAAAAAACTGTACAAATTGACAAGTTTTACTAATTTCCCTGGGTAAAAGGAGTACATCTATATCATGCCTATTTTTACCTCCTTTTCAGTGTTCTGCCAATGCCACAAGAAATCCTCATTTTCTGGGAATTCTCACCACACTATGTTATGTATTGTGGTAGGAACTTCCTGCTGGGGACACATCTGTTGGCTAAATAAGAAAGCAGATATACAGTGATACCTATTCTACTGCAGTGTACTGTAAACAGGCAAACAGTTAACAAAGGCTAATTAGTTGCATTTTACTCATTATATGTCATCACAAACGTAAAACCCCCAAAACTATGGAAAGCTGAATAACATGCTTACTAAGAGAGAATACTTGGAAGAAAGAACAATAATTGTCCTCATTTCCCTTCCTCCTTGTTCTACAAAGCAATACTTCAGTAGAATTGGCTACTGTGGTGTTTTTGCTCTAGTTCCATCACTTATTGTTATCTGAGGATGATTGATTACTGGTGGAGAACGGGGGGACTGGACACAGTGGGAGTCTGATCCATTACTCTCTGAACTCTTCAGAAGGAATGTATTGCATGGAGATGAGATTTGTTCAGCCTGGAGGACAGCATGATAAGAAAGGCATCCACTTGCTGTCCTCCCACCTGGACAGGGCTGGGAGGAAGGTGGAGTACATTGAAAGGATGGAGGACAACAAGCACAAATTGCAGCACAGGAATTTTTTTTTTTTTTTTTTTTTTAATGTCAGGGGAAACATCTTTCTCAGTAGAAGTGGTTCAAACTGGAAGTGAGGCTTAGAGAGACCGTGAGATACCATCCTTGGCGAGATTCAAAGCTTGGCAAGGCTCTGAGTTGTGGTCCAGTGATTATTATAATTTAGCCACTCTAATAATTGTCAGAAATGGAAGATTAGTCAGATGGGCTCCACAAACAGTATTTGTTGGCTGTTTAAAATTAGGAGATATGTAGGAATTCTGTGTAAGGGAGCTAATCCTATAATGAACCCTGTACTATAATGCAGGTATGGAAGGTGTAGAGTTAAGAGATCCCCAGCTCTGGAATTTTCTCATCTAAGAATGCTTTACTTCGTCATATTTGTGTTTTGTGGTAGATTTCTGCACAATCATAGAAGTTATGGGTGGGGAGAAAAGTTCTTCAGCTCATACTGGTGAAGTGAGATTGAACTGTATTGTTGTTCTGATGTAGAATGTTATTTACAATCCTCTGAACTCTTAGTTCATTTCAATGTGAGTAATTTTGTTTGCTGGAGTGCTCAGCTCTCAAAGTCTTTATGCCTATTTGACAAGGAACTGATTAAACAAAAGAATCATAAAGATCACAAAGGTAAAGCAAAACTTTCTGTAAATTGAGGCGCTTACGTAATTAGCACAACTCACGAGTGGTTTTCAAGCAGCAGGCCTGAGTCACACCTGTGTATTAAACAATTATCTACATCACTTAGCAATTACTCCAACTGTTTGTCAATAGTGCTTTGTATAAAGGAAAGGAATGCTGAGAACTACAGTAAGAAGACTCCTAATGTATCTTAATTGACAATCATTTTTGAAGTTCAGTAAGATCCTTTCAGAAAAACCTTTCACTTGATTTCATGCTCTGCTTTGAATTTAAAACTTATGAATAATTTTGTTTCTAATGTAAGTTTTTTAAAGCAAATGACATATTTTCAAATGTGAAATCTATCCACATATAAATGTGTGGCTGTTGGTGTATTTTTGAGAGCTAAATGTCATTATTATGCTTTTCCCTTTCTTTTTTTGTATAACACCATCTGTTTAGTAAACATCAAAATGGATTGATATGAAACTTAAAAAGTTTGTAACGAGAACAAAATAATGCATGAAAGATTAGATAAGAACAAGTCATTAAAATGGCCTATAAAAGGACAACCATCTGTAGCACTAAAATAATCTCTCTATTGATGACAGTAATAACTTTCTAAGTCAGTGACAATTTTGGATTTACAGCATAGTCATCATATGAACCAAATAATTGGAATGTATTTTTTGTAATTAATGAATACTCTTCCCCCCTCCCCATTACTCTTGTGAAGAGTCAGAATTTATGCAAAATATATGTGTGTATGCTTAATAATGACTTATAATTTCAAGCTCACAAAAAAGCAATTATGAGTTCATTAAAAATATTATATGTATCTATAAGTCTGGGGGAAATAATTTTATGTTTATAGAGAATGTGTCTAATGTCCTTTGTCACTCTGAAAAATCTGAACAGAGGCAAGGAGAGTGCAAGATGCTGGGGATGCAAATTCAAGCTTCACATTCACAGAGATCTGCTCTTGAGGGGGCCAGCAGGTATTGCCTGAGCAGAGAAGGGCCAGCAGATGACCCAAGAGGAGAGTACCTGCACCTTATTTTAATTAAAAGGGTACCTGTTCATAGTTTGATTATTTAACCCCTTCAAGGTCACCTTATAGGGAAGTGTTTACTTGCAGTTGTACAGAACCTCATCCTGGGAACCAGCACTGTCCCCTGTTGTACCTGGATGCCAGGGTCACCTCTGTTGATTTGCATCTTGCTGGAGTTCTCCACTCCCTAACAGACCCATCCTGTTGGGAGTAGATTTAATTCCTTGTACATGAAAATTTATGTTCTTAGACTTAAAGCAACCCTTGTAATTCACTTTCAATGCAAAAAGGAATTAACTGAATAGAAAGTATTACCTTTGCTTCTTTTATTAGGCATATAGTTAAAGCTTTTCATCTCCAAAGTACTTTAAAAATGCTAATTAACCTTCATAAAACTTCCCTCCCCTTAATGGTAGGCGGCACATGAATGACTCCCTGCAACATTATAATCCAGCCATTTTAGTAATTAGTTTTGAAGTATAGCACATGAACTAATTAGAAAATTGTGCAACTACTAGGCACCTGTTGGCTACAAATGCCTGGGAACTATCAAAAAATGTCACACAGTTTCAAGTGATGTTGTAGTTGTGTACCTCATGGAGTAATAAATTCTTTGTATGCCTTGAGACGGGTCCCTAGGAGTCAGTGATGCTGAAAGTGCTCCTTGAAAGCTTTTTTCTTTTCCAGTCCCCAACTTCCTGGCCCTTCAGGCTTTTTCTCCTTGTTGAAGAGCTTGGAGGCTATGGATCTTGGAGGGCTGTGCCAGCAGCAGTGCCTTTCACCAATCACATGTGTTGTACGCAGGTAGAGCTCTGACCAGGAGCCTTGCCTGACTGCTCCAGGAATGAGTTCAACAAAGTGGTATATCTGAGCAGATCCTACCCACTTGTCTTAGGCCATATAACATCTTCTCCATAATGTTTCTTTTCAAGCAAAGATAGTGTAAAACCACCAAAGAACATCTAGAAAAGTAAGCACGCACAGACTATTTGAAGATTATCTTTCTTTTGTGTGAGGGAAGTTTTGTATTCATATTGAAGGAGATGCACAGTATGGTCATACTGAGTATTTTTTGTCTTTTTGAAAGGTCTTTTTCCTTTGTCCATTCTCTCTGTGAAGCAGAAATGAAACTTGCAACAAACGCTGAATATTTTGTGTGCCTGTACCCATGTGTATATATGTTTGCATATGAAAACATACTTCACCCTGCCTATTATTGCTGCTGAGTGTGCTCTTTACTTCTGAAATGAAGTTCCTTGGTATCTCTCAAAGATACCAAACCTCAGAGCTCTAATGTATGCGGGTCAGAAATCCATTAATTCAAATTAGCCAATTCAGACTAAGCAATACCCTTGTTTGTGACACAAGTTTAATTGAAGAAAACTATCGCAGATCAAATAGTTCTAGCCCTAGAAGATACAGCAGGCAAACCTTGATTCGTTTTGGAGGTCAGAGTCTTCGAGGACAACAGCCTATTTCTTTTTGCTTTTCATGTTTTCTGTTCAATGCACAACCAAGCAAAACAGCCTGAGACTGGAAATCGAATGTTTCACTTCTTCAAATTGGTTTGCTGCAGTGTCACAGTCCTCCTGTCATATTGACGCTTTAAGAGTCAGTGATGCTGTGATTTTTAATAGTTTCACTTTTATATATCAGACTTTTAATAGTATATAAGATGAACTCTGGTGTACAGATAAGCACAACTGAATTCCAGTTACTTCCTGTAGTTGGGGTGATGAAATCAGTTGCCCTTATCCATGTTACAGTACTGTGTTCAGTCTTGGCCTGGGATAAATCCATTTATAGCACTTACAAGTTTGTGACATGTGAGAATATCATATCACTTGGTTTTTTTGTCTGAGTTGAAGTTTAGTAAGCTCCTCTGATATTCTATCTGTAAAGATGTACCAAACTTCCTCATTTTTTAAACTTAGCAGTATAATCATGTTTCTAAATACTGTATTACATTTAGATGAGTCAACGTACAACTGTACGGAGTGTGCAACTCATTTCCACCATTTTGATATTTCCCTTTTCTCTGCTGTCCAAACATCTTTTCAGTGACTAAACCCAAACAATATTCATGCCAAAAAGTAAATAACTGCCATTTCATAGAAGACAGAAGACTAAAAAGCATAAGTTTTATTTCCAGAATTTTTTGTGTCAACTTCCAAAGACTTTGGTTAGCAGGATAAAATAAATTGACTAATTTTGTGAAGTGATAAATAACTGCAGGCTTTGCATCACTTCAAGCATACACTGAATTTGTTATTCAATTTTGTGATTCTTTGAAAATTTTATTAATTTCTTTGGAGAGGGATTAGAATCCCTGTTCTTTCTGTTGTCAGAGTTATATTAGTGTCTTGAAGATGTTCGGCAGAGTGATAGAAATGTGTTGAACACTTACCTGCCAGTTTGTGTAGAAAGGTTTTGCTATCCTGAAAGCCACGTAGGCTATTCCTTTACCTTTCTCTTCCTGTGCAAGGGCAACTGCAGAAGTGTCTGGGTTTAAGGTGCATTCCAAACCATTCAAATCATGCTGCCTGGAACAGCCTTTGCATTGGGGGTGGAAGGGTTTGCTGCTGTTCTCTGTTCTTTGTTTCTTTCAATTATATTTTTTCCCTTTAAGATTATGATTTTTCTGTCTGTGAGGATTAAGATTTTCGTGTCGTTTTTACATAAACTTCCTTAAAAAAAACCCAACCAAAACCCAAAACTTTGAAACTTAGTGTTTCTGTGCTCTTGGTGTCTTTGGCTTCAAAGAGAGAGCAATTTTTTGGACAGAAAATCAGAGAGACTCTCATCTGCATTCCTTTTAATCATTCACTCTTTGCTCCATGATGCATCTAAACCCTTCGTGTTCCCCACAAAGGAAGGATCAAAGTAAATATTGAAGGGACAATTTTTTAAAAGTCAGAACTGTATTTACTCCCATACAGCTGTACTTACTCATTCGTGAAATTTTTTTGATAGCATTGAGGGCTTTCAATATTTTATTGACCTCAATGTGAGAGTTCTTATTGGTCTGTACATTTGAAAATATTATCTTTTGCTTAGGTAGGCATTCAATTTAGGTATTAAACTAGCATAGATTAAAATGGTAACAGTAATTTCTAAAATCTTGTCTGTACCAATAATCAGCTGTGGATTATATTAGAGACATGTAACAAAAAAGTGTGGGGTTTATTTTTTTTCCTTAACCATAATTTTGACTTCTCACCTGCTATGGCTGCACTAATTTGGTGTTGTTGAATTAGAGTTGATTGGAACTGTAAATGTTAGCATAGAATATAGTGCTTTAATATTATTAATGAATTCAGTATTGGATTTTTCTAAGCACTCACTGGATGACTGAAGCAATAAATTGAGCTGTTTAGTGTAGTTCTTCAGCACTGGATTTGTGGAGGGCTCATAGGAGGTGAATTTTTTGGAAAGAATTTAGAGCAACTAGGGTGGATTCTCTTCATTTCTTGTTTCCCTCTTTACTTTAGATGAGCTGAGTTATTTAGGGAGTTAGCCAAGGAGGATTGGATGATAACATTACCTGTTCCTTGGGAAAGTGAAAGAATTTAGGAAGCTTTAAAATCTACTGGAATTACTGCTAATTAGAATGTAATTATCACAGACACCTTACTATATACGTACCCTCATTTTGGATGGCCAGTGAAAGTATTTTCATTTTTGGAGGGGTTGGATTGTGGTATTTGGTTGGTTTTTGGTTTTTTTTTCATTCATATTAAGTTTCATGCCTAATTCTTGTGTGGTGGGTAATCCTCTAGCATTTCTCATCCTAAGTTATATATAAACATATCTTTTACTTAATCTCTACTGTATTTACCATATGAAGCATATTAAATATGTTTTCATAATAGATAAAATAACATAAAACTATGTTCTGCAATAAGCCTGTAGCTCGAATCAATCAATTTATGAGTCTCCCCGTGTTTGCCTGCACATTTTCATGGTGCTCTGCAGTCTGAGAGTTCCACTCTTCCAGTGTGTGCAGTCCTTGCACTGGCAGCAATGTGCAGGGTCACTGTGCTTTGTGATGCACCCTGTCCTGGATTTGCTGACCCTTAGAAGCTGCCATTTGTGCAAATATGAGGGTGCTGAAGACTCCACGTATTCCTGAGAACTTTATTCATTTCCTTTAATTATGTTGTTACTCAGAGAAAAAGACTCATCTGCATTAGCCTGAGGGCAGACTCAGTGCAAACCGTGTGATCAAACTGGGTCACTTGCTCGCTTTATATTTTTATAGTTTTATTTATACAAAGACCCTTGAGCATTCCTGCACAGGCTGAGACCCCAGTTGCACCCTTTAGTAGTCCTGAGACAAGGAACATCAGGTCTGAAGCCTGATGGCAATTGCCTCAGGCAGCTGAATGCAAACCTGGATGCACTGAGCAGGGCTTTTCTTGCCCCAGGCACAAAGTGCCCTACCTTAGAGCATTTCCTAGCCAACTAGTTGCATCATGTGGTAGCAGGCTTTTTTCTTGGGTGTAATTATTGCTTTCCTAATACATATGATTCAGGGCTGGATTTATTTCTTATACTTTAATAGTAAACAAACAAACAAAAAACCACTTGCTGATTTATACTCATCATTTTGCCTACACTGTCCTTTAACTGAAGAGCTCTTATCTCCTTTCATGTTTTCCTTTCCCAGCCCAGTTACAGATATTACAAGAACTCCTATCTCTTCCATCATCTTTTATTGTTAACTTTAACATCTTTTATTGTCATCTTTATTACTAAACAAGTCTGAGTTTTCCAACAATAAGATATATTGAACAAATACTTAAGTATATGGCAATAAATTAAAAAAATCAGCGTTTATTTTCCTCTAGTCCACAGTTAAAATTATCTTGAGTATATATCTGTAAGTCACTGAAAATTTCTTACACACAATGTAAAATGCTATAACCACTTCCCTATCTGTAGTTTCCACTTAAAATTGAGAGATAACATCTCTTTGATTAAGCAGATGTTTTGGTGTAAAATAAAAATGGAAACACAACTTTCCAGGCTGTAGAAGCTTTTTTGGGGAAAGATTCTATGCTAGTGTAGAAGCTGGTCATAGAAGATAACTTGAGGTTGACCTACTTTGTTTTTGCTTGGTTTTGGTTAGTTGTTAGAAGTCTTTCATTTTTAGAAATTGTGTCTTACAAGAAAGAAAATTGATTAGAGAATTCATCTCAGAAGAAAGACTTTTCTTTCAGGGTGTCTGAGCACCAGAACAGGCTGCCAGAGAGGTTGCGAAGATTCCATCCTTGGAGATATTAAAAAACCTCCTGGGTATTGTCCTGGGGAACCTGCTGTAGATGACCCTGCTTGAACAGGGAGGTCAGCAGGAATGGATGAGATGACCTCTAGAGGTCCATTCCAACCTGAACCCTTCTGTGATTCATGAATGGAGCATCAGATCTAGATTTTTTTTGCATGTGGATTGTCATTTTCCAACGCAGTGCATGTCATACAATCTGGTAGCACGGTGCAGCTGTCCTGGAAACCTTGATTCAAAATAAATGTAATGTGTGGTCATGAAAATTTCAGAGGGGTAAATTCCCATGTTTTCATCTGTGTTCAGAACACATTGTAGTTGCTTGAACTCAAAAAAGAGTTCTATGAAGAACTCCAAACTTTTTTAGACTTAAAAATGTCAATTCTGTGAACTCTTGTAATATTTCTTGCTTTGGAATTTTAAGGGAATCCAAATTGTTCTGCTACTTGTAGAAAACCTGTCACTTAAACCCCTACAGCAGTATACAGCAGAGAGTTTTGGGAAGTGCTTAAGTTAACTCTCCAAACAGATTTCTCTGCTCACTCTGTAGAAAGGTCTCGGTTTTGTTTCTTCTCTCTTTTTCCCTCCCCTGCCACCTTATTTTCCTTTTTTGCACATGCAAGCAAATGAGAAAATTACCATGTATCTCAGCAATAACCCAAACTATGCCCAGCAAGAATACCCACAATTCCTTTTCATTTTGTTTTTTAACATAGTGTGTCATGAGTGGTCATCTCCTCAATAAGTGGTGTAGGGCTGCAAGATGCAGGGGTGTTGGGGAATGTTTAATTATTTTTGGAGAGAATGGGACTAAGCAATGTGACAGCATTTTAGAAACATGACAGTAACAGGATAGGAATGAAACATGTTCCCTTTTGCTTTCAGAATGAATCTGACAATTTTAAAGCTAATTTCCAATCTGAATTTAAGATTATGAAAAGAGCTCTTTGTAAGAGGAATTGATTGCAGCTTTAACTGAGAAGCTGCTACTTCCTTTCTCTAGTGTTCTTTGTCCCTTCCTTCAGTATATTCTTTATTAAATCTTTGTATCGTGCTCCTTGGTTGAGGCAGGCACAGTTGTGTAACTGCTGGCCCATAGCAAAACATTTGTGGTACAGGTGGTTTTGGGAGCACACGAGTTCCCCTCAGTCAGCTGCTCTGTGTTTTGATGTCTGGAAGACAGCTTTCTTAATTTCATTAGATAGGAGGTGGTCCAGAAAATTAAAGGTGCTGACAGTTCTAAGCAGCTGATTATAGACTAGAGTTATTACTCGTTGTAGTTTCATGACAGCAACAATTGTTTACATCTTTTAAAGATTAAAAATTCAGAAAAACAATTAAAATCAAGTAAAGCATTTAATATGTAATGAAACAAGGAAAGCTTTCATACTAATAATATTCTTTATTTGTTTTCCCTCTAGTTAGGATAAATTTAATTTTAAAATTGTCACCAAAGGCAATATTGGCTGTCCCTTTCTAGAGAAAAGAGAAATATATTAAAATGGAGTGGAACTCTTAGCACTACATTTTACAGATCTGACCCTGCTTCTGTGAAGGTAAGCAGGCACAAAGGAGCAGAAAGGACCAGTGGGTGCAAGGAGGACAGGCTTGTGTGCTGATGATTTCTTGTCTCACTGACAGTGAGGCATTGTTGAACTAATTAAGGCATTGCTTTTAGCAACCTTTTTCTTTCTTTTTTTTTTTTTTTTTACTACAGCTGCTAAAGGTGTTATCTTGGCTGCTTAAATAACTGAGGCGTGCAAAAAGATCTTAGACAAGGGAGGTTCAGATATAAGAGGGGAGAAGGTAGGGATGCAAGGGGAAGTGAAGTCACAATGGGTACTGTTGTCTTGCACCGTGGATAGACCTAGAATTTATCTGAAGCAGATAGAAGTAGTTTGGCCAGGATACCTCAGAGGACTCAGTAGCCTGTGGTGCCATCCAAGATGGGACAAACAGCTGGGACAATTAGTCTGTCGGTTCCCTACTTTATCACTGAAGCCACTATACCTTGAAAAGGTCCAGCTGAGGGGCAGCGAGGCCCATTTCCTGGTGACTTTGTCTACGTGTCTGCTGTATCCTCACCCAGTTGTCTTTTTTCTGAACTGAAGACTTGTAATCTTAATTAGTAATTTTTCATAAGGAAAAGGCTTTATCCCTTTGTGCTTTGTCCTTCTCTAAACTTTTTCTAGTATAACTTTTTCCTGGTTACATTTGTCCAGCATGATTTCAGTAGCATCCTTTTATCTTTATGATTGGACAAATCTGTTTTCCCCTATTTCTGTTTTACTCTTTTCTGTTAATAGCTGTTGCAGTACATAAGTATAATGTTCAAGGACCTTCACCTACTGTAGACCAAGCCGACCTTTTCTGGGTCTACAGGAAATGCTTCTTTTTCACCATGGATACCTGTGAGCAGGATACTCTTTCCTACTGCAATGGTGTGGGGGTCTTTAGCTATTTTGGTTGTTGTTGGCTTGTTCTTATTGTTTTGCTTTTAACATGACAGGGGATGACAGTATCTGTAGTTGTTTATTTTAGTCCAAGGGACTGTGTCCTGTGTTCAAGCACATTCTCTTTATCACAGCATGCTGACCACAAGTCTGAGTACTCTTAATTCAAAACTGGTTACCCTGTTTTTGTTGTTTTGTTTAATAAGTTGCATGAACAGCAGTCTCTAAGCTTCATGCCCTGCTTTCTTTATGGTATAATATATTTGTAAACATGTTTCTTAACTTCAAAACATGTTTTTTCTGCCTCATTTATTTGCAGATAACTTACTGTCTCTTGGATCTTTAGCTTCTTGTTCTAATGATTGCTTTGAAATATTATTTTAATGAACCTATGAAACACATCATTGTATTCTTTTTTTGTGGTTGGACTGCTAATGATACTCATCCATTAAGTAAATGGTTTTGTAAGCAATACAAATGTAATAAATAAAGTTAGTCAGTTCTTTTTTACCACTTTTCTGCTGATAGGCATACCACATGCTGGGAAGGTAATGTTTCATGACCAGAATAGTTCAGTTTGTAGGCAGACTGGGAATCTTTGTATTTAGATTCAGTCAAAGAACTTCAAAGAACATTGCAAACTATAATTTATATGCACTAGAATTTTAAAATTTTTAAGCTGGTTGCAATGTCAGGTATATATTTGACTTCAGTGGTTGGTCTAGGCCTCGCCTGGCCTAGTCTTTGATGGAAGTACTAGAATTGTACCCCATGCTATATTACATTGTTTGAAGCCATCTCTGAAGCTGATATTTCAGCTGCTGAGTCTAACGGCTCTGAAATACCAGTAGCATTTCACTGAGGTAAAGAAAAAGCAGGGTCCTGTGGCTGGGAGATCAGATATGTGCACTGAGAAACTGCTGTGTTGGGCACTGGCTGCAGCTGGGCAAGTCTCCCCTTGTGTGAGACATAGGAAATAGTGATGGTGCTTTTCGTTCTCACAAGGGTGTTGGAGCTTATTTTGTTAACACTGTCATGTGGTGAATATAAAATTTATACAGAATAAGGTAAATTACTTAGGAAGATTGTGGATTTAAAAGAATTACAAATGTTTTCAGAGTTTGTTCTAACCCAGGGAGGACTGCAGGTAGAAAAAGGTTCCTGTTTGAACCCAATCTTGAATTGATGTGAATTAGTCTAAAACCTTCAGTGGAGGATGCAAACTGTCTTACTTTGGCTTGCTGCAGTGATCTTTGCTCATCCCTATGAACATCTGGTGGGGTCATTGTTATAAATAACTTACTGGATAGATAGATTGTGGAAGAGAACCAACCTGGCATATACTTACTACATACCTTATAAATGGTTATAAATAACATTTCTGTTGGCCTGTAAGGGCTAGCATTGCAGCTAGGTAACTCTGTTTAAAAGAAAAAAATAAAAAATAGTAGTATGCAAGTCACAAAAAGATTAAAATTATTATCACTTTCCATTACTTTCTTTTAATATTCCTAAAATGTGCACTTACAGGAATAACTGAAGGTGGATGGTGGAGATGGATATTTAGAATGGAGCCATAGCCCCGTCATCCTAAATGGGGAATTTTTTAAATGAAGAGAGACGTTTTCTTTGACTTCTTGAGAGATCAATAGCAAATGTCACTGAGCAAAACTTCTAGGGATGTGCCAATGGCATAAAAAAATCAAGCTGGTTATAAGTTATAAATGAGACATTTGCTTGAACTACTAGAGATGATTCCCTGATGAGATTCATGTCTCTTGATTTATTTTTTAATATATTTGAATTCTCTAAGGATATCGGAAATCTGTAAATTACAGCTCTGGAATGTAATCAGACTTAGTCATGAGAAGGCCAGGTTTAGACATGCATATGGAAATGCCATAATATTTTACTAGGTAATTATAACTGGATGATTTAGGTTGAAAGGATAGGTCAAAAGTCTTCTTTGAAATGTTATTAATTCACTGAAGAAATGAGAGTTACTATAAAAATTATTATTTTATCTCTTTTGGAGAAAGTAGTGCCTTTGCACTGCTCTAAGTGGTTCATTACGACTTAAGCCAGATAGCACAAGCAAGAGTTCATGTCCCCCAAGATTTGGAAGGCACCTGCCACAAAGGATGAAAAATGAATTTACTAGTGTTTTATAAGGTCTTCTACAATCACTACTAATTTTGAAGCAGATAAAGGCAAGCATTGCTAGCAAGCATGCTTCTACTGCCCCAACTTTTTTTTTTTTTTAGCAGCATTTTAAAATGATTGCCTCAGGCATTCATTCAGGGAAAGAAGTACAGAGGTGATGGAAAATGGAGATTTTCATATGACTTCCACACATTAAGATGATTTGGGAAAATTATCCCATTTTCTAAATGTCCCACTATCACGAAATGCACAAAAGATTAGGATTTGCTTTGATTGAATGACATTTTTCTAAGGCTTTGACTGTGTTCTAAACTCTAATGTCTGCTTGACTGTGGATTGAAGTACAGTGCAGGCTGCAGTTACTGGGTTGAAGTTTTTTGCTTATGGAGAATTTTTTTTAAAAGCTTTCTTTAGCTTCTACAATGCTGGTGTTTATATATCTGCTTATTAAAACTAAACACGAATTTGAAGTGACATTTTAGTTTATTTTCTACAGTTTGATACAAATTGGATAGATATGTTATTCTGAAACTTCTGTATTTTGGTGAAGAGAGAAATTAAGCTGAAGTTAACTTAATACAGATTTGATAATTTCCTTTTGTACTGCATGGAGATGTTAGATCCTAGGCATGTCCTGATAGGAAGAAAAAAATCATTCAGGGTCAGAATAAGCTTGCAGTCCACAAGTTTTGGACTTGTTAAGAGATACTTGTGCTCTGAATGTACTCCTCTGAACTTCAGCATCACTAAGTCATTCTGTTGCAGTCTGTGAAACTCAGATTTTTATTTTTTTAATTTTAAATAAAGTACATAATATAATTTGAAAGAGACTTAAACGATAATTTGGAAAGAATAGTTGCTATACCAGGAGGCGCGTTAATAGCAGAGAAGTGGCCTAATCACAGGACATTGGATTTAAATATCTCCAGAAACATCCCAAACAAATGGAGAATATTAAGATACCTCTGAGCACTTTTTGCTTTGGGTTTTATAATGAACATATTTTTCTAGTTCAGCTTTAAGAGAATAGCTTAGAATTGCTGTCAGTGCAGGGACATGAGTACAGAAAAGTCAATGTTTGCCAATAAACTGAAATGCATGAATAAAAGACAATAAAGACCTTTCCTAAATGATGATTAATTACTCTTTTAAGGGTGTTTTTTTCCTAGAGATATGCTGAACTACTCAACAGTAATTTGAAGTTGGCAGAATACAAACACTTTCCCGTCTGCCCTTTTTCTGCTGGCCAGGTTTTGTTGGAGCATTGCAGTTATCCCATTTGGAAGTGAAGGGGGAAATGTCGTCCTTTAAATTTTAGCTGTCGTGTCAAATTAGGTCAGACTTTACAGCATGTCATAACACAAAGTGATGCAGCATGTTATAAACAGAGTCTGCTAAAAGTGTGTGCGTTATATTGCCAGTTGTACATTATTTGGAATGAAAGTGACTTTCTTATAAATCTTCATTGGATTCATAGCTCTTCTGAAAAGATGAATAGTGGGAATTACTGGGTCCTGCAATGTTGCAAATCATTTGTGGTGTTTGACTGTTCTGTTGAAAAATCTATTGCAGTCAACAGCACCAGTTTTCTAAAGAGGGTTGAGGTCTGCACAGCGCACTGAATCACTTCATAAAATAATTTTTGTGCAGCAAAGTTAAGCATAACACAGTTTGAAACCCCAGAATTATAGCAGGTGGTTTTACTGGTTTACTGAATTACAGAAATTATTGAATTTTTTTAAAAAAGGTAGGCTTTTTTCTTGCTTGGGAGCAGAACATCATGAAGAACTCCACCCATTACAAAAAATGAGGTATTGTATTACCAGTCTGTTAGACCAATCTGCTAGGCATGCTGGCAGGAGAAACCCATAATATTGCACTTCCACGTCTGCCAGTTCTGTTACAGGAAAAGTCATTTAGTGTGCCAAGCCTGGACAAAGGAATTTATGAGGAAATATTATAAAAACCCAAACTAACAACAAAAAACCAAAACAAAACCCTGTCCTGTCCCTTAAGTATTCATGAGAAAAATATATTGATGTTCATTATATGGAACTGTTTTGACTAGGTTTTATACAGAAGACTCTCATATATTATACAGTTGGCTTAAAAAAAAAAAACAACCTGTTTTGTTTTTTTTTTCCATTAACTTGACTAACCTGACTTGATATGACTTGAAGAGTGAAACCCATATCCACAGAAAGGACCAAACAGTGTGCTGTACTTGAAGAACACTATCCTGATGTTGGTCTGGTGTTAGATACAGAAAACCAGTCTGCTAGAATCGTGCCTGCAGTAAGAGTTGTGATTCTTTGTTGCTAACCATACATCACGCTAACCCACGACAGTGCAGTACAATCACAGGTATTTCCTGCCACCACAATCTCATCAGGAAATACACCATGCAGGAGGCAACAACTCAACACAATTATGCAAAAAGTACCAAGGCCAATGGGAGAGTACTGGTCAGCCTGATTACTGGTGCTCTCAGAGTAATCAAAATTTGGAGTGTGTAACACCAGATGTCATAAAAATATTTAACGAATGAATGATTGTGCTTTACTGTTCCTGGCCTGCCTTGGGTGATGGCAGTTGACCCAGCCACATGTACTCTTCATCTTATGTCTGGCAATAAACAGTGCAATACTTTGGATTAAGCTGCCTGAAGTGCAGCTGAAAACTGAGAGCCTGCCTGCTTGTTTGTCATGCTAGTTTAGATAAATTTGAAAGATAACGTGACGGGATTCAGAATAAGAGCAGATAAAGAAGTTCTGGCTTACTGCCTCTCTATCACTTAATACTCTGATAAACCAACAACACTGACTTTACTGGTTGTAGGTCAGGTTGCTGAGTGCATAATGGCTGCTGTATTTACTTGGCAGCAGCAAACACTTTGCTCTACTTAAGCATGGCACTTGCTGCTAAAACCTGCATTTTTCTCTTTCTGTAGTACATCCATGGCAATTCTATACCTCAAAAAGGCTATTATTATTGTTAAAGGGGAATGGAAATGTCTGTCTACAAACCAAACCAGCCTATGTGTACACCCATGTACATGTAGATATCTGTCATAACACACATGGACCAAAGGACTGTATAATATACTGCTTCTTTTTTCCCCAACTCGGACTGTAGTTTTTCTGCATCCCTCCTTAGCCATAGTACAAAATGAAGAACCTAGCCACAGAAATGCATATTATTATTTGTGTCATGATAAAGTTTAATGGTCCAAACCAAGTATTTGAATTTCATCACCTTTAAGTACCTGGAAGGAGATTATCTTCTGCTCTGAAAATCATCCCAGCTAAGAAGACTAAATCTATAAACGACTGTGAGAGCAAAAGACAGATCTAAAGGGTGAACAGATTGGGTCAAGGTTAAAGAGCAGTTTCAAGACCTTCCTGGCTTAAGTGAAAGTTCTCCCCAAAACAGTGTTATTTCTTTGGCTTCCATGAAAATCAAAGGAATTGGAAGGGACATTTAGCTGAATTTGAGTAATTTGGCTCAGGATATGATTGGTTTCTGGTTGCTCTTTCCATTGAATTTTCAGCTGCTTTTGCAGAGTGAACAGCCTCCACAGGCAGTTCTCAGAGCTTTGCTCTGTCAGGAAACTTCCAACTACTGGGCTGTTCAGTGAAAGAAACCAGAAGCTAGTCCTTTGGCAGTTTTGTGATTTTATCCTTTAAAATACTTTGTGGAGGTGTGCTGTGGTTCAACCCAGCCAGCAACTAAGTATCACACAGCCCCTCACTCATTCCCTCCTGTGGGATGGGTGAGAGAATCAGAAAAGTGAGAAAGGTCATAGGTTGAGATAAAGGTCATTTCACAGGTGAAGCAAAAGTCTTGCACAGAAGCAAAGTGAGACAAGGAATCCCTCCTCCACTCCCCGTGGCAGGAAGGTGAGCAGCCATCCCCAGCTCAGCAGGGCTCCATCACATGTAATGGCAACTTGGGAAGACAAACACCATCATTCTGAACATCCCTGTCTTCCACCTTCTTCCCCTGGCTTTATATGCTGAGCATGACATCATATAATCTGGGATATCACTTTGGTCCTTGGGATCACCTGTGCCAGCTGTGTCCCCTCCCAGCACCCCGTGCATCCCCAGCCCACTCACTGGTGGGGTGGTGGGAGAGGCAGAACAGCCCTTGGCTCTGTGTAAACATTGCTCAGCAGGAACAAAAACATCCCTGTGTTACCAATGCTGTTTCCAGCACAAACACAAAACAAATACTATGAAGAAAATTAACTCTACCCCAGACAAACCAGCACACATTGATACTATTATATATGGTTTACCTGTATGTGCAAAATATGTGTCACTCACTTGAACATTGGTCAGCAAACTTATTAGAACCAATTAAATGGTTTAAGAAAAATGACTAAGGATGCCCAGAATTTCTCCTGTTGATACTTCCACATGGACTCACTTCATTCTGTAGTGTTATATACCAGTGTGTTCCTTAACAGATTCACTGATGAACAAGTAAATAATTCAGCATTGTGTTGAGTTTATGGAACCATAACTGTTTAAGAGTGGTGTTTCTAAGTCCAGAGAACCAAAACTAAACTTTGAAACCAGAGAAACAAAGCTTGAACTGGAATTAAAATATTTACATGAAATATCACCCCAAGGACCATAACCCATCTGTTTAGATTATATTTGCTGTAACTGACTGGCAGCACACTCTTCTGCCTTTGTTTTGAAATGAGGAAAGAATGCACTAACCACAGTGAAATTCCTGTTCTTAGACATTCCAAACAGAGCAACAACTTGCTAAAGTTAAGAGCAATAATGAATAATAAAGAGATGAGAAGATAGAATATTCTGACCTTGGGGAAGCTATGAGTGGATGGAAGCAAAGATCTGGACACATCTGTTGAGCAGCCCAGTGGCGATAGTTTCAGCTATTCATGCGATTTACAGCTGTTAAGAAACAGAAAATGATCCATTGCTGTGTTTGGTTCAGATAGTTGTGTTTTGTTGATTTTTTATTATTATTATTATTATAATTTCATTCTGATAGGACTTTTTTTCTGTGAGCCATAAAGACAGAGAAGGGACTGTGGAGATATGGTGTGGCCTGCTAAGGGAGTTCAGCGTGCTGTGGTTCATGAGTAGGATTTAATGTTGAAGGAGTGAGAGCTGTTAGAAACCAAGTGCTTGCTGCACTGGGAACATGCCTGTAATGTGTGTGCTGAAGGAGTTTGGGGAGTTAGAGAATGCAGACAGAGCAGAAGACATAGCAGGGCTTGTAATTTAGTGTCTTGTGTGCCTGATAGACAGGTCACAGGTATTCTGTTCTCTCCCACAAAAGGACAGGTACAATGCTACCCAGTGGGTTTAAACACACCTTGACTCAATTTTCTGTCTACATACAATGACCCAGTAGAGCACTTGCTTTAAAACTTTGCACGTTTTATACTGACTTAGATTTTGTGATTTTCCAGAGAGGTAAATTTTTCCCCTGTGGTTGTCTGAGCTGGAAGTGGGGAAGAGAAGATTTAAGAGAACCACTTTTTTATTATTATTTATTTATTGCTCTTTCTTTCCCCAGTTTTGTTCTAATGTGGTATTTGTGCAAAATAATAAGAGGAAGCAACATATATGGCTAAACAACTGTTTAGCCCAGCTAGGTTTAAAAAAATTTTGCAAAATATCTTGGCTTTTCCATACTCACAAAAAAGAGAAATGCAACAGAATCTGGCAGGTCTGGAAGAGAGCCAGGAGAAGCTCCAGGGAAGACTTTTGCTTATCTTTCATTGCATGGTGCAGATTCACTCTTGCTTTGCTTTGACATGAGTTTGCTTTTTTTTTGTTAATTCATGCTGGCCCCAAGCAACTGTTCATCACTCGGTGTGATCAGACCTTTGTTAGCCATATTACTCATAGAGTTAGGCGTCCTACAGGTACATGCAGTACCAAGCTAAACCTGGGGTATGCTTTTTTTTTTCCACATTATAACCCAAAATCCTTTCTTCATCGAGCATTTTATGTGTTTCTTTGAGTCCAGAATTGGTGTCATAGTCTGAAGAGGATATTTTATAAAAATAGTTAAAAATTTTAAAGCTGTTCCATTTATCGTATTATGAGGTCACAAACCAGTTCAAAACATCATCATTTCAAAAGTCTATTGCACTGGAGAACTCATAGCTCACCACATATACAAATAGTGTACACAGAAAAATGACTGTGCTTCCTTTTTATCTCCTCAGGATCTGAGATATAGTGCTGATGGGTGATTCTGAGAATGAAATGAACATTAAAGGTATTTAATAGGCACATCTGAGCTCCACTGAGTAGGACAGAAAAAAGGCACAAGACTTTTTGCCTTGCAACATCTGGTGTAGGATGGCATTATGCAATTAGTTAGCTGTCAAGAAAGGCTATTCTTGAACACACAGCTTGTAGACAAAATCTTGTAATACCTTAGAACTACTAAAGCCCCCTTTAAAAGCTCTTGAGTTTCATAAGGGGAATGCCATGCCTTTGATTTGAACAATTTTAACCCAAAGTGGATGAGGAATCCAGAGCTTCCAGAATAAAATAGTGGGAAGGATGAAATGAAAGATTCAATAATTCCTGGAGTTGCCCAAGATATTTGGTTAGTGAAATCTTTTTTATGGGTCATATTTAACTTGGAACTTAGATTAACACTGAACTACATCCCTATAAACATTGCACTACATACCCCATTCATAGTCTCTATCAATAAAGATGCCAAAGAGTTCCCAGCTGGAAGACATTCCCAGTTTTTACCATGTTTTTAGTGCAGATACAAATGGACAGATTGCTCCTGATTTAAAGCATGTGGAAAAAGCCCATGGAGATTTATATTTCTTTCATGATTGAATGCTGATACTTGGTGTTATGTGGAAAAGCAGTCACTTGGTTTAATAGTTGCACAGCTGGTGTTATCTGAAAAATAATCATTATGATAGAAAGCACACATTTTTCATGTTTTCTGTCAGGTCTGTCAGACTGTGTTCTGTGCTAAGTCTACACACTTCATCTGCCATTCCTTAAATTAATATATTAACATATAATACTTTTAAGAATGTCAAAGTTATAAAATGTGACTGTAATTGAAAATGTAACTGAGTAGGGCTGCATAAAACAAAGCAATTTGCAGGACGCATAAAGTGAGAAAGTCACTACGATCTTTGTTTAGAAACAACATGACATTATTGTCTGGAAAGCAAGTGACAAATTGCAAGAATTAAAATTATGCATAACCAAGTCAGCTTGGTAACATCAGCTTGTGCTGATTTGAACATCTTTAAATTACAGCGAATATGAAAATATTAATTTGAAGTGCAAAACAGCTTGATTACAAAAGCTGGTTTTCTCTTGGCTCCTCTGTACACCTCCAGTCCTTTTAAGCAAGCAAGGAGAGACAGATCAATGAAGTCTTCAAATGAACACACATTCTCACTTCTGAGGAACTGGATACATGCTGGATGTCCGTTACTTCTATCTTCAGTAACTGGACAGTTGATCTTTTTATCTTCTCGCTGCAAGAGGCAGGGTCAAACTGGGAAAGAGAAGTTTATTTTTTCAGACTTCTCTCTTTATTGTATGTTAGTGGATAACCTACTAACACATAATTTTGTCCCCTGTGGACTTCAGCAATGGAAGGAAGGGTAAGGAGAGGGTAGAGTGGGAATGCAAAATGGTCAGAGAATGATTGTATTATAGGTAGTTCATCTTCTGTTGCTTTTTCAAATGGCAGAGGTTTAATCTCCCAAATGCAATTTTCAGAAGGAAATGTTTCTATTTCTGGATTTGAACTCCCTCCTCTTAATCTCATGAATTGGGATGTGAGTGGCTCCATGCTGAATTGAAACTCACCACTGTTACAGACAAATACCTGCCAGGAAAGGAAGCTGCTGAGCTGAGTTCCATTTTCTGGGTCTGGTACTTTCTCCTTGGCCATATCCCACATGCAGTTCCTACAGGATACTCTAAAGATTTTGTGAAGGGACAGTTCCTGTAATGTAGGAAGCAGCACACTAATTCTGTACTCAGAAAGACCTATAGAATTTACCTGAAGACTAACCCTTAATGTGTAAATGATATTGAATGTAATCTGTTACTACCAGAAAATCCAAAGATTTGACTTATGAAAACTCATAATATTTATATTGCTTGCTTTTGCATTGCCATGACATTTTAAAGCTCTTCCCAGTATTTAAAAGCTTAACCCCATATACTAAAGAGGTTGCCTTTTTGCCATGAATATTTCATATGGAAGAGGACTACCATAAGCTCAATTCAAATAGAAAAAATCAGGATTTATATGGACGTGCTCCAGCATATGTTATTGTTCTAGTTTAGTTAGCTGCTTTAATAATGATTCTATAGAAAATTCACCTTTCCTTAAGTTACTAGAATTTTCTATGCACTCATAACTAGGCTTAATTTATTAAAATAGCAATGACTACCCACTTTAAGTTTTCATACAGGCAGCAAAAAATAAGGATAATGGCAGAAAATAGAGTTTTCAAGTCACAAGGTTGTCAGTTATCCTTAGTTCCTCGTAGTGCAGGCAGAAAAGAAAGTGTTTATGGTACAAAATGGAAGAACTCTTGAATACGTCCTTAATACTGAAGACAAATGCACTCATTCAAACAGTGCATTCAAGAAATCCAGTTCACTGAGACTGCTCTTTTATTTAGTGAGTGTTGCTTTGTAAAGATAAATAGCTTTCTGTGTGCTAAAAAAATGTTTGGTGTTCAGTTGCCATGGTGGCTTTAATTTTGAAGTTGGGTAGTAAAAGACTGGCTGTTTGCAAATGTAACTGTCTCCCTCTGCCCTTGCTCCACTGCTTGGCTGTTTTCAGTGTTAATCTGACTCTTGAGCTGATTGCTGATTTTGCATTACGTTTGTTTTCACCATGTTCACCCTCAGAGACAGTATGGACACAAATGGAAGTGGTTTGAGAGAGAAGTGAAGTTCACAGAATGAATTCTGACCTGTTTAAGCAGTAATTATCAGCAGTGCCTACCTCACTTGTGTTGATTTTACTCATTCATTTGCCTTTTCATGACATTTTTCAGTGTCCTTCACACCCATTTTCATAAGACTGTATTCTCAATCGCTACATATCAATGGTGAACCTGTGCAACCACTCTGGTAGAAAGAGCTGTGCTAGTCCCACAGAGTAGATGCTGTAGTTATGCTAATGACTAATTCTCATCTCCCCTCCTTGGAAGTGGTGATGAATTGGCACTACCGCTTAAACAGTTTGCCCTGCAGTAAACCCTCCTGTAGCATAGGATTATTGCTGTGAACTCCAAAAAGGAGCCTGAGGAAGCTGATGTCAAGGTCAAATGCACGTGTGTGAAAGCAGTATTGAGTTGCACCAGAGACACCAAGCTAACAGACTTGGTGTTTGAATAAATACATGGTTTTGAGCTGCTGCTTTGTTCCTGTATTTACTTTAGGGTTCGTGTTTTTAAATCTTTTATTTTTCCCTTTGTTTTGGCAAAACAGCAATATTCTGCTATGCATCGATCAATCCAAAATATTGTTATTAGCCAAGAGAAATGTAACTTGTTTATAAAAAGAAACTTGTAAACTTAATGCACTCTTTTTCTATTCACTTATAAGTTTACTAAATACTCCCTGGTGATGGAATGAATTGAATATTCATTCTTAGTATTTTGGTAAAATCTCAAGCAAGCATATTTTGTTCCTTTTTTTAAGGACACTGTGAGTTCATATACATGGAAAATAAAGACCCAGAGTTTCATATAGTAAATGATAGGCATCAGAAAATAAAAACTCCAATTTAAAATGCACATGTTCTGGCTGTCATTTCACATAAATTTTGCCAGTTTTAAGGATGACCCCAGGCTTTCCATCTTCCCAGTTGTTCACAGATGTGTTCAGGTAGCACAGATCCAGGTAGCAAGTTGGTTTAGCTAGTATCTACAAGAATTCAAGGCACTTCTTCAAGAGAAGACACTATGCTTTTGACTTAGCAAGTGTATGTTCCCTTATCCCCCCTTGTTGCTGCTTTCCAGCAGCAGTGATAGACTTTCTTCTCTCTCATATGATCCAAGACCTCAGGCCTCCTTTTGATCGTAGCACTGGGCTTTGCACTAAAGCTTCTCATGCTTTTGAAGTGAAACCTCATTTCTCCCACTGTGTTTGGGGCTTCAACACTTGAGAAAGAACAGAGTTTTGCCCTTTTATGTTTCTATGATGGATTTTGTCTTTATAGATCCCTTATCAACAAATTCATAGGCGGGAAGAGACCTTGAGAGTTATCCAATTTATTCCTCTGGCAAAGGGATGTTTAGCCAAGCCTAAATTATACCAGATTGATGCTTGTCCACCTTAAACTTCTGCAACATTTCTAGGCTTCTATCACTGGACAATTACAGCTTTTCTTTTTTTTTTAATCTAAGGTTTTGGTAGCTTTTAAAAAAAAAATCTTCTAAATTTTGGTGTAGATCTCTATTATAAGGATAATCTACCCATACTTATCTAGGAAATGAAGCTCCATATTAGACTGGAAGAGGGCTACATGCTCTGATTTATTATTATAAGTAGTTCTTTTTCAATAAATCAGGTTAGACAAATACTGTGTAAGTCAATCCAGACCTTTTAAACAGTTAAGTCAATCCAAAATATACGTACATTGCTAGACAGGGCTTAATCTCCAATTTTGCAGTTCTTTTAAATGTTAAATAAATTTTTAGTTCTCTGTGATTATGTGTATGTTATTTTCAGAGTTTTCTGGCATGATCAGTATGTATATAACATTACTATCTATTATTCATTAAGGTCACTGAATCTGTTTATACTAATCTGTCTTGAGTATTGTAAAAAGGTTTCAGATTGCTTTGGGGTTGTCTGTTTTTTGCTTCACAGGCAATAGTTTATTTATTTTTCATAAAATATGGGGTTTTAAAACAGAAATAAATTGATTTTCAGGCCTACTTAGTTATGGACATTGATCAGCTCCAAGATCTTTGAAGAAAAGCATCAAGAAGTTTAGGATCAAGAAGTTTATATAATAATAACAATGGCCAATGAGCCTCATTTCTCTTCATTGTGGTGCTGATATTAGCACTGAAAACTGAGCACAAGTAGCTTGTAAAACCCCATTATTGAAATACAGCTTCTGATCTGGTTTATCCTGCTAAATGCTACTTCGATTTATGCTTTAATATTTTAGAATAGAGTCACGAGATTTTCAACGTAAAACAGTTTTACATTAATAACATATATTTTATCTACTTGTTATGTAGAAATTCATTTTATATGTTCCTGACTTTTCTGGTAAATGTGCAATGTGAAGAAGTTTGTTTTAGAACTGAAACTATAGGAATAGCTTGCCTGTTTTCACACAGACAAAGGATTGATACACGTGTGTGTGTCAGCGTACCAAAGGAACTGCTGAGTGCTAAACATGGCACTCTGATGTGTAAGCAGTTTTGGCCTCATGGGAGTGCCAGCCATCCCTCAGGGAGACCAGACAGAAATGATTTTGAAGCTTTTCTCTGGGGAACATACCTGGAGAAAACAGATGGATCGGTCAAGCCACTGGACCCCTGTTAATTGCAAAAGGTTTGGGGCTGTATAGATTAATGAGGCTTTCTAGAGACTAGGAGCAAAGGCAGAGCTTGGCTTGTTTATTGGTTTGCACCAGTGCATCCCTGGCTATGTTAGCACTGTAATTCCTCAGGAAGCCAAGAGTAAACTAGTGAATACTGAGAGAAGTATTGTCATGAGTGACAACAGAGATATGGATTCTGCAAGGACCTGAACCAACTAGAAAGGCAAGGTTGGAAACTGGTTTGGTTTTGGTTTTTTCTCCTTTCTGGTAAGTTATTTAGATTGAAGCACCTGATTTCAATTACTGGTGGTTTGTTTGTTTGTTTTGGGGGTTTTTTTTTGTCCTCTTGGGAACATGACATCATTCCTTTATTGGCTGATTTCTTTTTCTGGACAGGAGGGAGAATCCAGTCTCAAGTTCACACCTGTGCACGTGCAGCTGAATGAGTGAGGAGCTCACTGTGTGTGCTACAGCAATACAGCAATAAATTATCATGTGTTCAGCTTTAAAACATGATCTGAACATAAAAGTGCTATCTGTTTATAGCAGTTCAGAGATTCGGGGTTAGATTAAATTTGGGACTATTTACTAATCAGTATAGAATTGTGTGGTCGTAGGATGGTGTAGGAAAAGGGAGCAAATCTTGTGTGGAGGATTTATAAGGCTAGTCATGCCTAATGTTAGATTATCACAATCATTTTCTAGTGTATAGAAATGCTGCTTCCCTCCCCCATCACCACCCCCACCCACCCCATTGGGTTACCCTTCCTCCTCCCTCCCCCTTTTTTTAATAATAGGAATATAATTAGATATGAGAACAATACAATAAAAACATTGTGTCCCAAGTTGCTGGGATTGTATTAGGTTTTTTATTTCAAGCTTGTAGTGAATTATAACTGCCTTGGCTATGTGCCAAGTTATCTGAACTGTTGCAAAAGAAAATGTTTTTAGTTATTCCAAGCATTTCTGGATGTTTGAAGACTAGTTTCCTTTTTGTGTGCTTAATATTAGGGTATTGAATCCAGACCTGGGTTTTTAATGAAAGATTTTCAACCCCCATGAGGCTCAGCCACACTCCTGATTAACGTGCTCAGCAACTGGGTGCTCTGGCACCACTATCTTCTCAGCAGTGGAGAAGGAGGAGCTTAAACCCACATGGCAATGCCTGACTTTAGCACCCAGGTTTGAGAATAGAAGTCTACATTAAAAAGAAGACCACCAGCAGAGTTTTGAGAGTGTCTTAAATTACCATCACAGCAGTTATGATTAATATATTTGTCTCTTTAGGGGTTTTGTGGCACTGATAATATTTGCTGTTCCCACTAAGACTCGATTAAATGAGTGCCTAAGACTGACGGGGAGTTTGTCTGTAATGACAAGTGCTTGACTGTAGCAGAAAATGATGAGCTGCCCCAGGGAGACATCACCACCCACTTGAGCGAGATCCATGAAGGGTTTATGACCCGTTTGAATCCTGATTGAGCATCACTGTCTTGACCCTCGGGGAGCCAATTGTCTGGAATACTTGCTCTGTCAGTCTGAGCGATGTGCTCAGAATCCCTCTGAAACCTGTACAGCTTGATTGTGTGTAATACACACAGTGAATTATCAAAATGGTATAAAGATTGGGAAATATTTTATCACTGGGTATCGGTATGTCATGTCTAGAGAGCATGCTATTTTACTTGTCAAATAAAATGTACTGTGAGCTTAACCCTTTCAGGAATAAATTATTTCAGATTTGATGCTTAACATACAAAAAGTTTCCTTTGAGGCAAACATGTCTGATAGGGGATTACTGAATGCAATTAACCTCCTTGTGAGCAGAACATCTATACCCAGAGCTGTAGGCAAGCCTGAGGCCGAATTCACTTGAGGGGTTCGTTCGTACCCCTCTGTGGGACCCACAGCAAGATGTAGGCCGGGGCTGGCTGCAAGGTTTGGCCTGTTGTTTACTAGTAAGTTGTCACCAGGCTGACAGGATGGCAGCAGTTAGCACAGACGTGACCGCTGTGGTTTTTCTAATCAAAAAGAAAGTTTTGTAAGTCCACAACAAGCATGGAGCTGGAATCCTGTCTCTGTGGTGGAGAACTTGGAGAACTTCCCTCATGGGAAGAGGCAGTTCAGGAGGGTGCTGCAGGCCAAGATAGCTGTTGTGACCTTCTTTTGAGTGAACATGGCAAGCAGTGCCTTCTAGTAGATGCTGTCCCTTAGGTGCTAAATTTGGGAGCTCTTGTGTTCTTACCACAAAGTCAAGGCAAATGACAGGTAAAATTTCTTTTCTCATTAGTAGCATTAACAAGTACTAGGAGACAGGAAGCTAAAAATACCCAGTCACAGGAAACTACAAGTACCAAGTTGGATTTGGATGGTTGCTCAAAGTTTCTAACTTTTCTCAAACATTGAGTATTTAGTGGAATACTGAAGAGTCTTGGTGGTGTTTCTTTTTGATCTGAATTGTTCTCCTTGCTGCTTGTCTTCAACCTGCCTTTCTGCTGTGCCTGTGTGGGACAAGCCTAGCAACTTCATAGTAACTTACCTTTTAAAAGCAGAGAAAGTTCTTCAGGAGTTTTGCTCTTAACTTTGTCACTGTGCCTTTACATCTCAAGTACTCTTGTCATACCAAATTCAGGATGGTCAAGTCTTAACCCCATCTGGAACAGGATGGGGTTCCTCCTAGTAATAAATAAGCCATCCTTCATCTGTTTACGTAGCGTTTAGATTATGTGTATAGGTTATAGGGAAGAAGGAGATAGTAGGACTGTTACTGCATTTTTTTACAGAGAAAAAAAAAAGCAAATAAAACCCAAGTAAAACAAAAAAAAACCCCAGACAACAAACCCCTGAAAAAAACCCCCAAACGTTCCTACATTCTACCTTCATCCCACAAAAGCAGAAAACAACCTCTCAGGAGCGGAAATGGAAAAAAAAAAAAAAATCCTCCTTTGTTTTATAGTTAGTATTTCACGGCCAGCTAATCTTTATTATTATGGCTATTGAAGCAATTAAACAGATTAAACAGGATTAACTGTTGTTTTTCTACTAACATAGAGATGGCCTCTTAATTTCTAATGCTCTTTTTCCTATGTAAATTGTACTTTCATACCTAATTCCAAGAAAATTCTGGCAGCGTATGTGTTTATGTCTATGCAGGTACTGTTGCTGTTAGCAACATTTTTTATAATGACCAACTAGCATATGTAACTAAAACTGTGTTAAAAAACTCATTAAATGTTAAAAAGGTTAGATAAATTAAAGGAAGTAGTAGCAGAACTCTTGTATAACTCAGTACAAGAGAACATCAATATTGCTCATTGAACAGTCTATTCTTCTAATTTGAAAAGAACAACTATTTGTCATGGTTTCTGTCCTTGGGCTGGCAGTTATCTAATTAAATGCATATGAAATTCAAAAGCCTTTACTGAGGGACAGTAATTTTCCTTGGTTGTTTTTAAAGTCACCAAGATGAAAGAAGAATTACATTCAACAGATAATGGATGAATTTCTCCATTGTGCATTAAGGTCTTGGGTTGACTAATCATCCCATGGTTATTAATCAATGTGTTATCTTATAGTTTGAAATTAAAGGTTCTATTCTCATTATTGCTGACTCTAGGTAATAATACTTCCAGTCCTTGATTACGATGACACTACAATGTACTGCCTCGCAAAATACCACAGAACTAATAAAAAATAGATCAGATCTATAAAGAGCATTCCCAGTGCATTATATTTACATGACTCTTCAGTGAAGTATTTTTCAATCTAGTCTTTTCAGAACGCCCTCTGCAATGTTCCTGTAATGTTTTTCACATTTACATGAGTACACCCCTTTTCCCTTGCCATCCAAACATAATGTGCAGATTTGCATATGTTGATATTAAAAGATAGGGACACTGCCCAAGATTTTTGCTTAGAGGAGATGATTTCCCCGGTCATGCCAGAATAACTGAAAAGTACTCACTAAGTGTGCATGCAATATGGACAGTAAATAGCCCAATTAGAGTTACAATTTCTGTACTAAATGGAAAGCAGGGGTCAAAAAGAGCTTATAGACAGACACAAGTTAGCTATGACTATATCTTGTGAAGGTAGGCTGGCAAATTGCAAAAGACAGCAGGATGTAAATACAGATCTTATGGGACAATGAGACATATATTCTGGTATTTCTGGAGACCTGTTTTTAACCACACATTGTGTAAGATGAAAAGACGTTACAGCAGCAGGTGTGAGGAGGGAATCACAGAAGGGTTTTGCAACTTCCACCCCCTTTCCTGTCTCTTGCCCGTACTTTGCTCTCTGGAATCCTTTAAAACTCCAGGCTTAGTGCACTTGAGGACCTTCTTTCATATGGCTCAAACTGAAGTTATTTTAAAAGTGCAAAATAGTCTCCAATTCTGTAACTGAAGCTTATAGGGGCATCATAAAGATGCAAAGATATGACTATTCCTGTGCAGCTGTGGAATTGGGATCTTAGAAATTAGGATTTTATGGTTAATTGTATCTGAACATAGCATCTGCAAAAGGGCAATGGCAACAGTATTGAATACTGTAATGAGTCCTTATTTCTGACCTAAAACAATCAAGTTAAGTCTTGATGTGTAGTGCAATTATAGTGAACAATCCAGAGGGTGACATTTGTTTCTTCACAGATCTTTGATGGTCTCTGTTTTGAATTCAGCATTAAGAAACAGTTTTAAATGTTTTTCATCAACTTCAAAAATAGTGCTTTTTTAAGGATCAGAATGCTGCTTCTAACCCAAGTTATCATTTAGTGAACTGCCAATAATGATCTCTGCTCAGGAATGTTCTAGTATTGAACCCTTTTAATGGCAGAATAATGCTGCTGTTAATAGACTCCTACTCCTATTTTTTGTCTTGTCTACATCAGTGTCATGCTCAAAAGTAGTTAAATATTTCTCATTTCTGGGCATGTTGGTGTGAATACACACTTCTTTATTTAAATACTGGAAAAGGGTATTAAAAAGTCTCCTCATCTGTAGTGCATGTGCTTTAAAGCTAAATATTTTGGAGTTCCAGCTTTTAACACGGGGTGAATGATTGATAGACTTCACATATCGAAAAACCAAGTATTCATTGTATTGGATGAAGACTAGAAAAAGCAAGTCATTATGCACAATGAAATGAAACAACCTTTCTGTGGTATGTTGGGATTCATATCATCTAATTTAGTAGATAACCTAAGACATAGCAGAGATTAATCAGTTATTTGCTGTCATTAAATCACAAGAAGTGCTTCATCAGCCTCCTGATTTCACTGGCTTTTCACTTGCTTATATACTGTCTGTGCTTGAGCCAACACAAACATAGCAAAAGCTGAACTCTTTGAAAGAAAATATCTCCCAACATGCCAGAGCTAAGAACTCTGCAGTATTAAAATTATGCTCTGCTGGAGTCTGTAATGTCCTAGAGAGATTTCATTATGTTTCATACACTGAAGTTTGTGCTAAACTCCAACGTACAGTTCACACATCTGATAAAATATTAAAGAAGGACAAATGTAGGGCTTGCCAAGCTGAGCCACTGTAAACTTGTCCGTGCATATTTGGCCTTTCATGACTTATTGTGCATCTTTATTTATTGTTTCTGAACGAAGTATATTGTCATGAAAATGACATTGTACTTCGAAAAATTCTATCAGGCAAAGTCAACCCCTAAAATAAGTGTTATAATAAATATGCAGAAATGTCATTCTTTACATTAGCCCAAAGGTTTTGTATAGCTTAAGGATATGTGCAGTAAGCTAACTATAAAAATAGAAGCTTGACAGTGGGGATGAATGTGTGTGTCAAAATAATATTACTCTTTCTGGGAGGATGGCAGAAAAAATGACACTACATCCACCAGCATGATTTTTATAGATCTGCCTCTTTGCCAGATGTCACCTTTTATAAACTACTTTATAAAAACATGACAGCGTAGTGAAGTAGTGTGTTTATAGCTTGATAAACTTTTGTAATAAAGTTAGGATTGGCTGAAAATTAAAGCCTTAGAGCCTACTCATTAAGCATTTGGGAAGCTTGCTCTGACTTAAAAAGAAAAATATTAAAGAAATATGCAGAATGAGTCACTAGCAGTAAGTGGTTGTTTGCAAGAGTGTATGGCTTCTGGTAATGTTTACCAGTATGCCATGCAATAACCTATCCAGATATATTACTGGGATTTTGGAGAATAAAGTTTGCATTACTTTAAATGTAAACACACACAGACAAAATATACAGTGTGTATTAAATTATATGTTTCCGAAGAGTACTATGAGGACATGCAGGATTATGCCATAAATATCTCCCCGGCACACAATTGTTTTATTACATAATAAAGGACTGTATATTACCCTCTGCTGTACCATGCGACACATAATTCAGATTTTTCATGACATGTCTAATTTATACAAGTCTCTGGCACTAGAAATCAAACAGGAATAATACCTTATATTTAAACTGTTACTAGCCTGAAAGACTTTGACACTGGAATTGCTCTCCCAGAACAGTCAGTCACTGGTCTGTTGAGACTGGGGTCGCTGCTCTGTGTGCCGCACTAACTGCAGTGCAGAAAGAGAAGTTCCCCCTGGTCTGTAGGAAAGTTTGATGGACACCTTAAAGGCAGAGATACAAAGATGCCCTGCCTCGTAGTGAATTCCTGTCGTACCTCCTACTTTGCTTCTCCGCTTGGAGAAACTTTTCTGCCAAACTTTAGTCCACACATATTAACAGATGGTGAGGAGAGGCTATTGGCGGTACGTGCAGCTGTGTTTTGTGCGTCAGCTGCCCTGGTGAGGGTGCTCTCCTGAAGCAATGTGAGGTGAAGTCCTTTGCATCCACATGGCTTGCTCCTAACTAGATGTACTGATGCACCGAGAAGCAGAAATGTGACCACTTGCAAGAAGCCACACTGCTTTGCTCAGCTGCATTCTTTTGACAGACGCAACTTTACATAAAAATCATCCTGTGACATACATCCTGCGTATGGGATGAACTGCAAGCAAGCTGCTTCTCACAAGTTATTTCTGTATCTGCGTTTGCAGCAATGTAAAACATATCCAAACCAATGTGGAAAATATGACTATTCTCTTGGCTCTGTTTGAAGTTTCTAACCTTTCCTACTTCTACCTGCTCAGAGATGCACTTTATTTTATATCTTGAATCTAAACACTGGCTTCCTCTTGGGCTATGCAGGTTTGTCTTTTGTGGGAAAACCCACACACAAACACAATTTAGAATCATAAAAAACAAACTTGAAGGTCTCTCAAGATAAAGTGAAGTGTGCCCTGCTGTCCCAGGGCATTATCAGCCTGTGTTGGGTTATGCTGATGCTCTTCCTCTTCATTTTTTTTTTAAACACTTCCCCCCACCCCCTGATCTTTGATGATGGAGGCTCCATAACATCTCAACATCTCCAGGAAAAGCTGTTTCAGTATAATACTATTAACCAGGGGACATGTTGAGAAGATTTTTTTTGTTGTTGTTCTGGTGTCTAACCTGACTTGTTAAATTTCCACAAGCTCTCTTTTTGGGATTTTGTTGGTCTTTTTTTTTTTTTTTTTTTCTTAAGGTTGGGTGGGGTTTTTTCTTTGTTATGGGTTTTTGTTTTTTGATTTTTTTTTTAATAAGCAAGAAAATGAATGCAAACCAACTTTTTGTTCTATAATGACGAGTCAACAAAATCTTTCCTTAAAGCACGTTTTACCTAAACTTTTGTAATAGAAAGGACATGTTGCTAGAGAAAACATTAGCTTGGTGTGCGTTTGAAGCTGATGGGTACTCTGATATATTTCTACTTTGGCGAGGCATATAGTTTGGTGCGCAGCCTGTTCTTGCTTGCAGACTCCTGTCACTGAAACATTGTCAAGGGTGATACTTGTCTTCTAGTGGAATGATAGGAAACTGCTTTTATTGGTAGTAATTTGTGTAAAATCGACTCTTCCTGTGTAGCTTTATCTCCATACACTTTGTAGCTCTTCACTATTGAGATGTTCATATTGTTTAGCCCAAGGGTAGACTCCAGGTGACTTGTTGAAGAACTTACATCTAAACCATTCTATGATTCTATGACTAGGTGAACCCCTGGACTAAATGATATCTTTTCTGGGTGCTGCTTTTTTGGTTTTGTGAGTTTGGTTTGGGTTTTGGGGTGTGTGTGTATTTAGTTTGTTAGTAAACACGGTTCCCTGTTTAAAACACATAACTCACAAGCTTTTAGCAACCTAATGGGTAAGAGTTCTGCTTTGGATCACAAACTAGGAAAAGTGTCTTGCTTACATAATTAACGGTCTCTTGCGGGTGTAGTCTTACAGTGAACATCTCTGTAAGTGTGACAGTCACACAGCAGTATGGGGGGCATGAGATGTTGGGCTTTTCCTGGGAAATGCTCCTTCCCACTGAGCTGACATGAGCCACAGGCTCCTGCTTGGAGGCATCCTCTGTTGTACTATGTGCAAGGTGCAGAAGATTCTAAATCATTCCAGCCCCCAAATGCATGTTACTCATCAGGTAATGGAGTGGAAAAGGAGTCATGTGGTATTGTTAATACATTTGCAGTGTACTGCATGAGATGCAGTGATGGTAGGGAGGGAGGCATGGCAAAAGGTTGAAATGAAGGTGTTTTCATACTTAGGGATTGAGACTTTGCTCAGAAAATAACACAGAGACTTCTGCCCTTCCTCTCAGTCAGGAGCAGTCACAAAGCAGATGTCAGCAAGACTGCAATGTCCAGGTATTCCACCAGGTTGGGTGTTGCACTGAGCAGAGACTGTTGCAAATATTTGGATGGGTGCTGGAGGTTATGATGAGATGGGCAGTGCATTATCAGCTGAACTGTAGTGCTTCAGGTGAATTACTGTTTTAAATACAGTCAGCACACTAGAAATGTTTGAAGAAAGTAACTTAAGTATGTCAGCAGCATGAGACATTGGACAGCCATACCTGGCATGGCTAGAAGTGCTAGTCCTACAGACCTGGACCTATTTTATGCAAGTAGCTATGGTACCATGCAGCTCACTGTGGTATAAGCAAACAAGTATTCACTTAGCTCCTAGTGCTGAGCTTTGTGTTATTGCAGCCAAATGCAACTATCCTGAAATGAGATAGTTCAAACTTCAGGATTTTTTTGGCTTGACTGATTTTTTGCTGATTTAGTAGACCACATGGGCTCCCTGAGGAGTCATGTGGGCAGTGAGATCAAATACACTGTAGTTTCTTGGGGTAATTTAGTGACTGTAAAATTACATACAGGTTCCAATTTATTTGTAAATCTCAACACCCAGCCATTGATACTTGTAAATTAAGGGATTTTCGTGATATGTATCATGCTGATGGATGGAAGGAACTTCTTGTGCTTCAAATAACACACTTAAGCAGCAACGCCTATTTTTTCTAGCATATTTGCTTTTTTTGAACCTTCGCCTGTCATGTTCCTTGTCATGGGTTTTAGAGTCTTGGCATAAATAAAATCCTTTGTGGGTAATGTCATGTTCCTATGCGTGATTCCAAAGGGATGGGATATGCTTCAAAATTTTATTTTGCTTTTTTTATCTCTTTAAAAATGAATAAAAAAAAGGGTGGGGGTTGGAGAGAAAAGACACACACCGCACTCCCCCCTCCCCCCTGTGGTATTTGTGTAACCTGGTCAAAATTACACTATGGGAATTTTGTGGATACTATTTTTGTATTAATTTGCATGAAGCTCAAACTGAAGGCATAAGTGTACCGGTAAGTATGAGGTCCTATATATCTCATGAACTCCCAACAGTCTGTTCCCTTTTTTTCCACTCAGCACCTGCAGTCCATACCCCACCCCATGCACGTCTTTCAGAGACTGCCAAAAGTCCCAAGAGGGAGTTTGACCGAGAGGGTTTGTTTCCAAATCTGGATTTAAAACTCAGAGGAATTCAGCAGTGTTTGGTTTGGCTTGTTTCTGTTCAAGATACTCTCTCGCTGCCAGTGCTGAATGTCAGCTGTAAAGATAAGGAGTGATTCTGCATCATTCAAAATGCACTCTTTTGTTTCATTCCATTTATCTGATAGTTTGTCCTTTATGTTTTCACTCTCTGGTCCTTGACAGTTCCTGAGAAAGCACAAAGTGAAGTTTTGTAGCTGATTCGGGAAACAGAATTATGAGAAGTTCCATCAGTTATATGATGCAATGATTTGATCTTTCAATACATCTGCTACGTCATTTCTCCAAGTTATTTTTTTAAAAAGGCAGAGGTTTCTTCCAATTCTACTTGCAAGCTAGTTTTAAATTGCTTAAACCTAAAAATATGAAATAATTATAATCATAAAATGCAGTGAAATGTGGTGAAGGGTTACGTATCCTTCCATTGTGTGCCTAAACATTTAGCATAAAACAATTAGGCCAGACAGAATATATACAGAGCCATTTCCTTTTTCAAATGCTCAATTTTTTTGCATTTTTCCTAAAGTAATTATTGAAGATAGAAGTTCTGCATGACTTGTAGCTCTGTTTATGGATCACTGTCAGGTTCAGGCTCTGCTGTTGGGGTTTTTTATGCTGAGTGAGTTCCTTCTGAAAACTAATGGGACAATCTACCTTTATCCTATACTTCTGGAATATGTCATAGAGATAAACTGAATTCAATTCATCTTAACCCACAAGCCTCACTTCTTTCACTCAGCAGAAGAGCTCGTTCACTCTCTTCATCTTCTCTCAGTTCTATAGATTTTACAAAATTGAGCGTGAAGGGATGGAAGTAAGGTGACAATGAAGAAATGTGATCACAACTGTTGGGGGAGGAAGGTAGCAAAATTTAAGGTCTGTTAAGATCCTAGAATCCTTTATGTAGAAGAAAGGTGCTCGATTAACTGTATTTGGCTTAGCACCTAACCCAAAGTAGGTCAGCAGTGAGATACTCTGTGAAAGTGTGATGAGATTGTAGAGAATTATCCCAAAAGTAGGATAATCTCTGAATTAGAAAAAAGTGTATGGCAGAATGGATTAGGAAGGGGTGTAAGTAGAATGTTTTTCAGAATATTAATAATAAAACTTTATAGATTATTGTTTCTGATAAAACCAAGAGTGTTCTTCTCAAAAGTGAATATTTTCAGCTATTTGGTGCTTTGTGGCAACAAATCATTGCTTAGTTGAGAAAATCCAGTCAGAAAAAGAAGGATATTGTGATAAAAGGAAAACTTTTACAAGTAATTCATTCACCTATTTAACTTCTATTTGCATAGTTATGAAACTGGTCTCAGTGATGCTGCTTTCTGACATTGCCATTTTAGTAAAACTTGGAGTGAGGGTTACAGAGATTAGTTCAGAATTATGCACATATCATTTATTAAGCATCATTTTTCTTACCAGTTTAGTAAATAATATTTAATGACATGTATATACATGAAAATACTGCCAACAAAATGCCTTATCTTTCCATTTTAACTGTGGATTAAATAAATAAGCCTTGTTTGTGCATTACAAAGATTTAAGCTTTCTGGATTTGCAATCCTTGGAAGCTGTAGCTTCGACTTTCTCTTGAGTAAAACTGCTTAAATAAAAAGAAAAAAAAAAGTCCAGGAAATAAGTCATGTAAATCATGGACATTTATAATTTGAGAATCCGAGGATCTTGGTAAATGACTGATTTTGACTTTCCAATAGGTTTTGGCTTGGTGTGTGTGGCTGTTTTTTTACAAAGAAAATTCAGTACAAAAGGTCTAAGTACTTATTTTCATTACTCTTGTTTTCCCGACTGCCCCCAAATTATGACTGGCAGATATATTTAAACAGATTTAGCTGAAGGGTTCAGTTAACTGCATCTGTTTTTATTATATGATGGGCTGAGGTAAATCATCTTCTTGTACGTATAGTTTTATGGTATTTTTGGTGTGAGGTTTTTGGGGGGATTTTTTTGTTGTGGTTTGCTGGGGGCTTTTTGGTAGGGGAAGAATCTACTTAAAATTCCAGTGGTTCCTAAGAGTGGCCATTTTGAACCTGTCCAGAAATGCAAACGATGGACATACTAGAACTATTGATCATAGCTTTCCCAGGAGTAAATATTACTCCCCATGTTTTAAAATAAACGTTTGGTGGTCTGTGTCTCTGCAGTGTGTAGCTATCTTGGATGTTCTCTTGATCTTGGCTACACAATATGAAGACCATAATTATTTTCGATGAGGTAATTATTCTATACTGTTAATGTTACTAAAATTGATGAAAAATATTTTACTCATGAAATTGTGCTTTTCCTATTTAACAGAAACTCCATTCCTTTGGAAATATGATATCTTATAAGTGTGCAGTAGAAATAGCAATCTATTCCAGACTAGGTGCTTCCAGTGTTTTGATAAACTCTAAAAGAGAGCAACAGGGTATACTTTGTGGAGTTGTTATTGTAATTTCAGGAATGTTAGTTACTGACATTAATTTTCAGATAAAGAAATATAGACAGAGATAAACTTTCTGACTTATTAAAAGAAAAAGAGTTTGTAGTTCATCCCAGTAATAGGAAACTAAGCAGCCAGCTAGTGTAAACATCTAAGAAGGAATAAAAGTTCAGGTTTTGATTAAGTGTCTTCAGTTTGGCTTGAACTCAAGTAACTTCACGTAAGAACCCTGGAAATCCATTGCAGACAGATTTGAAACAGAAAGTTAAACCACCTCAACTTCAACCTCAGACAGAATGTATCTTCTTAATCATTATGAACTTCTGCCATTAGTGCTGAGGTAGGTGATAAATAGCCTGTCAGAAGTCTCTATCCAGCTTTCTTCCTTTGTATCTTTGGTATTGCAACATGTTAAGTTTCCAATTCTTTCTAATGAGCTGTGAGACCATAGATAATCTGTTCACTTAAGTGGAGTTCATATTAATTATATTGACAGCAAAATGGAGTATCTTAATTTTGCACTATTGATCAAAGGATTCTTTGGAAGACTACAGGGCTGAGAGTTTCTATTGGACCTGGACTTCATGCCGAAGGTCTGTAAAGTGGTTAATGTATAGCCTTCGGCTGTCCTCAGACATTCCAATTTCTCATTTGATACGTTTCGTGTACTGACCAAGACCGGTATATGACATTGTGCATTTAATGGGTCAGTTTGTAATGCACAAAATAAAAAATAACAGCTTTATATCAACCTCAAATGTCAGCCAAAACTTCTTTAGAGACCAGTGCAACTGAATGTGTTTGAAACACTGTGAGGGAAGGTCCAGAAAACCTCCTGACCATGTGAGAACACTTCCTTTCCTGAAGGTAGGAGGCCTTGAAATGTGCCATTGCTAGCTAAAAGAAATCCCATTGAATTGGCATCAGATGCACTGTGAAAAGGATGCAAACACTGAATCTAAGAAAGTTGTTGCGCTGTGAGCTGGGTTGTCCAGAAGTGCACAATTTTTTCATTGTCCACGAAGGTGCGAGGCTGTGAAATGGTGTGTATGGGAATTAATCTCAGACATTCAGTTTATGGTTAGCTTCAATTTGAAAACTGCTGTAAATTCACCCCAGTGTTTTGAATATACTTGATTTGTATCTTCAAGCAGGATTTTTCTTTTTTTTTTGTCTGGATTGAGAGTTTTTTTGTCTACATAATTAGCATTTGAGAACAGCAGCAAAACGTTTTGAGTCAGGCTGATGTCCTTAAAGGTTAATTTTACCCACAACAAATTTACTCAAGAGGTCTTCATCCCAAAATGCTGGTAGTGCTGCTACCAGTTCACACTTTACTTGGCTACCTGTACTAGTCTGCAAGCTTACTTGTGTTACCTGTTTTACTGTGGTGTCATCTGACTGGGTGATACACTTTTTTTTGAATTTCAAATGACTGTGAAGGAGTTGTTTTTAAGTGTAAGAGAAAAAAAATGCTGTATCTCCCACCAGACAAGAAAATAAAATACATCCTGGGTTGGTGCTTGAAGTACCAGAAGGAAGCTGTATGAGTGGAAACAATGTGCATTTCCTAGGCAAATTGTTTTGATATTTTCAGCATCCTGGATAGTTAGGCTGGCATAAAGAAACGCTGCAGGAGTTGTACTAATGGTGTTTGCCAGCTGTGCAGATAGACACTGGCAGTGAAACCTAGGAAGTGGTGTTCTATCAGCTCCTTCTCATCATGGATTTGGGTTTATTTCACTCATTATAAATAATAGAGATATTTGTTTGGGTTTTTACTGTCTTGATGCAGAATAACTTTCAATGATGTATAAATGCATTAGAGATAAAAATGACACCTATAAAATGGGCACAGCCTTTGAAATTGGCTTGTTACTGCAGGAAGTGCTGTCCTATAGGCTTTACTTAGGAAACTGGCACATGATTTAGAGGTGCACTTGTTTGATAATCTTAGTAAAGTGGCTTTTTATGGATTGCTGTTGTGTGTTGTATATATTAAAACATTTGGAATTAGGTTTCAATATATGTAAAAAATCAAGTAAATTTGAGACTGTATTTTTGAGCAGTACCTTTTAAATATTAAACTTTGTACCCACTTCAGAAGTAGCAAAGGTGTAGAAAATTATTTTAAAAATAAGACTTTTTTCAATTGTCTATGCAGATACTGTTGAACAAGTCGACAACACAGCATAAATAGTAAATAATGTTGCTTTTATACTTTAAAATATATATTAGTAGCATTGTAAGTTCTTCTCCTGCATAAGGCATTTGGCAGTTTATTTCTTACTTCCAGAATATTTCAAAATGTAAATTTTTTAATGTTCAGAAGAAACAGAGGCATAAAACACATTGTTTTGAAACTCCAGGATGAATGGATGATTGGAGACATTGTTCCTTTAAAGCACCAGCTGAGAGATGCCATTAACTGTGTGGCAGTAACACATGGACCCACACGGAGCACTACCATGGAGAAGATCGCTGCAGCCTGAAATATCGTTATTGGCAGGTTTCTGAATAATTTCACAAAGCCACTTCAGGCCAGGAATCTTGTTAGTGGAACCTGGTCTCACTTCACTCTTTATATCTCCAGCATGTAAAACTCAGTTGTATCCTCCTAAGACTCCCAGTATTATTTTTTTATTCAATTCACTAGCTGTGATTGACAAGGACCTCTTCATGAATATGTTAAGAAAGAACTGTTTCCTGGATATTATGTCCTTTCATATCTGTCATAACTAGAATATTCATGATTCTGTTTTTAACAGGCCTCCTGTTGTAAAAGAAATATCACGGAAACATGTTCTAGTTTTTATAAAGTCCAGGGAAAAATGAATGCCTTAGGGGATGATAGGTAAGAGGTTTTTTTTTTTTTTAAAAAAAAAAAAACAATTTAGAAATACAATGTGACAGCTAGCAGAATATATATCAGCAAGCAGAAAGCTCTTAAATATCGCAGTCATGGACATAGAATTGATAAACTGGTAGGGAGTTTATATTTCTTTTTTGTGTTTTCCGATGGCTGTAGTTTCATAAGAAATTTATTATATAGTTCTCCATTTAAAAATGCAATTATAAAATCAGGTTTCTTAATAATTTTTATTTCTGTATGCTGAATCTATTTTTTTTTTTTCAGTCAAATCCTGATGAAACCTAGATGTGTACAGCATATGTCTTTGTTGTACAGGAACACTGGGCTGATGAATGCCAACTGTCCTGTGATGGTTCAGTGCTGGCATCTCTAACGCTGGGTTTATGGTATGTGAGAGAGCAACTAAAATCGAAATACTGAAGAGCAGCCATCTCTTCTAGGCAGAAAAAAGCATATGCAGTACTATTTAGTTGTCTAGAGCAGGTTGAATTACTTATGGAAGATACTTTCTAAGCAAAAATATGATTTGTCAAAACAAATTTTCTATTTAATAGAAAATATTTACTTGGTGAAGACATTTCTTCCTCTAATAAATAGAAGAGAATATTTTGAACTAATTTAATTTTGAATCAAAGTAATTCCAGTTTTTGAGATTAAAAGACAAAATAAGATCCCATTTTATAGTCAGAATTGCAATTTTGACTTACAATGCCATGCGACTTTGACCTCAGTCAAAAGTAAACGCATTAACTTTTCAGATAAGTTAAGTAGTTCCTGTGGACAAGTCTCTCTTATTTACTTTCCCTGAAAAACATTAAAGCTTGTTCTAGGGAAAATAAGTATTTTTTTTTCTAGCTGATTCTTGTGATTTCTAGTCCAAGAGGCATTATATCTGTAGCTGAACAGTTTGGCTGTGTTACTTAACATTTAATTTTGATCCCGGGAATTTGCAGTGTGTGTTTCCAAACTGGTATTGTAGACATTTAGAAATACTTTACACATAGAAATGCAAATGAGGGGGTGACTTTTTCCACCACTGTACCCGAGGCTGGAATTGTTAGGGTCTTACTTAGCTCATTATTTCCTGAGGAAAAGATTAGTCTAAATAATGTATACATACAAGTAACTCTTTAGTAACTACTGGATTCCATTAGTTTATTCAAAAGATGTAGTTATCCTCTTTAAAAATAAGTGTTTGTATAAAGGCCTGAATTTGTGTTGTTGGAGAACCGTGTTGCTCTGTGGCATGTCATAGGCCTCGCTGGCCTTCGGCTGGAGTGCACCATGTGCTGCCATGCTGCGAACAGGTTCTTCTGGGCTGCGGAAGTGAGCGAGGCCCTGTGCAGAAACACCCGGTGGAGTTTTGTCTGTCACCACAATTTCACACCACAGAAAGGGCAGCCCTGGTGCTTTATTAATGTCACAGGAATAAACTTGACAACAGTGCTGTGTTTCACCTAGGTCTCTGTAAAACGCAGGCTGACCTTTAGCCAGCAGAAGCTTGCTTCTCACAGGAGCTGAGCGCTCCTGTCCCTTGGTGAGTGCCCTGAGCAGCTCCTAGTGTGTGCAGGACCTGAGGGCAGTGGCTGCAGACAGAGCCTGTTGCAAGATCAAGTTTCATAAGCTGGGGTAAAATTGAAGACACTGACCTAGAGGTGAAAGGCTCTGTATCCTATTAGCGATCTCAGTATCATACAATCCCCCAAAGTAAATCATTCCTGATCAAAAAGCATGAAAACAACCCTTCTTAGAAGTAAGTGCAAACTTACTGTGTGGATCAGCATGCTTAGGAAGGTCATGCCATCTGTCTTGGGTGGTGAGTATTGCTGGATATTTTCTCTGCCAGAATGAAAAAAATATTTCTTTTACAATGAAGAATGAGATGCACGCATCCCTATTCTTCTTCTTGGCTTTGGATGTTTTCTTAAAGCTTTATTTTTCATAGACATTTTTCAGATGGAAGATGTTCCATTTTACTTGAAACGCTTCTTGATTCTGAGGCACTGGACTTTGCTTTTACCTCTAGAGATTTCAACTAGGATTGTACTTACACCTGCCCATAGAATAAATACACCACAGGTTGTTGAGATTTCACTTTGCTTGACTCGAGATCAAAGCGACACAAGGGAAATTATAGATGCTTGCATTTATTATATTCCCTGTGTAGACAGGTTTTCCACTCTAATGTTCAGCAGGATCTGGCACATGCTGGATGAGAACTGTGCACATGTTAAGGATGCTCGTATTAGAGATATTAGTATATTATTTCTGATAGCTAATGGACTTTTAAAGATTTATGAACATTTTACTCCTTTATGTCACTGGTTTTGCGTCCTAAGTCACTGGTGATTCATTGAGATATCTCAGTGCAGGTTCACAGGATTCTTTTGCAGGCGTCATTGAACAAAATATTAAATTACCTTTTCCTTGCTTTTTTAACCTCTGTCTTTTGCTCTCTTTGCTAAAGGGAAGATAGCAAAGCTGAGCCTGGATAAGTTAAATCTGGATTCTGTCTGTCTAAAACATGATTAAGTAGAAAAAAAGGAAAGCAATCAAAGTGGTGTTTTAATGCCAAAAGCAGTGGATAAAGAATGCTGCTGGCTTCTGTCTTAATCCATAAAAATCCCACAGCTGGAATGTATATGGAATAGTCCTATATGAAAGAAACACAGGAAGACAGAGAAGCAACTTTGGTTTATAACAATCCATCGGTGTTAAACTGCGCTTATCAGCACAACAACAAAAAAAAACCTCAAACAAAACCACCAGAAAAACAAAGAAAGAGTCCAACCAAGCCAGTTTAGCGTACGTAGTATTTGCAGTGCTGTCTGCCTGGATTTCTGTTTAGGCACACTGTAACTATATTAATGGTTGTTGATTGACATGTTTGTAAAAGAATTTAGACTTACATACAGTTGCTTCTGGTCATATATGAGTTATAAATTTTCTTCTGTTTTGAATAAATAAGATAGTATTAAATGAGCTGTATAGCAATTAAAGAAATAAGAATGATGAGAAACTGTGTGTTTTTGTGAAGAGGTTCTATGAAAGTTCCATTGCTTGGCTATTGGGTGGTTATAGAAATGTAAGGATTTTCAGTTTCACAGTAGTTATGAAAGATAATTCATTTCCCAGGTAATAGGGGCAAATACTCTTTTGTTATGTCTGTTATTCACAATAGTGTTGATATGGAATGTCAATACTCTGGGATTAGTATTTATTTCTCTTTTAGACCCATGGTTTTCTGAAGCTTCAGACACCCTTATCCAGTATCTATATAAAGATGTTTGAGCTAATTAGAACTCTGTTTGACAAGCCTGCATTTGAAAGTATGCACAGCCTGGATAGTTGCGAAGTGCTGACGTGAAACATGAAGGAGTGAAGCTGGTAGCTGAAAGAGGAGAGAATTGGGTGACCTCATTGAGATAGTGAAATGGTGGGGACAGGAAAATTGGGAGTTGCAAAGAAAGGAAATGGCATTGAGAGCTTTTGGGCAGAGGGAGATGAAAGGAAAACATGTTTGAATCATCTTGAAAGATAAAGCTTGATAAGCTTCTTGGGGTAGAAGCTGTTTTACTGTGTAGTAGTTCTTACTGCATTGTGCAGGCCCAGTTAGGTCATGTTCTGCTACTGCTCCCATGATGACCCCTAACTGTGGTGTGGATACTATTGGAGACATGATAGATGCTTTTACCAGCTGATGCTCCTCTCTATTTTAGAGCTGAATGAGTGACCCAGAGTGGTGGCAGATTGTTCATGTGGGATATAATCCAAATGTTTTTGAATGATAGTGTCTTGCATCCCCACCAGCAGGGCCTCAGTTCCCAGTAATCCTTTGGCGTCCATCCTGATCCTGACTCCAGAGAGTATTCTACCACTCTGTTTCTGAGAAGCTATGGAAATATTTCTCTTGTTTTTACATACTGCATTTTCCTAAAAGTAATTGTGCAAGATGAGTGAAGCAGAATGTGAGGAGTCAATTAGAGTTGAATATTGCGTATAGCAAGATCTCCCCTGTTGTCTCTGATTAGAAAACAGGAAAACATCACACTAGGTAGTTTTTATATCACATGAGCAATAACACCCATTCCATAAAATATTCACCTAAAGTCTATGTTATGCTGGCTACCATTTTAGAAGATGTTCAAGAAAGAACCTCGTGCATCTTTTGTATGGCAACCTCCAATTCCGAATAATTAGAATAGAAAGACTTTCAAGTTGGCTTCAAGTTTTAGGTTGTTATATAAATAAGTTCACAGGAATCTCAAATGCTTTACATAAATCTGACAGCAACTATAAAAGGCTTTTGAACATTTTTTGTTGCCAAAGTCCCAGGGATTGCTGGAATCTTAAATAGCCTGTTTTAAGCTTCAATTCAGAAGCTTTTTGTCATGTTTAATAATGTGGTGAATAATTTCTTTTCTGTTCATAGTTCCCCCATTTATAATCCACAAGGATCTTTGAGGCATGGAGTGGATGTTTTCCAGAGCCATGAGTGTTAGAGGTCTTTCCTACCCCAATCTCAAAACCTGCTTTTCAAAGTTCTCTTTGTATTAGTCTATATCCATGTCTATCTTCTTCTAAAGGATTGTCATTAGAAGATGCTAAATTAAAAAGGTTGTCAGTTGTCTGAAGGAATGATGTTTGAATTATCAAAGCATCAGACTAACTGTGATGATAAATGCATCGTAAAACCAGATGTGCAACACACTGCTTTATTAGGGAGAGGTTTACAAACAGCAAAATGGTTGGATCCGTGGCTTGGACTCACTCCAGGTACTCAAGCTTCACTGAGGTTCACTGATACATTTTTAGGGTGGGTTGTATTGCAGTGCAACATGGTAATTAAAAGCCAAGTATGTCCTGGAAACATAAAGAACAGACTTTAACAGAGGCTCAGAAATGCCAGTACCTGTCATTTGTAGATGCCACGAGGTGTTGTTCCTGCTGTCACTGTCAGGATGGTAGTTCTTGGAGCTGCGGGTTGAGAATTTCATTTCAGTTTGGCGCAAATGAGTAGAGTTTTGCCGGGTTTAGGTGAATTTTGCAATGATGATCTTAATAATTGTGTGGCACTGTTCTGTGCCCCAGCCTGGTCAGTTGTTAAAATGAGCCTCATGCAAACTGTTGTAATTCTTTCCATTTTTGTGTGTTCTCTTAAATGGCATCATATGTTTATATGCTGTGTTCCTAAACTAGGCTGTTAGCTTTCATAGGTAAGGAAAGAGATTATCTATATAATTTTCCTCTTGAAATTTGATTTGCAAAGATAAAATTATTTGAATATGCTTAACTTTGTGCCTTTTGAATATGTCTTGGGAAAATTAGGATTTAAGAGGGTATTTATGAAAATACATCTGTATTTGGGCTGAACAGTTTTTCTTTGAAGTTCCATTTCTTCTTCTTCATCACCATGGAGCAGCATTAATTCTCAGTGCGCTGTGAATGAATCATTTGGTAGCAAAATAATTTCAAAAAGAACCTTGCTTTATAAATATTTGGAATGGTAAATGTTTTTAAAGGTGCATCTTTTTAGGGCTGTACAAATGGGAGTATTCTGACTAGTGTTTTTAATTCCAAGTCATGGAATTTGCCACAGGCATTCATTTTGTAATCAAAAACTTTTAAGAAATTTTGGAATAATGAAACATATATTTTTAATTGGTCTAAAATTAAACTTATTTAATCAGAATGCATGGTATAAATGGAATTTTCTTTTGTGATTGAATGAAAAAGCTTTATCTGCCTAGTTTGATGCCTATTACCTATTCTGCCTCGGTGATATTAATGCCCCCCATCATTGAGCATTCATCTAAAGACACAATAAAATTGTTTTCTTTTAATGAATAGTTCTGCTGTTTTGCAATTAAACATCTCTCTGCCGTTTGTCATTGTATTCACCACTCTCTGCTGTCACTCTTTAATAAGGTTCTTTTATTTGCTGTCGTACACTTTCCGTGAATAATTTTTCCATTTCAGAGAAAACTTTTAGTTTATTGTAGTTTTTTAAATCCCATTTTATTTTACAGACTCATACAGCAAGGTTGTCTTTCTTTTCACTCCATCTTATTGTATGGCCTTCTTATTACATGGTTCCTATTATGATACACTCTCCTACTTCACTTTGCAGCTATTTCTAACAGATTTAACATTTAGTTCTCCGCATCCACTTTATGGGTATGTATAATGTATGGATGGCAGTACTGTCCCATAAATTTTTAATGAATTGGCTCTTTATCCAGTGCTATCTAATAAAGATAATCATCAGAGTGCATTGTCATACTGCAGTGCCCAAGAAACTTTTTAATATTCCTTATTGCATATGCATATTCCCAAATTCTCTTTTTCTCTCCCTTAGTATACCATGACTCAATCACATTTCCATTATTTAGTTGAAAACCTTCACGTTTCACTCTAATACCTTGAGGCCTAGGATGTACAGTAAATTGGCAGAGAGATGTGAAGAAATTTTAGAAGTTCCAGTGAATAGTGACTACCTACTATTATTTATTCTCTGTTTTTTTACAGAAGTAAGACTCTTAAAACTGAAAACTAAGCATAACTGGTGCATCTGTGCTCATTTTTGGAAGTTTGGTGTTTTCAACTGCCTTTCTGTCTTACTGAAATTTGTCTGATGTCCACCAGATAGCTGTAAAATCTGACTCTGGGGTGAGGCTGGACAGTAGTGGAGGCAAAGTTATATTTTATCGAGTTATTCGTAGTTCTGCAGAAGTGCTGGCAGAGGAACCCAGTATTCAGAGTAAATAACTATTCACAAAATTATTTTATTCTGTCTGGAAGCTCACTACATCTGCCAGCAATGAATTAGCTTTTTTTATTTATTTTTCTTTTTTCTTTGGGAAAGTGGTGTTTTAAGTTCTTAAAGTACATAACCTCTTTATGCCATAAAGAATGCTGTTTACCACTCTGTACCTGTCTGTGCTGTGCCTGTGCAGGTGTAGATTTAGCACTTTCAAAGGGTGCAAAACGAACAGTTCCAGAGGAGGAACTCGCAGTGCAGGCGCAGGACCAGCCAGTGCAACTGCCGACTCTCTACAAGCACACCTCATTTTCTTTCCAGAGCCAGCTGCCATGAATCTTGCTTTAGCCATGAAACTGCCAGATTGGCTAGTGATTGCAACTGTGCTGTAGACAGGAATGGAAGCATTTGCATTACAAACATTTGATTTCTGCCAGTGCACAGGTGCATACAATAAATGTAAACACCCCATCAGGTTTCATCTTGAGAATAGGTCGCTTTTTATAATTGAAATTGAAACTTTAGCATTAAAATGTAATGGACTGCTGTTCAAGTTCCTGAAGTCAGTCTTACATCTTGTCTCTGCGCTCTGATTTTGGTAAGGATAGTAAATTACTTCAAATCTAAGCCTTTAGTGTACATAATTAAATGGGAATCAAGATGCTGCATCAACTCTTAGACTGTTCTGATGCTGGTAACTCTCACAGAGTGCATCATTTCTCAGCCCTTCTTCCATGGTCAGTCCAGAGGCAACTCCTCTTGCCCCCAGCCCACCCCGTTGCCAGGGACTGCAGAGCCCTGCCTTATTCATGTCCGCTTTGCATGTCGAGAAGGCACCCTGTGCTTCTGGCTAGAACAAGTAAATGAGATTTACCCTGAGGCATACCCAGAAGGGTCAGCACCCCCCTTTTCGAGCTGGTGGCAGCACCTCGCCCTGTCCCACATTGTGATATTTGCCCATGGTGGAGGTGCAGGGCCACAGGACAATGTGCTATGATTCAAAAACCTCCCCTGGCCTGTCGTTTGTTAAAGAAATAGTTTGATTTTATTATTCTAAATTCTAGATGCAATCATGTTCCAGTAGTCATGTGTTTTGATAATTGATCTTCAGATACAGACAGCTCTCATGGGAATAGAGATATTGAAATTGCTAGTTGAGTTCTGAATATTTAAAAAAAGTATTCGAGTCTGTTTCTTTCATAAGAACTGAAGTGCCATCTGCGTGTCAGCATATATATAAAGTCCCTTTCTGTGAAGTAAGTGGCTCTTAAAACTCAGGAGATAACATTATTTTAATTGCTGTCTTGAATGGATTCTGACTCTCATTATTATTAATGTTGACTGGATTCATAGTGCTATTGGAATCGTCAGAGAGCAGGTTTTGTTGCTTAAACAAAGGCATTTCAGTTCTAGTTTACTAAAATGCTTTTTGATATTAAGGTTTCTTTAAAAAGAAAATAATAAGACTATTATTGTTAGATTTTCAATGACAAAAATATCCATAACAGATCCAGCTAAAGTTTGTGAAAAAAAGATAGCTGTCTTCTTCAACACACACGGAATGTAGGGAAGCCCTTTCGGTAGTTGCTCGGGCTGTTAAGAATTTGAATTGCTTTAGGTTTGCCCTTGTGTTCAAGAGGTTTTGTCCTTTTTTCAAGACAGTGTAAGATAATATGAAACGTTGCTGAGGGGTTTTTTTTTTGGTATCTATTGTTGAAATAGATATCAGGCAATAACATTTGGCTTCAAAGAACAGCTTTGTAACTGAGTCTTGTCTGTAAGAATGAGACAATAGCAGCTGAAATAGGAAAAACACAGAAGTAGTTCATGGATTTCTGGCCCGAGAGAAACACAGTCTCTCCTTATACATCTATATTGTAATCACTTCTGTAGCATGCATAAGACCTGTATTAGCTTTAGACTATGTTGAGATCTGTCATTGGCATGGCATTTATTACGGGAAAGTAATAAATCCTGGGAGTGGGGGTGGGCTTCAGGGCACTGCAGCTATCCCAGTGGAGTGCCCAGCCCAGGCAGGGCTAAGTGAGCTCAATTCCTGCTGGCAGTTCCCAGTGTCTCCCTTTACAGCTGTACTTTCACAGCTCCTTAGCATGTGGCTTGTATGGTTTTATCTGGCATCTGCTGTTTCTCATTCTAGTCTCTGCTCCTGCATATGAATCATTTAGGGGGGTAGACAAAGGCAGTGGGGAACTCTTGCAGTGGTGTTGAATCACAGCTGCTTCTAAATTCAGAGCCAGTCCAACAGCTGGAATTTAAGAGCAAATCTAAAATCTTCAATTTTATCTATAGTTTAGCTTAGTTATTTCAGAATAAAACAGAGCAGCCACAGCTATTGAATATTGGCTGTTTCACAAAGATACAGCTCTTTCCAGCAAAGCAGATGAAAGAAAACTCCCCAAACCCACCAGAATACATTTTCCACTCTTAAGCAGCATTGTTATGCTATCATTATCCTTCCTGTCTACCCCATTTTGCCTAGTGAGGCATCTGCTGGTTTTATAGGACCAAAAATGAACGTCGGGTCTGTCATAGAAGTAAAAACTTGGTATATATGCCTGTATATTAGAGTGGATAAAGATCCTTTGAAGATCATACTCTTTCTTTGAAATTTTGTTTCATTGGCCAAAGAGCTGGCAGTCATAAAGACTGAGATGATAGTGAAGCTCTGAAAATACAGCTATTGATTTCAATAGGGCTAGGATTTCACTCCGAGAAAGAATAATTCTGCTATCATTTTCAACATGTGATATTCCTTGGCTGCTGAGTATGTAATATGTTCATTTTGTAGAAATTTAACCTTTTCTTCCCTGGCTTTATTTTAAATTCGTTTGCTTCAAGGATTTATATTGCTGTATGTTACACTATTATCTGAGCATCTTCCATAGAAAATTCAGAGCAGCATGTCCTTAGATTTCATGGAGTCTCTGCATCCTTAATTTCTAGACTAAAAACTGTTTTAGGGACTAATGACCTGGTTAGTTTTTTAGTACTTTGAATGGAGGTTTTCTCAGAAAGGTGACACTATTTTTGTTCCAGAGTAATCTGCTTTGTACTTGCTGTATGTTCTGTATCAAATTTCTGCTGCCTAAGGTTATCCCATTATCTTATATGTTATCCCATCAGAAAGAAAAGAAGGGCAGTGGTTGTAAGAAGCCACGGGGAATCTATGTGGATGCTTTATCTTGCTTTAGCAAAGAAAACTGCATTGAGTGAGAATGGGGGGAAATCCCTGAGAATACATAGCAGCCATTTCTGACTGTACACTGTCCCACAGGCAGAAGCCTTTAGCTAATTGAATTACATTTATCTCCTTTAAAAAAAAAAAAAAAATAAATTCAATAATTATCACCAGTTTGGCAATTTTCAAAGTGAACATGGATTTCAGAAGAGATGTAAAAAATCTCAGTTATATGTGCTTATTTTCATATCTGAGATCTTTTTTCTTCTTGTCCCCATTCACTGATCTCCAACACCTCCTGTCTTCCCAGGCAGCACTAGTTTGACAATTACAAGTTACAGTAAGGAGCAGCCTACATTCTTGTTTTCTTAAACTTTCTTTTTAAAATGCCTCTTCATATTACAAATAACTCCCAAAGCAATGGCAGCTTCTACAAATTCATTTTGAGAAGAAATAAAATAAGTTCCCTTTATATGGAGTCAAGTTTCCCAAGCCTGGTTCATGGGGATTTTTGTCTGCAATTTGTACTCACAGAGGCTATTTCTGTATGAAAATGTATTATTGCCCACTTGTAACTCAAATATATGCTTTTTGAAGAGAATGGCAAGTGTCCCATTTGCTCTCGTGAGGGCATGAGCTGGCAGTGGTGAGGCTGAACCATGTTTTGTCCCTGGTTCAGAGGCCACCTGGCTCTCGGCCGGTCACTGGGGTGGAAGCTTTGTTCTGAGGTCCAGGGATGGTTGTAAATACCTGTCTGCATACATCAGCTTCTGCTGTATCAATCTAAATTAGTACAGTTTTCAAATGAGCTGGCAGCATTATTTGATCAGAACAGCTGTGATTTTTTCTTTTTTTCCTGTCACATATACAGACATTTATCTATACTCTGGAACTTTGGCTGAGATTGTAAATTCTCAGGAGGCAAGCAAACCCAGAAATTTCCAGAGCAAGGATGTGTTGAACCAGAAAAAACAAGACCTGCAGCTTTGAGAAACTGAATCTCTCTCTTGATAAGAGCTGAAGCCCTGGGGCATACATATATATAGCCAAAACCATAATAAATATCAATGCACAAAATGTGTCACCAGGAAAGAAACTGAGAATTCATTCTTGGAAAAAAGATCTGCAAATCTGTAAAAAAAAAAAAAAAAAGAAATATGAGAGAGTTAACAAGAAATCCTACTGTGTTTCAACACCATCACCACCCCCCTACTGCCCCGATGACCAAGAACTGGGTTTTATATTAGAAACACTGAAGAGGTAAGGTGAGCTGTAACTTGTACACGCCACCTCTGTTTTTCAAACTGTTTAAATTCCATGAATATCAAATTATTCTAATGAAGGAAAATTAAATTTGAGTCTGGACATGCTGCGATTCAATATCTGTTTCTCTTACAGATAAGTATCTTCATTACACGACGTCTTAATTCGGTGGGCTGCCTGTTGTAAAACATGATGGCACATCTGTCATGATCTCTGATGGTATTATTTACAATTTTCATGCAATTCAAGGTTTGACAAATGCTCTCAAACAAGTACTTTGAGGTGTTTGTGGTCATGTATAGTTTATCACAGAGAAAGCTGATGTGCTGGGTGGAGAAGCTGGAACAGGCAATTTAAGCAATAGATTTTGCCTGTGGTTTCTTATTCTTGAATTGCTGAGTTTTTAAGCTGAAATGTGAAAAGTGTTTAACTATGTGTCTTTAGGTAGAGCAGGAGCCTATGGAAAAGTGGAAATAATCAGATGTATTAGGGAACTCAGATATCAAAACATGTAATATTTCTTTCAGATTTGATCTAAAATTAGGCAGATATGTGAAACGGAGGTAAAAGAACTGAGGCTGATAAAGAGAAGACATCTTACTGTTTTTTGTCCTGGGAGAGGTATTACAAATGTCTGATTTCTGTCCCCATGGGATTTCCTTGCAGACAACAAAGTGTTGGTTTGGGATTTGGGATCAGAGATGAATGTGAGGGACTCATTTATAAAACTAGGTTCTTGACACACATTAATCTTCTTATGGGCAATGAGCTTGCAAATTGTAAACACACTTGTAAATGTCCTGACTTCATCAGTGGCCACAGTGAACAAGTGGGTTGGGTGTCTTTCACTTCTCTATACCCTGTGGGGAAATGGGCATCTTTAAAAGAAAAGTTCTGGATTTACATAATGGTTTATGCATATGCTTTTTAAAATTGGATATGCCCAAGCATTACGCCAATTTTGAAGAACTTCCATTCTATAATCACCTATCAGGTTGTTCTTTACTGACCACTGTCTACGTGGCCCAAATTTGTATGCAGCTTGGGGACCTCTTGGGTGTGCCAAGTTCTGAACAGACCATTTGTGTAACACTGGCTTTACAAAGGACTAGGTTCTGCCTTATTTAACTACTTTCCTATCAGTAAAATACAATCAAAGATCAAATATAACCTGATTCAGGATTTTTTCTGGTCATTGTAACCCAAGATTAAAGCTAATTACTTGATAGTATCATTCAGTCAATCAAACAAGCCTTGTAAAAATCAATACAGCTTGTAACATGATAATATCCTTTGTCCAGGCTCTTTATACATCATCTGCCACCATAATTGGTACTGATGTAGAGCCACACAATGGTTCAAATCTGGACTAATTTGTTTTAGCAGTGACACTTTACCCAGCTAATACAGGATCATTAACATCATTTTTCCAGTTACTGACCTTGGAGCAGCTGTTCCTAGTTTGCTTATGAAAATTGTCATTATGCTTTTATTGTTTTTATTCTGCTTTTTTTTTCTTGGGTTACTCTTGACAAGAAGAGTCCAGAGTTAAATCTTAACTGATCGGTGAGCTTATACTTCTAGCTGAATCTGAATTATTTTCAGCAATTAAGTTATTATGATAACTAAGCAAAATTAAAATTCTTGAGTCTCTGACCTCCAAAATGATGACACTACACATTGTAAGGCTTATGGATCAGTAGTTAGTGTCTGGAAGGAGGCTACTACTTTACTTATTCACATCTTTGTCCCTATAATACATATTAATACAGAATCAGACAGTAGTTGTGTGACCATTCAGAAATGTGGAGGAGAAATTGTTTTTAAAAATTAAGCCCTTTGGATTAACCAGTTTTCTGTCACCCAGTGTGCCAGGCGACTGCTCAGACTATAGCAATAACATCCTCCAAACTTTGCTGTGCCTCAGAAATTTATCAACTCTGTCACACTTAAGAAATTTGTCTTCCTGCAATATGAACATTACTCCAGGGATTTAAAAACTTAGCAAAAGCTTTGCAAATAAATGGTATAAATTCCCTAGGCCAAATCCAAGCCTTGCTGAAGTCAGAGGAAATTGTGACAATGATGTTTAGAGACCAAAATGGGGTTTAGCATATAGCTTTACATACTCTAGGGGCTGATGTCTACTGGAAGAGGGTAAATGAGATTACCAAGAAAAATTAACGTAGATCTAATTTATGTAGCTGCATGAAGGTTATATATACCTGACATATAGATATGGTGATGACTGGCAATCAAAATATGTACTATGGAATATGACCTGAATAAGATACTTCATGCACAGTGAAAAACTCTTTTCTAGTTGACACATAATACAAGGTGCCATGTTAATGAACAAAATATCGTCAATTAAATATGTCAGCTGGTCATGTTTGGTTCTGTTCTGATAAATAATCCTCTAGATGGAGACCCCTATTTTCTTGGTTTAGGTTTTGGTGTCTTCATTTCCCAAATAAACAAGGCTGTGTCATATGAAAATGGCAGAGAATGTCTTACAGAATCTGCCAAGTGATGAAAAATTCTGGTAGTTTCTAGTAAGGATGGGGTTTATACGAGAACACTATTTAAATACAGATATAGATGAAGGAGTTTTCCCTTTAGTCTTCTTTAAATATCTGTGCCTGCCAGTCAAAGAGTAATAATGACCATACTAGAAACATATGATGTTAGATCAGTTCAGAGAATTGAATGCAGAGTGCGGTGGACCATGGTGTTGGCAGTGTTTCCAGCACCTCATTCCATGCCCTAAAGCAGAAGAGCTCCCAACATACTCCCATAAAGCGATGTTGGTTCTCCTTCAAAACTCTCCTTTAGTATCTCATTTTCCACGGTAGATACACCAGAAATGTAATAGTTTAAGGTTATTGGCAGAGGTTGCTAATAACTCGAGACTACTGCAGAGATGCTGGATGGCAGTTTTTTTCTCCGTGTTTCCATTTTCTTTCCCCTGTCTTCTGCTAGATTCTCAAGTGAGAGCTTTACATTCTGCTTGAACTGCACTTAGTTTAGGGGTTGTGGTCCATGACTTGTCTCCCAGGTTAGTGAAAATGCTGGTGGTGATGAAAATCTTAGGTCATTTGCTCCAGTGCCTCACCTAACTCTCAGCCTTTTGACAAGGATGGGGCAGGGAACCCTCTAACCTCCTTGTGAAGATTATTAGCACAGAATCCTGCAGGAATGTGGTGAAGTCTTAAATGCTCCTCTGTGCAAATGTTGTCAGGGTGTGTTAGGACTTCTTTCTCCATCACCCCCCCTCCCATCCCCACTGCCTGCCCCCTCCCCTCACCCCAGCATCAGACAGTCACAGTGATGGTGGTTTTTTGCTGCTTACAATGGAAGTATTAAATATTAAAGTACAGGCAGGGTGACCGTCCTCTGTCCTTTGCACTTGGGGAAAGATATCAAGGGAATTTGTTTCTTCAGATATACTCAGCGCAGTCCCAAGATTTAATCATGATACATAACAGGAAAAAAAAATCCATTAGATCAAAATCTGGCGGAATGCAGGTATCTTATTTCATCAGAGTCTATTAATTAGGTGCAATTTATAGGCTTTAAAAGAAAAGTAAATATAGCTGGTATTAGTTTAGCATTTAGCTGTCTTAACTAAAGAAAAACAACCTCAAAATAACCTTCCTTTAAGTCTCCCCAGGCTTGTCTACCACGTTTCATTCTCATATTTACACAGGATGAAAAAAAAAAACCAGCCTGAAACAGAATATTGCAGTGACTCAAAACCCTTTCATCTGAGTGTCTCTCAGCGTGTTATTCACCATATCACAACAGAAATGATCACACCCCTCAGATTTAATTGGCAAATCCCATTGTTATGAGGCCTCAACATATACTAAAGTGTCTCTATTTTGCAGTGAGCCTGCAATGTGCTATTCTCTGTTGAACACAATGAATATTTATATTCTTCCTCCCTTTTCTGGGAGATTCAGAATTGTTTCTGGTAGCTGCATCCTTCAGGACTCTTTCATTTTGTTTCCCATTTCCAGCCTTAATATTTTCAGTGATTGTGAAAATGTGTCTTGCCAGCTCCTTCTGTCACTGTCAGGTCTTGGTTCTTGGACTGATGCTTATGGTACCTTTCTGGAAAGAAAATAACCCACACTTTCTTTGATATTGTTGTTTAACATAATGAGAAGCTGGAAGATGATTGGTGACAATGAAAAAAGCCATCCTAAAAAGTAATAATTTCTATTATTTTTTAGCACAAAAATAAGTTTAGTCCTGTGCAAAGGATATTGCCACCTCCTCCCAGTATTCACATGGGGATTTTGACAGCTGCTCCCTATCATAAGTATAATTTAGAATCTTGCCATTGATGTGTGATTTGTGAATCCACTTTGGTAAAGTAAGTGCTAACAGAAGATACTTGTTTTAGCTTAAACTAACCTCCAAACTTTTTAATTTTCCTTTGACAATGGAGAAAAAAAGTGTCATGTGCATGGTGTCAAAAGAAAATATTCACAATAGCCAATTACATCTTTAAAGAGCCTCTGTATTGTGATTTGGAATGTAAGATTAAGAATAAGCCAGAAGTCATGTTAAATACTGTATGACTGCTAGAATAATACAAATGCTTCTTGCTACATATAATTCAAATTTTATTTAAGTTCTTATTTTCACTTAGATATCATTGTCCTTTCCAAGGGATACAAGGTTTTACTATTGATTTTACGGGTGGAGTTGTCAAGAGCATCTGTAAAGCTTGAATTGATTTAATGTCAAAGTCCAAATACCACATTACTCCTCTGGAAATCTAATTAATTGAAATATATGCCATTTTAACATATTTGTAGTGAATGCTGTTAACCAATACCTGTGACAAATAGTTTAGCTGCATTTCCCAGGGTAATATAAAGGAGAGTAATAGAAATGAGGTTCTCTTGATAACGGTAAGGAGCACTCTTATTTACTTGTTTTATTCGTGTGATGAATTACGGGTAGAATTACAGCCTGATTCTACATATTACCAGTGTCTGTTCTCACATGGTTTGCACAGCACATCTTGCTAGGCTATTTACATAATAGTATTTGTATGTAGTAAACCAGCTCTCCAATTAAATCAAATAAAATCAGCAAGATAATTTGTGAATATATTTGTTAAAGTCAGTTCTGGAGGGAAACTGTCAAAACTGAAGAAAAATGTAAGTTAGTTGGCAGGGGTCAGTGCCTTCACATTACTGTCATGGAATTGTATGATACAGGGACTGGAAATTTGTTGGAAAGATAGTCAACTCACTCTAGGTTATTTTTTTAAATTCAACATAGGGCATTGTTATTTGAGACTTATTAGAGGAAAAAAACCCCACAGTAATACTTTATGTCAGAACCCTTTATGTGAAACCCTGAAATTAATGCTTCAGTAGAAATTTTTAGCCTAATAATTTTTCTGATGGCAGTTTATCTATGGACATTTGATGGGTAATAATAACATAGTTGGAAACCAAAATGGAAATTTTTGAGTTTCCTGTTCCTGGAACTGTTTTGCATTGTAGACTGTGTGTCACTGTACTTTCTAAAGTATCAAAGTTATCTTTTAGGTTATCTACTTTTAGTCGATAAGATAAATTTTCTTTTTTGCCACAAAGTGAGTAGATTTGTGAGTAGACTTTTAATTACACTGAAGCATGTATTTTGAAATACTCGGAGGCTTAAAATAATAATAAAACATTTAGAAGATTCAGACATGTTTTTTTCAGGCTGTTGCATCTAAATGGCGTGCCAAAATCCCACAGGCAATTAATGGTGTTGTCTGCCTACCTCTCATGGGATGCTTTGAAAAAGTACACCTCTGGCATAATGATGCAGAAATACAATAGCATGCTGTCATCATCAATAATATTTATTTTTTTCTTCAGAGTTGATCATACATACTGACAATTTAATGATTTTTCTTGGAGTCTCCATGCTGGTGGAAACTATGTATGTATTGTTTAGTTACCTCAGTTGGAAGATGGCTGTGTACATCAATATCCATTACCACACATGCAGCAGACACCCAACCTTTGCTTTGGTTGAAAGAGTACAAAGTTTCCTCCTTTTGACCTCCATTACATACTCTATCTGTAGGGGGTGGCCAAGGGGGAAAACACTGGGCTCCCATGTAGTTACTTTGAGATAAGTGCCCAAACATGGTGATACTCTGAAACCTATTCTGGTTTTACTAGTGAGAACAGAGCTGTACTGCTATAAGCATCACTGCTGCTGCACTTGGTTAACAAGTCACTTGTGACTTCAAGAGATGCTTATATTTTTCTGCCAATGAGAACTTTGTGAACCAGCTTTTCTCTTTCTAGTAACAAGTAAGGAAGTAAAAAGGGCTGAAGCAGATCTTTTTCTGTGTGAAGTATAAGTAACTTTCTATTAATATGGCAGCACGTGCCGTATCTTTTTGTTTCTTTGCACTTTAAATCTCTGTTTCTAAATGACATCATCAGGCCCATCAAACTTTTGGTTCTCTCCATATTGAAACAAGGTGGCATTAATATAGTGCGTATGGAATTTCAATTTAAATGTAGATCTCATTTCCATATCACTGTTTTCTTTACTTTTTTTTTTTCTTCAGAAAACAGTCAAGGAGTCATTATATTTTCCAGCAAGCTGTCTTGTACACCCTGAAGGGAATATTATAAGATTAAATGCAGAGTAGCATTCCTCTAGCAAGGTGAATGTTTCTCATTACAGAGATCCCTAGTTGATCTCCTAAATATAATTCCCTGTAATAATGTGAAACTTCTGAATTATTTATTGTTTCATATTAGATCAGGAGTATAATTTCTGAAAATAAATTTATTGTCGTGAGCAAATCAGCTTATGAAGGTTATCTGTAACCATGGAATGAAAGAGAACAGATGCTGTGTTTTGCAAGACTATCTATTGTAGCTACTTTTTGGCTTTTAGGAGGAAGCTCTAAATATGGATTTAAAAATTGATGAACCGTGATTCTGTTAATGTGTGGGCTTGGAGTCATAACACTCTGTCTTTACTGTTTTACTCATTTGAATAAAAACATTTTTGAGAGAAAATCCATGTCTATTGTCCTCCCCTCCTTCCCATGTGGCAAGGATTGCCTGGGCACACAGAGGTGTAGATGACAGTACAGAAAGTTAACTCTTAGCATGGTACTTCTAATGTATGAACCACAGATGATTTGGTGGTGCCGCCAGTACGTTACAGAGAGGCACCCATGAACGTTTTAATTGAGAAATTTCAGGTCTATTACTTCACACAGTCCCCATTTCTCCATGTGTAGAATGGAGTAGGCCAATGTGTCCTTCTTACTGCGGTCCTTGAAGTGATCTTTCTCAGGTAGTTGTTCCTCATGGCAATTCCCATTCAATCCCAGATCTCTTTCAAGTGCAGCTGGTGTAAAGTGGGGAGATATTGGTGAGCATCAGGGCATGCCTGCCAAGGGCACTGGTCTTGGTAAAGATGGAGGGTGCCATTTAGCTTCTCCTGGTTACAGCAGTCAAGGTGCTTAGGCAAATTTGAGCATTGGAGGGAGCATCTTTACGAACACTGCAAACTTCTCTCTTGTTCTTCCTGTCACTGCTTTTTTCAAATATGTTCACTCTCTATTTCGGTGTTTTTTCATTGTCCACACACCTGAGGGAGGGGTGAGTGAGCAAATTGTGTGATTCCCATTTACTGGGAGAGGTGACAGACTAGGACAGAAGTTTTAGTTTCCCTTGCAGAAATTGAGCCCTCTCCCTGTCTTGTCTCAGTCCTAGCAGCTTGCACTGCATCGAGCCTTATCAGGGCACTCCTCTGAAAGTGGTTAATAGCTGCTTGTTAAATCCCAAGTACAACTGTGTTTCAGCTCATTAGTAAAATAAACAATGGTGTGCAAAATCAAAGTGATTCTGGGGCTGACACAGAGCACTGAAAACCTATAAACACTCTTCCACAGAATGACTCCTTCCACAAAACCTCGGCTGTTTGCAGATCCGGCATTTAGTGTTCTAGGAAAAAATGTGAACCGTGTTAGACTGCAGGACCCAGCAGGTAAAGTGTCTGACTCCTGTCTGGGACAGAGGTTTAAGTCACAGTTGAAGTTTCAATTAACAGGACCTCATGGCTTCCTGCTGTGACTCTAATGGATAATGGTTCACATTAAAAAGAACTAAACATAATTTAGCACATTTTGGTGCAGATGGCTGTCTATGTTGAAGAGATGGCCACCTGGTGACTGTATTATTTTTCACCCCTGAAGAATGGCTGCTGAGGTCAAGTCTTCAATCATTGGCATGGATGTGGAGAGGCACTTGTGCTGTGACTCTGTGTGCCACCTGGCCTCACTAATTAAGGACTACCATTTTCTGCTTTGATAGCCCCTCTGCCTTGGTGTAAACAAAATTCAGTCTGATTACAAATATCCCAAACTATTGAATGCTTTCTGGATCTGAGAAGGAAAATGTGGTGATTTTTAGCTTTGTTCATTCTGGTTTGTAATTAGAAAATATAGAAGTGATCAAAAATTGGTTTGTTCACCTCCTGCCTTGCAGTGTACTCTGGGAACGGATATTAAGTTGAAATCGTGCCTGAATCAGTGCAGCTGAGCTAGAGCAAGTGACTGCAGAACTCCTGTGTGCAGCACTTTTCTTAGCTGACTTTCAAGTTGTAAAAGATACTTCCTGGCCATTCATGCAAGAATTTTGTTACAAAATGTTTTAATTATGAACAATTAACTAGTTAGCTAAGACTCAAAAAATACATTCTTCTATTCTTCTGCATCTAATTTCTCACTCTGGTAAAGCTTTGAGTACAAATTCCAGCAGAAGAGTTTACATAATGCATGTGGAAGACCTTTCTTTTTAATATTAAAATACAAAATTATAATTTCAGCACCAAGCTGGGAAATGATTCATTATTTGGATAATCAGAGAAACAAAGATGTACTGGCTTGGATGTGTTATGATCCTTTTTGTGAGATTCATTAAATGGAGCCCCTGACTTCCAGAATCCATATCACTGTTCTCTGTCTTAGGGGGATTAAACTCTGTTATAGATTATATTTCATTCAACCATAGTGGATTAGTTGCAGTTTCTACCTTTTAATTAAACAGCTGCTGTAACTAAACACAAATTTGAATTATTTAAGATTCCACAGTATTTTAGTCAACTCACAGTGCTTGGATTTTTTAATTATATGAAGCTATACATATTTTATGATGAAGGCTTTAGTCAGATCAATCAACAGTCACTAATAACATGTCCTTTCTAGAAGGCTAAAGTGTATTTCCAAAGCATGAAAAATATTTGAAGTAAATTAAGAAACAAGGCTATCTAAGAAAATGTCTGTGTCACTGAAATTTGTTTTGTGGCTTTTGATAAAATGTTTGGGGTGGTTTTGTTGGTTTTAAAGGTATTCTATTGCCCTAGTGTGTTGTCCAATTTACAATGTCTGTCTCGTTGTATCCAAGTGTAAACACTGCAGCAGTGTTTAAAAGGTGCTAATTGTGCTAGATTAATGAGCATCATGCTCAGATCAAAACATCATGATACTGGGAATTTAAGTGTCAAAATGAATATACATTTAGGAGTTTTGCTCTCTATATATAATTGGGGTGAATACACAGAATATTTCTTTATGACATAATTAAAGCAAATCAATTAGTCAAGTGTCTGTTATCAACAAGAATTCATTTGTACAATGTAATTCTTTACACATGATTAAGGTTTATATCTAAGCCATTGCTTTCTTTTTCCTTTCTGGGAATAAGAATGGCTAAATTACTCAGAGTATTCATGAATACTATATCCTGAAAAGACTCTTAAAGCCATTATGGAAAAACTTTTGCTTTCCATTGTAGCTTATACTACAGATTGTCTAATTTTTAAGACACTAACCGATGTAAAAAAAGTTTTTCTTGGGCTAAAAATATGTTATGAATAGTAATTCACTATTTGAAAGGTTACTGCAGTAATTACTGTGTTTGTGCTCATCTGTTAGCATTTAACGTTTGGGGACCCCTGCAAATGATGACCAGTACAATGAGTACAAGGGAACATATGCTGAAGTTTTGGTTGTGGATGTCTAGGATGACTCTTCTACTAAAGGCAATAATGTTTATCTTCTAGGTAGCTGTGATGCTAAAAGGATAAGTAAATCCCACACATTTGTGGTGTGTTCATCAGTCAAGACTGAATGAAAGTGCCCCAAAAGGAATTTATAAGCTATGACATGTGTTATTAAGAGCAGTGAGCTTTTAAGAATGCTTTTGTTGTCACTAAGGAAAATAATAGTTAAACTTAGATATTGTGTGGTTATAGTGCCTCACTTCTACAAGGTATTAGCAGAGTTCAGCAGTGTGACTGCAGTCACTGAAGTTTAGGATAATGTAACCTGCATTCAAGGAAGAAAGCCTCAATATGTGTTAAGCATTATTCTTAACAAGGGCCAGGATCAATCTGTTTTGAGTGAGAACAGGACTAGCCAGAAAAGGAATAGAGGGAACTTTGTTAGGAGAAATATGAAAAAAGTCACAAGACCATTCTTTTTACTAAGCAGATGGGATTGAGATAGTTGGTTAGTCCTAAAATGAAGAAAGGTGGTAACAGTTAAAGCTTTTCTTAGTGGCTCAGGCGTTAATTGCATTTTTAAAAAAGCCAACAAAAAAACCCCAACAAAACCCAACAAACAAACCCAAACCCCAACAACAGGTGAAGGTGTATAAATCTTGTATGTATTAGAATTGTGGAGACAACACAAAATTCTGAATCCATAAATCTTACAATGAGCTACACGTGGTAGTCTGTGAGCTCGTGCAAAGGCAAAGTGGATTCTCATCAGAACCAGTTGTGTGTGTTTGAGAGACAATAGGAAGAACTGTGTGCAACAAGAATAGTCCCTGACCTTTGTGATGGGGAGACTGATCTCACTTTGACTGGGCATGGACAGGTCCCTGTAGTAACTGAAAGCCTTATTAATGTCACTGGGTGGGTAAATACTTGTTCAAGGTCTACAGCAAGCAGAGCCTCTATCAGTTATTGTTGCTGAAAAGAACTTTTTTTTGTCAATGCAAAGTGAAAAGACAATGAAGATAGCCAACACTGGCCTCTGGTTTGGTTTTTTTTAAATATATGTTTTATTGTTTAATGAACAGGTTTTGCCCTTTTAGTTGATCTAATTATCTAGTTAGTGCAAACACATTTGTGTTCACATCAGATATGAATTACTGAAATGTTTGCCCTTTTTACTTCAACTTAATGTAATTTACAATTTAAAAAAATTCTTTCACCAACCTGGCAAGCATCTATCTTTTTTTTTTTTTTTTCCTCTATATCATTAAAAAGAAAACAAGGTAGCAGACATGATTGATATTATGAACTAAATTATCACACATTTATTTTTAAGACATAAATCTCTCAGAGCTCAAAATGGCAACTGAAAGCCCTTCTGTTTCATACTGGCTTGATTTTCCTGAAATGTTGCCATCTTGCACAAAATAAGTCAATACTTTGTTTGAAAAAAAAATGTCAGGCTGAAATACTACTTATTAAGTTTTAACTTTAAGATTTCAGATAAATTCTCAAGTTTCTGCAAAGTGGGTGTTCTGAGAAAATGACTGTGGAGTCTAACAGTTTTAATTGCCATTAAGTTTACTCTCAGTATTCTGCCCAAGAGCTTCTGGAAGTGGGTGGGTGTATCATGGAAGTCTTGTGTGATCCAGCCTGCAGTGTGTGGCACCCTGGAATTACTTTCTCACAAACACTGTCCTGTTTCCTTAACTTCAAAGAATTATGAAACTATTTTTCCATCATTTCAGACTTAGTGACAGACCTCTGCTGATACTCCCCAAATTTGACCCTGAGTTACCTTCTGTGGTGTGCTGAATTTGAACATTCTCTAAGGTCCCAGTAAAGCTGAATTATTTCATCAGTCAGGGATTCTGTTGCCTTTAATTTTCCCTGCTCATATAGTAGAGTTGTAAGAAGGCAAATTAGAGGATGCTTCAGGACAAAAGGCAATAGGGAAACTCAGTTGGGCTTCTGCCAGAGGGCAATGACTTTATGCATTAGGAGAGGAAAAATGATAGCTCCAGGCTCAGTTATCTGGTTCTTGACTGTTTAATGTTTGATGTGTCTAAAAAGAAGTTAGAAACTTTTATATGGCCAGGTTTGGAAAGAATGTGCATTTTTTTTGCTACAAGTAATTTCCTTAAGAGAAAATATCTTCTTTGATATTCTCAAATGGTCCAAATGTTTTCCCATGTTATCTTGCTGATTGATCAAAAAATAAATGCAGAGCTTTCTTAAATCAACTTAGAAAAATAATTTTATTAAAACTAGTTTAAATTATTTTTTGGCAAACAAAGTGAAAATCAATAAAGAGCTGGAATATTAAAATAGAAATTACTGGAATTTTCACTTGACATTTCTTTGCGGTTAGGGTGAGAGAGTCTGGAGTTGAATTGGAGAGTTGTGTAATTTACAGAATGTCACAGAAATTCTTTTTTAACTCATAACTGTAGGCAAATGAAACCCAGGATCCTATGTCTGAATTGGGGTGTATCATTTCACATTGTCGTAGCATGGGGTGGGTCTGCACACTGGGAAGTTTCTACCTTCCAAGCTCAAGAACTTAAAGATGTTTGTGGCCTGGTACAGAAAGGTGAAGTTCAGAGCTTGGATTTTAGCTATTTCTCATTTCAGGATGCTATTTCACCCTGCTTTCGTTGTGGTCACGCTGCACTGTGGTGCTGGTGTCCTTGATGTATATTTGTCCTGTCCTCTGTCCTAATCCTCACAGATTTTAGTTGCCTAAACTGAGCATTCCCACAGCAAAAATGCAAATGTTGCCGTGGCAGAATAATCTTGGCTATCGCATTGCCGGTATCTTGGATGGTGCAGCAGTGCTTTGGTGTCGCACTTTCCCAGCTGGGCTTTTTTTGCTTTTATTGGCTGCAGTTTTTGACTCAGTCAGGATGATGACTGTGGTGTGGTTTCACTGGTGTCAGGGAAGTTGTGAAAAGTCTGGAGAAGGGAAGGCTGAGGGGACACCTTGTTGCTGCCTGTAATTTTCTGAAAGGAGGTTGTAGAGAGGTGGGCGATGGTCTCTTCTGCCAAGTGGCAAGTCATAGGACAAGGGAATGGCCTAAAGCTGCAACAGGGCAGGTTCAGATGAGATGTTGGGAAAAAGTTCTTCACTGAGAGTTATTGGGATGTGGAACAGGCTGCCCTGTGGAGGGGTTGAGGTGGTTGAGTCACCATCCCAGGGTGTATTTAACAGATGGGTAGATGAGGTGCTCAGGGATATGGGTTAGGAGAGGACAGGGACAGTTGGACTCAATGATCTTAAAGGTCTTTTCCAACCTCGTGATTCTGAGAGTGTGAGTTACTGCAAGGAGGTTAAAACAACCACATCTCCTCTCCTCTAGCTTGGTAGCTTCATCAGAGAGATCACTTTGCTAGATGAACATTTTGAGTTTGTTTGGTATTTGCCAGAGAAAATGCGACTCAGTTACATTGCAGGAATCCAAGTGGGGAATCTGCTGTTGTGCAATAAAAAGGGTGTTGGGCCACTGGTGACCTTTGGAGTTTGGGTATTGCATATGGTCTTGTTATGTGTTTCAGCTGAGCAGGTTATTTAGCCTTTCAAGTTTCTCTGAATGTAATATTCATTTCCTCAATACCATGAAAACTTCACAAGGGGTTTGTGTCTGGACTTCTGGATAAAGTTTCCCATGGATTCCAATCAGTGGAAACTGTAAGGAATTAATTTTTTTTTCACATTTCTTTATTTTTTTTCAACCCAGTAAGTACTGAAGCTTTCCTCAGCGCTGAAAAGTAGTGGCTGATGCTCAAGACTAAGTAGTGCTGTTAGGGTTAACCTAGTGCATTACTACAACAAGCATATTTTGAAAGGAATGCAAAAAAAAAAAAAAAAAAGAAAAAGATGACTAAATATTGTTGGCACTTGAATAAAACAAAAAACATAGAGTAATAATTTCCTCAGTCCCTGCAGTCATTCTTGAATTTTTAATATTGCTCTGTTTATTGTACCTTTACATTGCAGTCATGTTGTTTACCAAATAATTTCAGGCCATTGCAGTTGGAGAATGATGGCTTCCCAGAGTCATATTTTACAGACGTCAATATGTGGTAGGAGCTTCTGGCTGAGTTCTGTTCCTGGTTGATTCATTTGATTGTAGGCTGTCAAGTTTGGGGGATTTTTAAATAATTTTTTCAATTGTGAGGTTACAAATGACTCATTCTGAAATGTTTCCCTATTGGTGTTTTTAGTGTCTGGAAAAAAAGTAAATCTAAAAAGGCCTTTATGTTTTTTCCTCACTCTTTTGTTACAAGATCTTAGAAGTGAAAACCCTTTTACAATTACTTTCAAGGTATCATTAAGGCCCTGTAAATATTTTTTTTTCCTTTTTTTTAGAAATTGTGTAAAGTACAAGCTGTACAGACACTTCAAAGGCAGGATCATATTATTAAGTTTGGGTTGAACTCCGTATTTTGGCAGTAGGACCCAGGGTAGCTCATTTTAGTCTCTGCCTAAAGGAGCATAAATGACCTAGTACAGCAATCATGGGTCCATCTGAAAAGGGGTTCCTGAAAGGGGCCAGAAGAACAGGTCCAATAAATAGTTAGGTTTCCTCACAATACTGTCCAGCTTCCAACACAGATCCCTCCTTGGTGCAGTAGCTGAGTCATATTGTAGAAGGAGAGAACTGTAAGGGACATGTAAGTACATATCTCTGGAAAAAAAAAAGGGGGGAGGGGGGAAATTACACATAGGAGTTCACAGTAGGGGGAGATGCCTAACCAGAGTCACTGATTGTACTTTTAATTTAACTCTGTTGTCTAGACAGGACACATGATGTTTCCACTTGTCTCTGTATTAGACATTGTTTTCACCTAGTTGCCTTTGACACTTTCTCCTTTATTTGAAATGTACAATGTGTGTAGGCTGTATTTTATGCTTTTGCTGCAGTGTCTTTTGCTAAGAGAAATCCAAGCACTGTGGAGATGGATAGCTAAATGGCATAATCTCCCTGTAGCGTACTGCATCCTGTTACTTGTATGCCAGGTCCTATGTTCCTTGCTCAATTTTTACACTCTTTACAAAAGCAATTTTCCTTTGACCTATATAGGTGTTTGCTTGTGTGAAAAAGGAGTTTAGATGCCAGATTCAGCTCACTTGTGGCTGAGATGACAAATAGACTGAGAATGCTATTACATTTGGGATTATCATGAGGGAAAGGTAGATTCTAGTTTTGCTTACATGGTTAATTTGATGCACTCACATGTAATTTATAAAGAAATAGATACATGTTAACTATAAGGAAAATGAAAGTCAGTACTCTTTCAGAGTGTACATATGACTGTGAAAATCAATCTACTGCAGTGAGTTTTCTGTTGAATCCATGAACCAGGATTTGACCAGCTAAGGCAAGAACCTCTGGACCACTGTCTCTGAGTGGAGCCTCCTTTTATAATGGTAGGAGTAGATATCTATTCTAAGATCATAGTTAATTATTAGACTTTCAGACTAGAAAGTGCCTTTAAGATAAGGTAGTCTGCTCTTTTGTGTCACACAGGGAGTGGATGGATCAATGTCTTACCAGTGGCAGCCTCTTCAAACCAAAATTGCTTGATCTGAGTTAGTTTTCTAGGCTGGAGAACAGTTCAAAGCATCTCTTTAAAGAAGGATTTGGGCAATTTATATTTAAACTTTTGTGAAAGAAATTATGCATGCAAGCAGAAATCTATACCCTATGCCTATGTAATTGGAACAGTAACATAAAATTACATTAAAGGAGGAAATTCATTATCATGTAATGTAATCAGGTACTGCAAGCTTCTGATCATTAGTTTTAACATTTAAGATGGAGAAATCACAGTTCAGGAAGTTGCACAGAAGGAGCAATCTCAAAGAGAGCTTAAAAGGACCTGAAACTACTCTAAAACAAAGAATGATGTATTTCTCAAAATACGTTGTATATAAAGTAAGCACTGCAGAGTAGTGGTGGAGAATGGCCAGGCATGTAAGTCCATCATGAATCCTCATGATAGAAGAGAATCATCCCCAAAAGAATCTTAAAGGTCGCTGATAAAAATCTTAAAAATCAATTTTTTGAGCGTCATGGAATAACTGAAAGAAAATCAAAGCGTACTTAATATGCTGAGGTTGCTTAACACTAGATAAGGCTGTTGCATCTGAATATAAAGTATGCTGAAGTCTGACAGAGGAATATTCCTGTAAACCTGCAAATACATATTTAATAATCAAGACATGATGTTATACATTTACCGTATGAACAAACAGCTGCCACATAATGTCCTCAGTACTGCTGAAGGGAGCCTATGAATTCTTCTTCATCTTTCTGATTAGACTGAAACCAGACATAGTCGTTATAGTTGTCTGCAAATGAATGCTTTTAAATATACCTGCTCTTTCTCTGGCTCAAATCTTGTCTGGCTTATTTTAATCTTTATCCATATCTTGGTCAGGCAGAATAAGGATAGGGTTTGGGTTTTTTTCTGCAATGGCTCACAGGTACGGAGGAACCTTTCAGCTTAAAGAGGAAGAACTGACCTAGTTTATAGAATGCTATTTATCTCTAAGGGATTTCTCCTTATTTGGAATCTCCTATATAGTGAAGAATTTTGTCATAGATGCTGTACTTTTATCAGAAGTCCCAAAAGAAGCATAAAAATTGCTGTCTTTTGAGGAGTTACCGAAACTTCTGTTCTTGTGAATAATGTAAGTAGTTAGTGCAATAACAAATACTGAGTATAGCAAGAAATTTTAATACAGGTGGTAGAGAACCACTGAAATTAAGAATTGTCTTTCTTTTAGCATCTCTAGGCATTTTTAAGCCTCAGTTCATCAATTTAAACTGCTTGTATATAGGTAATTTCCCATTAGAAGAAGGACAGTCATGAAAAAAAGGTATTAAGCATAAGCATATTTTGCTTTCTCTGTTTTGAAATATTTTATGTGCTTTTTCTAGGGTAGTATAAGCTGCCTTGTGTAAAATTTCTGGTTTGGCCCCAAATGTAAACACTTAAAACTAAAAAATATGAGAGATTTATGAGTTACATTATCCTTACACTTGAATTCCAGCTGGAAATGAAAAGAACAGATAGAATCAGACATTGTTCTCATGATTTTCCAACTTATTTTTCACAACTTGTTCCCTCTTGTTTCATTTGAGCCAACTCTCTCTCTTCAGATAACCCACTCCTTTTTTTCCAGAACTATCAGAACAAATAGCTTCAGGTCCAGTCAATACAGTATCTTGCAGCTGCTTCTGGGCACCCCAGAGACTGTTGGAGCACATAGTTGTCTGGATGTAATTCCAAACAGCCTCCATTTATAATCCATGAGATTTTAAAAGATTCTGTATGTTTTTGTAGCCATTATCAATTTGACTATTGCTGTTAGCCATGCAGCTAGTCCACACCCCCTCTGACTTATGGTTAAATTACTTTTTCAAATATGCCTCCTGGAAGCTTAGTGTGGCTTTTCTCAGAGCCAGCACAGTTTCACCACGCCAGAGCTGGGTGGCTGTGTTGGATGTCCTGCCTGGTGATGGTGAAGACAGGTCCCTGGAGAAACATCTAAGCTGATGTTGTGCCATGGAGATTGTTTTGTTCTATATGAGTTGGTGAAGAGATATGTCTAGGTCAGAAGCTTTTTTTTTTTTTTTTAGCTAAACGTGCTAGCTAGATGTTTGTGCCATGCATAAATGGGAAGTTTGCTCCTGGGAGTATGTGCTACTTTCTGTTTGCCCAAGTGTCAAAGCTGTTGAGTGGTTAATGAAATGCAGTGTCAGCAGCACCTTCAGGAATGGGAAGTTTAGAAACAATAGTGATTCTGCTGATGCGTGTTGTCCTTCTCTCTTCAGCTAAAACATGCTTCAAATGAATGAAAGCTATGGAGGAATTGGGCAATTCTGGATTTTATCTGCTAATGCATAAAAGAATATGTCTGGTGGCGTGAAATGCATGGGAGCAATGGAGGTTCCCAGAAAATTCATAACTGTGGAAACACCATGTATGTCAGGAAACAGTTAATACTAAAATGATTGATTCAGTCTTTGATGCTCCTGATAACATATAAATTCTCAAGTAAGTGAGATATGGAAAGAATTAAAAAAAAAAAAAGGCAAAATACTGGTCCATTGGCACATGTATAAAATTATCAAAAATTAAAATTAGTAGCATGAAGGGGGGGAAGTTATGCTTTTATCTTCACCTGTCCCCCTGTCAGAGAATGACAGACAATAATTCATCTCTAGCTGCCACATGAAAATATCTTTAACAAATATAGTGTTAGCTTCCCAGAAAAAGACTAATCTTTAAGACAACAATAAAAAGGGCAAGGAAGGGAGAAAGAATGGTTGATGCATGAGTGATGTACAATATATTGTACATGCTGGATTCTAAAACCAGTTATATCACAAAAGGCGTGTATACCCAAGCGAAGATTTTCAGGAAGAGGAGCTTAATCCTACTTGGATCTCAGTGTGTGCTAATGATTGCTCAGTGCTTCTGAAAACCAGATAGGTACCTGTCTCTGTGTTGGGAACATGAATTTTAGTTTTTCTTGTATGTTTTAAATATTATGGTCTTTATAACTTTGCACATATACAACTATATTTGTCTAGCTGACACAGAGGAATTATCAAGAATCAGGACTCATTTGAGTCGAGTGCTGCCAGTGGCCTGTGCTTTTGTATTAGACACTTTGAATTTTAAGAGGGCTGGGAATGCCCAATGAAGTGGCTAAAATGCCACAGTTTATCCACAGACTGGATAACAATGAAAAGGACAAAAGAGGCAGAGCACAGCATAATGTAACGGTAGCTCCATGTTAGGCTGAATTTAGATCCAGGCAAGGCCCTGGGCACATGTTTATGCTTTCAGAAGTAGAAGTGGTGTGAGCAGCTTAGCTAGAAGATACTTTGGGTGCTTGGAGTACAATTCTGTTTCTTTTGAGATATCACTGTAGTTTGTGCTGAAGATGGGAGAAGTTCAAAAGTGGGTACTGACTTCCTTCTCCCATTAATGTATTGAAAACTATAGTTCTCATAAGCATTTCTTTTTGTCCTCCAACAGTCTGCTTTCCTTTCCCTTTAGTTCAGTCTGTTGCCAGTCCTGTTGGATGGTTTAGCACATCATACTATTTTCTACTTTCCCACACTCCTCATCAATGAGATATTTCTGAGGAATGTACTTTTGTCACCTTAATTCAGCAAAATTGGTGCCTTCTATACATCCAAAAATGTTGGCAAGAGTCTTGATAGTAAATAAGAGGCTATTGCCAAGGTATTTTCCTGAAGAGGCTGACCTAGTGCTACCAAAATGTATCACACTGGTATGCAGGCATGCATCTAATAATACCTGTGTAGGATGAGTATTTACTCTTTGGACTTATTTGGGATGTTTAGTTATCTAATTTTATTGAGTGTGGTCATTTGCCTCCAACCATGCAAGTATAATGCAGTCTAGTGCATGTAGGTACTTCGAAGCCATTTGAAAATATCCAGCCAGATGGATTTTTGAAAAGAAGCAAAGATGTAATATTCTTAAAATTTTAACTCATAAACACAGATTAGAACTATTTTAAAACCAATAGAGGTTACTGCATCTTTTTAGAAGTGTACAAGTGTACATTGCCTCCAGGCTCGGTGGGTGGAGAGCACCTGCACAGGAATTTGGGATGAGTGACCAACATATATTTTGCAGATACTTTGGTGCCCTTTGTTCCCTTCAGTTTTTCCCAGTTTTGTAAGTACTTTGGGTTTTGGGGCTGCCCAAAAGGGAACACCAATTTAATACATAGGTTTTTGGTGGGGTTTTTTAAGTGCTTATTTTATTCTATTTTATTTTAATTTATTTTTCTGTACCACTGTGGTGTCATCTTGCTCTGTTTTGTTTAGCTGTCATTTCTTGGCCTTGTTTCCTACTTTAGTCTTCCAGGTGACCAAACCAAATACTTCTGGCACACTGACATCTTGCTAACAGCCAGAACCACACTAACCACCAGTGCTCTTTCTTGCCACATTCAATGATACCAATGCTCTCCCATGAGCAGGAGGTGGAGGAAACTCCACCACTCTGATTTGTAGCATTTTCTTGTCTGTGCACTAGAATCCCAAAATTTCTCACTACATATTTCCCTGTGAGGATGGAAGCAGAAGTGTTTACAAGCAGAGTAAGAGAGGCTACAGTGCAGATGTTGCATTTATGCTTTTATCTATCTGGAATCCTCCGTGCTTTCTCAGTCTCATGGTTTTACCACTGATAGTAGACATGCTGTTATTGCTGTGCCCAAACTTTCACCCAGAGCACACGTGACATCTCTTTAGCTGACTGGTATTATCACAAAGTGACCCTGAATCCAGTACAGAGGCTATCGAAGAGCCTGCTCACCTGCTGCTCCAAAGGCCAGTGGAGGTGTGCATCAGAGCTGCCTCTCTGGACTCCACAAGCTTCTACAGGCTTTTCCACAAGAAATGCTCTATTTCAAGGTTTTGAAAATTCATATGGTGTTGTACCTAATGCTGCTTTCTTCTTCACTAAACATCCAAATAAATGCTTTTGTAAAGGGCAAATCTAATGATTGGATTGCAGGACTTTGAAAGATAATTGAGTTGTCTACCATAAAGTAATGTCTCTTATTCACTCCTGTTGAAAGATCACAAATCTTCACTTGGTGTGAGCTGGTTCTTATGTAAATTGTAGTAAATAATGTATGAACGTATAGGCCAGCTAATGTAGGACTATACAGTGTTTGGTTTTGAAGAATTGTGCACAGTTTTCAGTGCAAACACAGAAAGGAGGTAGGAGGAGCAGTTAGTATTTCATATCAGTGCATTGCAGGAAATAAAAGTAACAGCTCTAGTAAAATTCATATGCCAGACAACTGTAGAACTGAAGAGACAGAGAATCCCAGAGGGTTAACTCCTCCTCACCTAAGCAAAGTAAATTATTTGACTTTTTGAAATGTCTTCTGAAATGTAATAAAATCTGAAGGGGGTAAGGATCTTCATCTCATTAATACAGGGTCCCAGCAAATGTCATTTTCTAAGCTGCTTTGGGAAATGGGATTCTTTTCAGATTTCAGCGAATAGTTCGCAGTCACAGTGCATTACTTTAGCAGCACATTTCTCTTCCTTACACATTACATGCAGCACAGTTTAAACAGTAGACTGAGCTTATTTTGGCTTCATTCCTTTATATGAACAGAGAGAATTTTGATTTGCTACATATTTCACTGCTACTGTAGATTCCCTCTCCATCTTAAATGGTAGTTTATTAAGATTAAGTGCTTTCTTATGTAGATGTATTGAAAGGACCTTTGATTTGGTTTAAATTAAATTTGATTCAATTAAAATGTAAGATAGATTGAAGCACTTTCCTGAAGAGAAAATGAAAAAGGCTCCATGAAAGAGAAGCAAAGCTACAATAGACATGGAATCGGGCGATTGCTATCAGGTAGGCAGGTTTTGAAATTGCCTACCAGAAATGTTACTTTCCATGAAGTGTCTAACCTTGTGGTATCTGGCTGGAGTACACAAGGAATAAACCACAGGCTTGTACCTTAAGAAATTATCCAAAGTGACTGATGGGGTCAGGTCTCATTAGCATTCAGCACCACTGCTTGGACATGAAGAGAGAAAAGGAAAAAATTAAAGGGGACAATAAAGGAGGGGAATGAGATATGAAAAAAAAAAGTGAATATTTGTGAAAGCATTATGAACTCACTCCTTTTTTTCTTTTACCCTCCTCAACCCATGTTAAATCCATATGCCATACCAATAGGATGTCCTCTGGACAGGGCAACAGGATTCTGTATAACTCATTGACACTGAAATCACTTCTGGAGACCTCTGAGAATTTGCCTTGATACTGAACCTTTGTATGGTCTTTCACATGAAAGGGTTTATGAGCTGCCATTAGTTTAGAGGCATCCGAAGCTGTAGGTTTTGGAGCCAAAACATTTCACTAAAGCAATTGTTCACTAAAACATTAACATCAAGCACCTCAGACTGTGCTCAGAATGAGTTACAGTCTGGAGAAAGGAGCTGACTCTCTCCCTGAGAGCTGGCCCTGACTGTCAGCCCTGGTGAGGAAACTTTCTGAGGTGGAATTCCTTATCCACTACTGCAAAGCCCCGGTTTTTTTTTCCCTACACATGTCATATTTAAGCAGCTTTTGGTCATTTCCAACACAGTCCAAATTTAAATCAGCAATCTTAAAATAGGAAGTATTTTATTTTACTGTGACCAGCCAGAGGCGCTTAACCCTCTGCAAAAAGTTTAGAAAAGCTTTTCTTTTATCTCCCCTTCCCCTCCCCACCCCCCTTTTTTTTTTTCCTTTTTCTTTGCATGTCTATGCTTCATTTCAAACCTGGACATTTTTAAAGGCTTTTGTATTGAGGCACTCTCTCTTTATATATATGTAATGTTTTACCATTAAATCATATGTTTAGAAGTCACTCTGACCAATGTAACAGTGACCTTGGTGTAGCAATACAATACTAATTGGCCACCAAAGAAACTCTTTTTTTGACAGCTATGAACTGTCGTCTTATATAAATAATTGAAATTCTTAGAAATGCTTGAATATTTCAGCCTGCCAAAGTTAAATATTTAAATTCTCAGCACTGCTGTAAAGATTTTATTTTCTTCTTTCTGGGGCAGTCATAAATATCAGTTTAATGTTAAAATATTGATTCTAGAAAAGGTGATCTGTAAGAAAGCCAATTTCAACATTTTGTTTTGATTTAGTGAATTGCATTTAGATATTTTTCAGTCTTTTTTTGTCTCATATTATGTATAAAATGTAATAATCTGATCTTGTTTACTTAGGATTGATATTTTTCACATTTATAGTTATTTTGAACCTGTGCAAGTTTCTTCTCCATGCTGCTTGCTGGCAGTTAATAAGGGCTTGTGCCTAATTTGGCATTAGGGACAAAGCTTCAATTTAATGCCAAAGTTTTACAAAATATATATTTGTTGTGGCTGAACCCATCAAGCAGCTAAAACAACCCTACAGCTGATTGCTCACACTCCTCCATCACAGTGGGATGCAAGAGAGAAACGAGAAAAAAATAAAACTTTTGGGTTGAGCTAAAACCAGTTGAATTGCACAGAAAAGGAAGATAACAGAACAATACTAAGCAACAAATGATGCAGCACAGTTGCTGACCAACTGCTGATCAATGCCCAGCAAGTTTCCAAGCCACCCTTCCTGGCCAACTACCCCCAATTTATATACTGGGCATGACATTATACATCATGGAATATCTTTTTGGCCGGTTTGGGTCATCTGTGTCCCCTTCCAACTTCTCATAACCTCTTGAAGAGGTTCACACCTCCTCAGAGGCAGGTCTGGCTTAATTGCTAACACTGCTTAGCCACAACTAAACATCAGTGTGTTATCAACATTATTTTCATACTAAATGCAAAGCACAGTACTGTGCCAGCTGCTAGGAAGAAAATTAACTCTATCCCAGCTGAAAGCAAGATAAAATAGTAAAAGAAACACAGTGGGATTCTGACTCAGTTTGAAAAAGGGAAGAAGTCAGTAACATTCAGTTTTAAAAAGGAGTCACTGGATTCAGATGTATGCACATATGCACACTGTTCTTGGAGTAAGTGCACAGATACATAAGTGCCTTTCTTGGGAAAACTCACAGCATGTTTTCTGAATGCACATTAGGAAGAATAAATAGACTGTGGAAAATGTATTAGGTATTATATAGGTCCATAATATATAATGTGCATTTCCTTTAATTGATGTAGCCAATGCACAGTATAATAGCTGCAAAGGAACTGTTATGGTGCATGCTGTGAAGGCATATTAAAACAATACACAATAGTAATTTAAATTCTAATAAGTCCTTTAACATACAGCAGTATTGGATCCAAGAGTATGTCTATGATTTTCCTGTCTCAAAGGGACACGTATGTTTTTATTTCTGCAATATTAGTAGAAAAGAAATTATGAGCCCTGATACTACTAGAGCATGGACTATACTCTGCATATACATATTTCTTTGGTGTCAGGTAATATGAGTTTACTTTAGGTTAAAGGAGGTTGAATAATCTTTGTGCTTTTACTATGAGCATCTAAACAACAGCTTGAGATAGTACGGTGCTGTTAAGTACTTTCAAGAATATTTGCTGGTTAAAAAGCAGTTGTGTGTGATTCCTTTAAACAACTGAATACCTACTTGCCTCTGTAATTCAATGCATTTCAAGAATGTGAGATGTTCAGAGCTTTTGACCTCAGTAAATGCAATAACCCTGGGTAAAGAATTTTTCAATTACCAGAGACCAAAACTTGGTGGCTAGTGTAAAGTCAGATACAGTATCTGCGGTGCAAAAGAAAAAATGGGCACTGAACAATGAGAAAGGTTAATAAACAAAGGTAAATACAAAGGATGTTATTTCCCCTGTATAATCCTCTGCACAATAGTGTATCTTAAAAATGTGATGCCCAGAAGCAGTGATCACAAATTAATCAAGTATCACCCAAAAAGTAGAACTAGGGCTAAAAAGGACAGAGCTAATAAAGCAAAAGGTAAGGTAAAAGGAAGGATTGCATGGGAAAGGTTGTTTTTCACTTGGAATACAGCAATAAAGATAAAGATGGAGAGAGTCTTAGAAATTGCAATAAGTTCATAGCTCACAAAGAAATACTAGGATATTTTTGTAGTTTATATATTAAAAAAATAAAAAAAAATCTCCCCATAGGGATTTACACTGTAAAACCAAAGAACTAATCCTTTTACAGTAGCACCATAAAGGAAACCTCCTAATCCTTGTCAATGACTGTGTATCCAGTTCTTATATCAGTTGAGAAATTTTGACAAACTCCCCTGCAGCCAGACTTGTCTTGGAACAAGATAGTCTTCGATGTCTTGAAATAGGCCACAGAAAAGCTGCTCTTTTGCTATGAAACACTGTATAGACCCTTTGAAAGTTCATCTAATGAATTCCATTTTATACTAAGGAACCCTTGCTACTTAGCTGTCACCTCCCATTTGTCTTGATTGTACCACAGGAAGACTGAAAGTTCAAAGGTGTGTATCAGAATTTAGAACACTGGCAATTCTTCGAGCTGAGTTTAAGGTAGCCCTCCAGGCAAAATTTACAGATGTGTTTTCCTGGAGCTTGCTTTTCACAGTCTTCAAATTGTTAATAATTAGATATGTTGTCTGTGAAAAGCTTAGCTGGAGAATAATTTGTGCAGCAGATGATCTTTCCTGCATTTGACCTCATTTTGGTTTTACTGAGTGGAAAGACTCCAGTTAGTTGGATCAGTTTTGAGAAGACAAAAGATAATTTTGCTGGAGCCCGAGTCCAATCCAAGGTGACATTTTCAGAGTTCTACTCTGAAACTGCAAACCTCATCTCCATATTTGATTTCACGGGAAAAATGGACCTTACCTTCTGGAGATGTACCCTGGTAGTAGCTAGCCTAGACAAGAATCTTGCCTAGATTGAACAAGCCTGTTTCTGAGCTACAATACTTACTTCATTTGGAAAGAAGGGAAATGTCTTTGCTGGACACTAATGATGCCTGTCACTTTCCCTTGTGTGTCTTGTCTTTCCTCCTACAAATTAATCTTAGCTTTTGATAGGAACATATTGAGGATATTGATGGAAAAATGTGTCTTCTAGAAATATTGAACAAACTGAACAATCATTTTTGTTGCCTTTCTTTGTTTCTGCACTGGGGACAATCCACTTCTTTGCAAGTTGCAGCTATTTGCAAGTTCTGGCTTTCCTTTGTCCCTCATTTTATGGTCCAACAGAGGTTTTTCTGCTTCATGCTGCCCTGCTGATATGCAAGCTGCCAAGCATTACCACCTCTGTGTCGAAAAAAGAGCTGATGCCGCATGTGAGGGGGAATGGGCAAGTGCCTTTCTACCCAGCGAGCAGCAGAATGGAAAAGGGATCACCATGGCAGCAATGTTATTAAGTGCAAAGCCTCTTTTCAACGATTTTCATTATATACCAACTCCCCAACAGTATTCTTTTCCCCTAAAGGTGGCAACTGTATTGCACGCTGGCTGTAAGGCACAGGTGCCAGGTTCAGAAGTGCATTACAGGGTTAGGTTTGAACCCAATAAAAATACAATCTTGTAAGATCCCTGCTCCGGGCTTTAGGCTGATACCATGAAGGGTGTGGACACAGTTTATGGGACTGGCACCATTTTATGTGGCTGCTGGTTTGCCTTCCCTATCCAGATTATGTGGCTTTTTTTTTTTTTTAATTCTCTTGTCCTGTGATTGCCAGTGTTTCTTTCTTTTTTTTTTTTTTTCGTGAGTCACAGCAAGGAATAAGCAAGTGAGTGAGACACCTTAGGATCTAGCTACACAAAATGCACTTAGATGTCTTGTAAAGTCCTGGAACTGCTATAGGTTTGAGATAATTACACCACTATTATGCTTGATTGCTTAAATATACTTTAAGAATTCATAAACAAGCATAGACTCCTCATGAAATAATAATGAAATAAATGTGGCAGATGCATATTTCCATTTCAAATTTATATGAGATGCCTCTGAGTTCAGTTTGTCATTAATTTTACTAAAATACAGTATATGTAATTTGGCTATTTAGATGCAACATGCTTCACTGTACATTCTGGCCTACTCTGTGTACATTGCCTGAATGTTACACTCTGCCCGCTCCTCTGTGTCTCATTGCATATTTCAGAGAGATTCTGCTCTGTGTGTGTGCATATCTGTTGTGCTGCTGTTTCTTAGTTACTCTTGAGCATTTTATTGGCTCAGACTTCAGATTGAAATGACTGCCACCAGAAGGATGTGTTACCAATCCATAGGAAAATGATGGATCTCATTCTGTCCGTACTCCCACGTTGCAAAAGCCTATGCCAAAATGCAAAACAATGGGCTGTTTGGCCTCATCCCTTAGAGTGGCTTTTGCTTATTAATGAACTCTTTATTTTAGCACAAATAATAAAAGACTAACGGGAACTGAGCAGTTGTCTGTGTTGTTTACCTCCTCATCTCCTGAAGTTGTCTCCTGGAACAGATTCTACATCTGCCTCTGCTTTGCTGATCTCTTCTATGGCAGTGTGTGCAGTGAATTATCGCTGGGATTTAATTTCTTGCTCCCTGAACAAGAGGACCAAGTCTCTTGGGAACTATAAAAGAGAATATAAAATGCCCTTTCTGTTGTGCTAGGAATGCTGTTGACCCGGGCACATCTTTCACCTAATATTGTTCTTTCCAATTCCTTAGAAAAAGTGGCACTATTTTCAGAAAAATAATGGCAGAAAATTGAATAATAATAATAATATAACGAGAAAAGTGAGATCAACACTGGTCAACTAGATAGAAAGAGAAAATATGCTGTTGTTTTGATTTTAAAATGAACAGTGCTATAACTATTCCTTTTTATTTCAAAGGAGAAATAATTGAAGTAACCTAGTATTTGATAGCTCTTGGCAAAAGCTGTTTTCTGAAAACAGCAGCTGGTATTGCCCAAGGAAAATAAAAAAAAGAAGTTTCTCAATGAACCAACTGAAACATACCTGTTGCTTTAACAAGCTTTCTGCATATCAGTGAGCAGGACAGAAAAACTTACCAGTTGAAATTTCCTAGAAAAGACATGGTAATGGGATAAGCAGGCACCTGTCTCTAGCAAGATATGTAAGTAGCTCGGAATTCTTTGCTTCTTCTGTCAGAATCATGAGGCATGGAGCTCACCTAGGCATTCTTTAGAATTACCAGTGCTTGAGAACAAAAATTACAGATAATTTTCCTTTCATCTCTTCTTCCCCATTTATATTTCAAGGTCATCATCATCCCCTTAATATCAGGACCCCTCCCTGTAGCAATATGCTAAGATTACTCTTATTTTCTCGGAGGTAATGCTATGAAATTGCCTACAGTCTTTTGGAAATCTAGAGTCATGTGGATGAAATCATGTTTTTCCTAGATAGATTGTTATCTGTCAGTAGACTGCTTCTCTGTCATGTTGCACAAGGTTTCCTGAAAGCCAAAATTTTTAGTGTGCCATAAACCTAATATTTTTTCATGTATTTTTATGTTGCCTTTATGTATATATATATAGTAAGCCGTGTTTCATTGTCTAGTATCAGGGCTGACTTTATCCCATGAGGATTGAGAGATCTTTGAAACAATTTATATTGTGTTTAAAAATTGGGAGAAAAAAACCCATGTATTTTTGAGTACAATTAGGCAACTTTTTTTCAAATACATTTAGTTTTCTACCCTCTCAATCAAAACAAACACATTGGTGCCTGTACTGACCTGGCAAGCAGTCATATAACAATTATAAAATGCTAGAGAAAGCACTCCTCTTGTTCATGAAGAACAAGGAGTGCTATTAGAATATGGAAAACATTATCATTTTGAGATACAGTACATTCTGCATCTTTTAACTTCAGATTTTTTAATATTTTTTTTATCCTTCCTGATTACCAGCACTGATTTCAGGAAAAGGATGTAAAGGAAAATAAAAAAAAGGTTATTCATGTTTAACAATGGTTATGAGACTATGTATCGTGCCAAACAGCATGAGGTGCTTGTAACACAAAGGTTAATGAAGGCACAGAGGAATGAAGTGATTTGGTAATGTCACACAACGAAGTTTATAACAGAAGAAAGAAGTTGAAGTAAGATTGCTTCATCTCCTGTCACATATCTTAATCATGGGATTGTCTATTTTCTTTTGGGATGTAACAAAGCACATGTTGCATTAACAATTTTAGATAGTGACTTCTAGGTCAGTGCATACAAAACAGTTCATATTTTTGAAAGGGCAGAATTAAAAGTACTCAATTCTTTAGTGTAGTCAGTGATACACAGACTAATATCAGTACTTGGAACTGGAACGGAACTTGTTTATACATATGCAAACCCAGTAACTCTGATTTTCTGCCCATCATGAATTGTATGTCAACCTCTATTCAAAATATGCTCCAAAAGTTTGTAAAGAGGCGACTTAATCTCGTTTTATTGTGTGCAGTGGTACCAAGTTCTGCTGAAGAAAAGTTGATTGCACTTTGTTACTTTCATACTTCAGTGTTTATAACCCGAGATGTGGATTGACATTGACAATGTCCATTACTTGGTGTATATATATTGCATTCTCTCATTTGTGCACACACATAAGTGTAGGTTTGATTGTATCTCACCATTCCTAGGCCTTTAGCTTCCTGCAAGTAACAAGGTGTGAATGGATTTTCTGATGGTCTAATTATGTCTGATTTTGGTCCTCCAATATCTTTCCAACCTGCATATTGCAAGAAATTGCTGTGAATGGAAATTAGTGTGATTCTGTGTAGTGACTCTTTGTCAACCCAGGCAGAAGGAAGTCACGCTGGCTTCTTTTCGACATCCTGACCCTACAAATTCAGTGATGGAAGAGGCTCAGAATAACTGAATGGATGGATGGGAGAGGAGGGCGTAGTAGCTTCCCAGGTTGTTTATTACATTGTCCTTTCCCCAGTTCTAATGTAATAAGGAGGATGAGTGTCCAGGAGGTGGTTTGATGGCTGGGTTTTGGTATGCTGCCTCTAAGGAGATTTTTTTTTTTTTAACTACAGAATTTTAAGGCCCTAGTTCAGCTTTCAAGGCATTTGGAAATTCCTGAAGTGGACTGACTGAGAAATGTCTATAGTGGTTCAAGCTGGAAGATGTTATCTAATTGTGGAAGACGGTAGTTGCTGTGCTCTTAGTACTTCAGATAACTTCTTATCGAAATAGACTTAGTAGGGCTTCATAGGTTTTAATAGTTTTCCATGCTATCCTTTCACATTTTGACTTTTGCTCCAGGCTATTATGTACCTCTTAATTGTGAGTTTACAAATAAAGTTGTATGATTCTTGGCTCACTTTATGCTTGGCAAGGCAATGAAAAAAATTGTCAGTATTCCAGAGATTACACACATTTATATGACTGTCCCTATAAAAATGTAGTTAAAATGCTTAGCAAGGTCGTGATTTTGCCCAAAGCACTCTGAATTTCTTTGGCTTAGTCCATCTTCATGTGCCACGTTCAGCTTTCTCCTCATATCCTTTATGCAAATTAAAGGTAAATAATCTTGAAGCATCGATCGGATGGAATCTTTACTCTTTGAAGGTACAACATTAGTAGTTCAGCAGCATGTGCACGTCTGTGTGTGCTAATATACACGCAGGTACTTACAGGTAGCACACACTCTCCTCTAGCTACCAATCAATGCACAGTCAGAGCAGTCTGAATTTCTTGTGCTAAACAAGGCCTAATGGAGCAATGCAGTTGTTTCAAACTTCTGGTGATAAAGCATTCTCACTTCATCTTCTTTTCCTCGCTTCCTGAATCTCTGCAATTTACAATGTATTTACAAAAGAACTGAGGTGACATGGCCATGTCTGGTAGCTCTGGGAATTAATTGTGATGAGCAGTGTCTGTATTTGTGTTCCTTGGGAGCCTCTAAAATACTGTTCTGTTTGGATTCTCTTAACACCACTCCAGTCAACTTTTAAAACATGACCATCGCTCTTCTTATCCCTATATCACGTAATTGTATACAAGGGAGCTGCCAGAATGAATCCTTCCCTTTTCCCTAAAAGACATCAGCTGGTAGTCTTTGTTTAAACAGTGTATTATTAATCTTGGTCTTTATTTCAGTTTTAATCTTAAAACTAAACAGCCCAACTTTGAGGCAATTCTCATTGAGGATCACAATTAGATCTTTGTCACAAGTAGTCTAATTGGTTCATAATCTGCTGCATGGTTTCTAAGGCAGTTCAAGTTCTCTGTGGTTATTGACCACGTGGATTTTTTATCTGTGTCATGGATGAACAACTCTGACCATAAATATGAATAATATATACCAGATATGTAGATAATATTCAATCAGTGTGGGTAACAGTTGTACTGCTTTGTCCATCCTGCTAGCAGTTTTAAGAGGATATATTGTCACTTGTCATAGAAATCTCTGAGTCTTTCACATGAGATGCATAGCAGCAGTGAGGTCCATGTTACCACTTAGCACTTACAATGGAAATTGAGTATTGCAGAGATCTTGCAGTGTCTTTTTACACAAGTATGAATTTTCATCTTGTGTCTCGTACATGTAATGGTGTAAGCAAAGATTAATTTGACATGTCAGAAGTGGAAAGGATAGCTCCATTTAGGGCTATAATCTTCTCTTATAACATATTAATGACAGTTTTATATCTCTGTCAAAAGGAAAATGTACCTCTTAATACTCTTAGTAGTGGAGTATATTTTATTTATTTTATTAGTAAGACAAAGAACACAAGATGTGAATTGGCATTTCAGACAATTTTCTTAAAATTACATAGTGTAAGAGCATAATTGTTACCTTCAAAAAGCTAGCTGGACTTCTTAATGATGCTTAAAGGTTGTGGTGCCACTTGAAGCAATTACTATTGTCTCTTTCACTGCTGCCCTTTAGCATTAATGTAGCAAGAGGCCTAACTGCAAAAGTCAGAGAAAAATATCCATGCATTAAACAGACTATTTCTTCAGTTGTAACTACTGGGGATTTAACTGCTGTCTTTACGAGACAATGGGACTCCAAGGCCAGTCAGACTAACAACAGGCTTTCATTTTCTTGTTGAAAATCTGTGGTTTTCTGTATATGCTTGACTTCCACAATAGCTGGCAAAGGGAGACTACTGAGATAAAAATCAGTTGTTAAAGAAATATTTACTTAACATCTTAATGAGTCAATTCACATTTGAATATTTTAGATCAAAGCTTTTGAGAAGATTAATCCTAAATTGCCTTCAAGGTTTTTTGAGAAGATCGAAGGCAATTTCACTTATTTTTGACTGAAATCTTGAAGAATGCTAATATGGCTGGCTGGAAGACACCAATTCCAAGGTGCACAAACACATGATACTGTGAAATCAGCTTCATTTTCACTGGAATTAAAAGATCTTCTGAAAGGTTTTTCAAAATACAAAAGCAAGTAACCTGCTGCACTTCAAAGTTACTCAGCGCTTAGGGCGTTCATTTGGCATGAACCAGATTCAAGCCACTAAACGAAACACCTCAGGAGTTTGAAGTTGGGATTTTTGCATCCCAAATGAGTACTGTTAACTCTAAATGGTATACTGGTTTTGAGGTTTGGTTGTGGTTTTTTTTTTTTTTCTTTCTGTATGTTATCTGCTTAATAAATTTGTTCTTCCTGCTGAGCATAGACAGTTAAAGATGTAGTGCTAACAGACAAATAACATTTTTAAAGTTGTGTTCAGATGAATGTTTTTGCCCGTCCCTTGACTGTAATTGCCACGCTGCCATGTTATAGCCATGTGTGCAGTATTGTGGAGCTCTGCAACAATACAGTGGCTTTGTTGAGGAAATACCAATACCCTTTAGCTCCTTCAGCTTCCTCAGAAAGTCTCTCTGGAGTCAGTTTTATTCTGGTATACCAAACTGCAAATCCTCTGAAGTAGCTGGAGTACTCTGTCTTTATCCTTTTGGACTTGGACCCGAGTTTCCAAGCCATTAAGGAAAAGATCAGTAGGAATGGGATATCTAGGAAGTTGTCAGGAAGCAAAAAATGCCCATCAGGAACCATGTTCACAGCAGAACTTTGTTTCTGTTTGGGCTTGAGAAGTCTTCTATACTGGAAAATCCTGAGAGCTAGGCAAATCTTTAGTGTGAAACCAGTAATATCAACTGATCTGGAGAAGAATTATGTATTAGAAATACTTGTGCTGTGTTGTAACTCATTTGGTGTTTCCCTTTTATTTTTACTCCCTTACAATACTGCCTTATGTAATGGGAGATGGCTCCATAAAAGTGTGTTTTAAAATCCTATCACTTTTTTGGTCCCTTTCAAAAATAAATTGGACATAGTCAGTAGAACACTTGATCAGCTTTTAGGCTTTCTATTCTTAGAGCTTTCCCCAGGCTGCCTTATGATTTCTTAAGTGGCATGGTTTGGTGGCTGAGTATACTACTAGTTTTGCAGTACAAAAATTCTAACAGAGAAAAATCTATCATTTGGTTGAAAAAACCCATATGGACCCTGCCATTAGCTGCCATATCTATCTCCAGCTGTGCCACATCAGTTTAATATTGAAGTCCTAATAGATTTATATTTTGTGTGTAAAGTGCAGATATCAGAGAAATGTTAAGCTTATCAAGGTGGCTTATAGGGTGTTTTTTTGGTTTTTTTTTTTTTACTTTATAAGCATTATATAATGTGTGAGGAAAGAGGAAAAGAAAAAGGTCAGTAAGAAATAGGATTGTACCAAACTACATTGTTTGAACTAGGCAGCATAAAGCCAAAGGGAAGACATGGTGTTGCACAAAAGTGCAATGTCAGCATGGGTACATTTGGAGCAGCATGTGCCCATCACCCCCTCTTTAAGAGCCATGACTGCACACTTTGGTCCAAATCAAAGCTGGAACTCCATTAAGTTACATGCTGCAAAAAAAATTAAAGTGTTTTAGAAAAAAATGGAAGCTAACGAAATATTGAGAAGGAAATATGCCAGGAGATTGGGGCATGGAGACAAGAAGTTGTTTGAAAAGAGATATGGCACATGAATGGCAGAGCTCAAATAGATTCAGGCATCTTGACATCCACACTAACATCCTGTCTCTTTCGCTGCAGTGCTTCTGAAAATATCCTGCCCTGAAAAATGGCAGTAGGTGTATACTGAAGTAACCTGTGCCAAGCTGGATGTTTCATTTCATTTTCATTTATAATTCAGGAAACGCATTTTGCAGAAAAATGTCTCGATGGTAATGCTCATTACAAGCAATGTGTGCTGTAGGATTCTCATTGTGGGCAGAGAAATATTGTGCTTGCACTCTGAATCTTTATTCCAGTAAACAACTAGCTTAAGTCAAGCTCCGAATTGAATATTTGTGATTACAAATATGTTTACAACTGGAAGAGGCCAGGTAAATAGAAAAAGATTTCCTTTGTGCAGGACAGGTGATGTCAGTGCAGTCTAAATATTCAGCAGTCTTGCTCTGATATGTTCTTCTGACTACAGTGACACCTGCTGAGTTTATATTTGATTCTTATTTTACAATATCCTTTTTCTAAATTAATTACTGATCTGTAATCAGTCAACCATGGGTGCTGTTTGTAAACATCTCCTGTACAACTCTGAACAAGTGAACTATTGCCAATTAATTTCCAGTTAGATTATTTAAGAGACAAAATGATAGTTGGGGAAGTAGTATCTCTTTGGGTCTTTATGCATTCTCTTGAGATCCTTAATGTCCAAGGATTTTAAAAAAAAAAAAAAAGGAGGAGAGCTCCGCCATGTGCTGTCTGAAAAATGGTGTCTTGTGATTGTGCACCTTACTCATGAAGGGGAAATGTGGTACCAGATGTTACAAGGAAAGTTTGAACCAATAATCTCATAGATTTGAAAATAATCATGATGTTACACAACACACAAAGGCTTTATTTTGAGAAAATAGTTGTATTAATAGTCACATAACGATGCTGTCTCTTGTTATAGATAACCTTTCCTATTTAAGCAGATCTTTTAGATATTCTGAACTTTCACATATAAAAATAGACTATTGATTGCTTGAAGCATTTTCTCTTTCTAACAGGAGATGGTCCAGTTTGCAGTTTTTATTTACTGTTGCTTCAAAATAGAGATAGAGTTTTAAATGAGGCAATTGCCATCCAATAAGTCCAAAATGTGACGTGTTTGGACACAGCTGGATGCTGGAGGAGAACATGCTGTTGCAGAGTCAGCCAACAAACAAAGCTGTGAGAGGATGGCTCCAACTGGGACCTAACCAGGATAGAAAAAGCAGAAGAGTTGGGCTGTGTTGTCTTAGGAATACTGCTAGGAGGAGATGGAGGGGGCTTGGGATGGGGAAGAAAATCAATAAGAAACAAAGCCTTACTGCTGAGGATGCACAAATAATGGAAAGTGACAACACAAGGTAATGAAAAGGACCATATATACATATACATATAAAATTGCAAGAAGCCTCGTTAAGATGCTGGAATTTATTGTCATGCTGCCACTGAAAAGCACACTTAGAATTCAGAACGGTCCTCCTGCCAGCAGAAATGAACTGTGCTCTGGAACAATTAGACCTTGCTTTTGTGTTCAGTATTTACAAGGCTGAATTAAGCTGCAAAATTAATGCTTTAGCCTTTTACCTTCTGGTAGGTTAGTCTAAAATCATCGCTGAGTCTAACCTTGATTGGGTTTTTTTGTTTTGGTTTTTTTTCTGGATGGGTAATAACAAACCAGTAGGTTTGCTTTGTAAATGATGTTTTCCATATACTCATCTTACATTCATACTATTGCCCATCAAGATGTATAAGACAGGAAGCATATCAGTATCAACACCTGATGCCGGTGATGGGTCAGGTAGGGTTGGTTCCTTTGAAGACATCTTCCTCTCCTGCCTTCAGACAGCAGTCTGAATTTACCTCTTCTCATAAACATTAAATACCCTTCTGATTCTCTGCTTCTTGTGGAATGCTTTGCTTACAAAGGATTCAGGAATATGATTATCTGAACAGAAAGCATCTATAAAAACATACAAACCTGTGCAGAAACTCATATTTATTTCTTGTGACTCTCTTGAGCCATGATATTAAATGGATTTTTATTTATTATTGAAGTCAAGAATAAAAGAGGGGTAAGAGTCTTTTCCTGAGAAAGAGGAGGATGTGTAAGCAGAACAGATCTGAACAAACTGAGGATAAGGCTAATGTTTAATATTTAAATTAAAAATAATACTTGGGAAAGAAAGTTTGAATGGGGCCAATTGTGTGCCTGTTATGCTAGAGACAGAATTGTGTGGCATTTATTTTACTTACAGATAATAGATTATTCATGTAATATTTTGAATTTTAATTTAATACATAGTTACAAATGAAAATAAGTTTCCAAACATATTTTAGGCATTTCTTGAGTCATGAAAATTTTATTTTAGTACATATACATTTGTGTGTGTGCACATTTTCCTAGGCAGACATATTTCCTAGTTTATTGACAAGGTATTCTTTTTCATCATCCTTTAATATGCTGACACATATGTATCTCTTGCTCTGTGCACCAGCTGAGTTGTTCCATCTAAATGTAAAGAGTTTTCCTGGCTAGAATACAGTGTACAGGATGGGCTAAGTCTCCTGGGCCTTGCTCACAATCATAAGCTGACACTGATAGCATTTTGCAGATGGTGCTTGGATGGACAAAAGAAGCGAACATATACAGATCTAATGAACGCACTGAATTGGTTTCTGTTCAGCATTTCTCACTGGACTACCAGAGAAAGGAAATTAAATCAACTCACGACAGCTATCTTGCACATCTCACCTGGGAAGGTATGCATGAGGTAGGACAGGCACTGCTTAACATTAATCAGTCTCCTGAAGTCATTACATTCATGAGGAAATGTAATTCACATGTGATTACTTTTTAATTTACTCTGTAATCACATTCCAAGTGAACAGGGCAAGCTTAAAATGAAATTTAAAAGTCAAATACTGCTTTGTATTAAGAATTCACAATTTTTATATGCACTTAGGTTAATAAAGATTTTACAATAACCATTTGTGACTGAACATATAATTTTTTGATAGAAGCTGGTGCCATACTATGGATAAAATGTATTTGATTTTTGTCCAAGCGTTGTAGTGGACCCTAGGAGTTTCAGGATTATGTTCCATTCTGAATTTTCATCTTGTTTAAACTTTTTTTTTTAATAGAGCAAAACAAAATGGCTGTATCCCAGATCTCAGTTTGCATGAATTAATGCATTTTTAATTTCTGCTTTGCCTCTGAGGCAAATTATACATTTGTTATATCCATCATCAGGAAAGGCAGGCAAGATTTCCTAATAACAGATCCGAGTTTATAGATGAGAAATGGGGATGTACAGTCACTTCATGGCTCCTCAAGAGTTCCTTAAACTTTTGTTTTGATCCTAATTTCAGTGAATCAATTATGAAATTCCCTTATGTCATAAATGAAGTTGGGAGCTTTTCAGAGTACCAAAACCCCTTGAAATGACCTAAACCTCTGGGCTGTTCTTGGCTCTGTGGTTATCACTTTCATTTCTGTATAATTGTAATTTAAAATGAAGTGTTCAGAAGATAGTTCAGTGTTACTGCATTTGAGTATTGCAAGCTAGGAGGATGTCTGGGGTAACTAAAGCAAATTTATCTTGGTTCAGTTGTAAAGGCAAAGAGAGTTCTTTCATGAGACACTGGATTTTTGTTTTGTTGGTGCAAATCTAGCCCTCTTCTCCAGGCAGCCCTGCCTGTGGTGTGTGAGTGACCTTGTTAGGCTTTTAGGGTGTGCAGAACATGAGGCTGTGTCCCAAAGAGTCCTGATCTTGTAATTCCCTTAGAATTAGAAGGGGTAGGGGCAATGTCTGCAGTAGAGAGAGGACCGAAACCATGGCATCACTTCTATAAGCTCACCAGGCAGAGGGCTGGGCTCCAGAATGCACACTGGCAGTGGCTGTGGATTTGCTCCTTTGAGTTTTCAGGTTCAGAAGGTTGAGGGGCACACTCCTCCTAGCTGGACTATCCAAGCTGGCCGTGAGGAGGGGCTTGGAAGGGTGCTTCCTAAGGAAAAAGGGTTGTGATTATTTTCTTCTGGTTGTGCCCCCCTAAAGGAATGAGAAAAAAAAAAATATCTTTTTTTCTTCACAGTTGGCTCTGTGAAAGTGATGATTTGATACATATGTTCTAACTGATCTCTTGGCAATGAAACACTATGTGTTAAAAAAGGTAACATCCACCTACATAGAAATACATGTCATATAGGAGCTTGGTTCATTTTCCACTACCTATGGCAGAATACTCCCTGCACACTTTATTTTGCACAGAGGGAAGGGTGGTTTATGAGTTAAGCTGGAGGAATTACTGAAACACGTGGTACTGTTGCCACCCATCATGAAGCCAGAAAGGATGTTCCGCTGCTACAGCCCACAGTTTTCTGAGTCTACCAAAGGTCTCGTGCCCTTTGGTTTACTAGCAGTGTCTTCTGGAGTGATAAAACCAACAGATAAACCTCATGCTGTGGATCCTCATTGGTTTGGTGGAGTCCTAGTCCTTGTCTTCAGGAGTCACTGGCTCGCTCAGAGCATCACTCCTTCACTGGCAGTTTGCATATGTTGTTACCACTTGTGACGGGCTCTTATGTCCGTCTGCCCTCACGTGTGTCACTTGTAGAGGAGGTATCAGAGCACTTAGGGATATTGTGTTCCACTTTCACCTTTTAATGGGAGGGAGACTAGTTTCAACCTGAAGATCTCAGTGCTGCTCTGCTTACTAGGAGTTTGGGGATTTCTGATCCCAGAGGCTGGGACACACCTGCAGACAGGAGACCATGCTGCTAACCTGGGAAATGTAAAACCAGATTTTTTTAGTATTTTTAGGTTTTGCCAACATCAACATAAAATAGATCTTATGGTAATATTTTTAACTGACTCACAAAAGCCTAACTGTCCATTTTGAAGGCCCATGATGTAATGTGGTCAAGCAGGTAGCTAAGAACTGGTTTAAGCTAAGTCTGCTAAAATTTAACTTCAGCAAATCTTACAGAAAGAGAACTGAAGCCATGGTTGCATGACTCTTCTTGGACTTTTTAAGTCTTTGACTCCTTCATGCTTAACCACACAGTCACAATAGATGAGCCTGCAGGTCACCTTCTAGGCCTAACCTCCTTGGGAAGTTTTACTTTCAGACCAGACTATCAGTTTAAATCAGGCCCTTTGTTGTACACAGGCATTGTCCCTTGCTGGCTGTTTGCATGACTTATGCTCTCATGATGTGTTACAAGCTTCAGTATTGAAAAACTTTTGTAAAAGGACAAGTAGAAGCTTTATATATTTCTAGAGCAGATAACCTTCATAAATAAGGGCGCTGAGCATGCTGTTGCTAAATTACTTCTAAAATATGGTGAGATAGTTGGAATTAGGTTTCCCATGTGCTTGATCTGTGCCCAGCTCTTCATATGGGTTTATGGAGCATGAATAATGAAAGAGACTTTGTACACTAACATCTGGAAAGTCATAAAAGTATATTTATTGCCACCCAAGATAACAAAGCGAAAAAATGCTGTAGACCTTGTGTGAGTAGCAATAGTAACTGAGGAGGTGAGTTTAATTGATAAAGATCTCCACTGTGTCTTCTGAGCTATGTCTCTTGCCAGATTATTAGAACTGCAATTATAATCAAGATAATTATTGTGGGGTCTCTTTGTCTCAAAGACTAGGTGAAACACAGGTCATTTTCTGTTTGTCTTGCTCAGGACAGCCTCTCAACAGATGAAGGTGGGATGTGGGGCAGGCCAGAGATTATACAGTAGTTGCTTTGCTCATCCTTTCTAGGGAAAGAGATGGAAATATTTCAGCAAAGAGAGCCCAGTAATATGTAAGAGCTGGAAAGAAACACCTTTTATAAAAAAAATAAAGTCTGTAAGGAGTTGTGGACAAATTGTAATGGGAAATCGCTTACAGTGCCAACATCCCCATCCCTGAAATTATGTGAATTACCACAGGTTTTAAAAAGTCTTTGGGTTCCATATTGTTTTAGCCATGTCTTGTTCCTCAGAATGAGTCTGCAACATGCACCTTTCTTTCCAGTTAGATCCTCCATCTGTAGTATCTTAGGGGGAGACATGGGGGAGCGATCACCTTCTGAATCAAGGCCCTCTTAGTACTGTGCTGGAAACCTGTCTGGGGATTTCTCCTTTCTTGCATAGTCATTTCACTACAAAGTCAAACAGGTTTTTTCTAAAAGGTATCTAGATTTGAGAGTTTAAAAATATTAATCACGTGTTAATTGCAGGGGCCTTAGAGCTGTTTGCTTGACTCTAGCACTATATAGAGTTCAAAGCAGTCTGCTAATAGCTGATGAAATGATCTTCTCTAAAGGCTTTCACCTTCTCACACATTGCATCAGAGGCCAGTGCTACTGTACCGTGCTCATCTCTGTTGCTCACAGGGTGATGAAAAACAGAGTTCAGAAAAGAACAATAACAGTGAGTCAAGATATGGAGAAAATGCCTAAGAGTGGAGAAGCTGTTGTTCACCCGGTCAAAATAAGTCTACTAAGTGTAAATTTTTTCATGAGGAGAAAATATTAATGAACTTCATAGACTTATAGAAAAAAGGCAAAAAACTTATAAGAAGGGAAACCAAAGGACCAGCTTCACTAGTTGGAATTGTCCCACCAGGCTTGTGGGGTTGCTCATTGCTGAAGGTAACAAAATTCAAAAGTTTTTCCCATGGTTAAGAGACAAAAGCCACAACAAACAGTTTCTTGACACCTTAAGCAAAGATGCACAAGCAACTGATTTTTTTTTTCTTGTATTTTACAAAAATGACTTATCTGCTGCTTAAAACAGCCAATGAAAAGAATGTTTCTGTGTTTGGCATGCATGCTGTAGGAAAATATTCCTTAGATTTGACATGTTAAAAATAAATCAGTTGGATTTATGCTTCAGAATAACATTTTCTTCTGAAATCAGTCTGATTTAATTAAGTGAGTCCTATCAGCACACATGCCGCATCCCAACCTGGAAATGATTTAGTATAGATTGAGGGGACGGTTCTGGTTAGCCTGGAATAAAAATGTTATGTGTCATGACATGTGGTTTGGCTTCTTGGCTTGTAATTTGGTTTTGTTTTAATTTTTAAAAAATCCAAACAACCAAAAAAACCCTACTCCTTGATTTCTTTCACACTTTGGCTTGTGGTGAAGTTAAAGGTTCTCTACTCGGTTTGGGGTTTGGGTTTTTTCTGTTTTCTTTTGTCAAGAGCTCTGGACCTCCCTTTCCTATTTTAGTAACTGAAAAAAAAAAATAGCAGCATAGCAGATGAATATGAATATCAGTATTTTCTCTAAGACTTTAACTGTCATTCAAAAGGAAAATGTCAAAATGTTGCTTTCCTGATTCCTTTGGTCTGCCTAGGCTGCACTAGCCAGATTGTACTCTTTCCAGTGAGATTAAGTAACTGCATTTCTTTTGGGGGCAGAACACAGTATTCTCTAATAAAACACATCTGTTATAGCTGAAGGATCAGTCATGAGCTGACCTAAATGTGGGTTGGAAGTGCTCCTGAGGGGACACTTCTTTCTTTGGTCCTTTTGATCTTTTTAAAATCCTTAGAAGTGGCAGCCCAGCTATATAAATAGTTTCCACTCCTAATTAACAGCTCTACCTTGCGGATGCAGGAGTATATAGACTCTGCTAAGGAAGTCTTAAGTGAGACTGTTTTGTGTTTACCTTTCATTAGGTCAGTGTCTCTTCCCTTCATGGAAACTCTTTTCTTGGAGAGACCAGTCACAGGTAAATGTCAAATAGCTTTTTAAAAAGCCCTCTTCATGCATTTAAATTTAATTAACCCAAACATCCTTCGAAAGAGTGTTTTCAGTGATTACTCTGTAGCTTGGCAAGGTGTCCCCAGCAATAGGTCTCTCCCAGTAGTTTGACATTGCTGCATCCTATCAGATTTATATGCAACCTAGTTATATAGGTACTGGAACAGAGAGAGGAGCAAATTGTTATGCTCAGCAAAACTGTCCAGAACTAGGAAACAAAAGCTGAAATGATTGATTGTGTGAAGATTTCCACAAATGATACCAAAATTAAAACATTAAGCTAATGACTTTAAAGAAAATTGCATTGCCATGTGCAATTTATTCAGTAGAGAGAAAGCAAATGCGGTTTTACTAATAACACAAAAAAAGGAGAATGAAATCAAATTGAGCAAAAGAACCTTATTTCTTTCCTTCTTTCTCTGTCTCCCTCTCCCTGGAGCTTCAAAACTGAGTGGCTGTCAGAATTTTTCATCTGTTTGACCTGTCACAGGAGAGGTCAGGACTGATCAGTGACTATACTTTTTAGCAGACAGAGGGCTGTAATTGAGAATAATTCCTCTGCAATTTGGTAGGCAGGGGTTGTTTCAAACTGGCTTTCAAAGGCAGTGACAGAATGGAAATGTTAGAAACTCTGTAAGTGAATCAGTTTTTATTTGTGGGGCTGCAGTTTCTTTTTACTTTTGTTTCTGGATTTTTATCCCTAATGAAACAACTGCACAATGGAAGCACACACATTTTAAAGAGCAGTGTTTCTTCCAGAAATTACTTGAAGTGCAATCAATTTTTACCATCTCCTGGGGTGCCCTGCAGCTAACATCAGGAGCCCAGAAATGCAATATTTGCTCTGAGTGACGAAGTGCTGGTTGTGGGGGCTCCAGATGCCCCCTGGGCTGGACGTGGCACAGAGAGCAGATGCACAAATGCTCAAGCAGCTGCTCTACCATGGGCTCATGCTTGGCAAGAGGAGGCACAGCTGCCAAAGGAGGAATTTTAGGGCTTCTCTGAAGTAGCACTTGGAATAAGTGAGTTTATCAGTTCATCCCTGGGAGTCTTTGGGGACAAGTAGGGAGCCCATCTAAATCTAGCCCTGATGCTTTTCAAGCATAAAACCAGCGTTAAGCGCTGCAGCTCTGTGTACAGGATGAAGGGAGCTGTGAGACTGTGTGGAAGGTAATGTTTCTGTGCTGCCCTTTGTCCAAGGGTGAGTCAATGTGCACAGGTAGAACTGCCCTAACCCAAAAATTGTAAGATTAGCAAATAAAATGCACAGATTAGTGTTGAGTCCACCAACACAAGAGGTGGACAGCAGTTGTGCCAAAACTTCATAGTGGCTGATAAGAAGCCCAGGTTTCTGCTCACTCGGGCTTCTCTGTGCTGTCTGTTTCTGAGCCAGTGGTGTCCCACAGCCATCATCTGCAGTGGAGGGCACTTGGCTGTAGTGCCCTGCTTGAATACTGATGTGATTCTTGGGTGGCTTGTTAGATGATAAGGTTACAGTAGCTAGACACATTCTGCTGAACACCAATCCATGGCTTTTTTACTTTCTAAAAAAAACCCAGTTTGTCTTTTAGTTAGAAATCTAGAAAGCTTTGGTGGGTATAAACATTCAAGTTACTCAATAGTGCAACATCTTTAAAGTTCTTTCCCATTTTTTACCTAAAGTACTGTAAAAATTTTTTTGTTTTGTTTTGTTTGGGTTTTGGGTTTTTTTTTTTTGTTTGTTTATTTTTGGGGCGTGGGTGTCCAAAGCAGGTTATTTCCTTGTGGGAATGCTGTTGAGAGTGGTCATAGGTGCTGAGGTGTGTATTCATTAGACTCTGTTAGTTCAGACACAAAGGAATGTTAAAGGAAAAAATGAGTTTGACTCTCTTTAATCTTTCTCCCACTTTATTCAGCAAAATAAATTCCTTTCTTTGTCATGTTAACACTGTGGAGAAATTTTAAAAACTTTAGATCCTTTGAATACAACTAGTAGACTGCAAATTCTGCATAACAAATGGGTTTGTGCTGCAGTTACATACCTTTACTGTACTTAGACTTCATTATGTAAATTAATATGTTCAACTTGATTATGTAAACTGAGTCGATTTAGATCACAGCCTGGGCTGAGTACAATGACTATTTGAGGTTATTTGGCACGATACAGTATTATTCCCTTACTCTCCACTGGATATGACTGCCTACTCCCAGCAGGCCAAAGCACAATTAATTTAGAAACATGATCAAATTCTGCAATCATTACTGGATGTTGTCCGTAGTCTCTAGAGACCACTGATAAGAACAACAATAGACTAAGACGTGGTAGTCCTCTCATCCAAAGTCTAATTACAAAGTTATATACTTTGGTTCTCAAAGGACAGCCTTTTAGCAGAACTTGAGCATCTTTGGGTTCTCTTTTTGCATTGTATCTACAATTTTTCTCCTTTTTCTTTTCTTTTCTTTTCTTTTCTTTTCTTTTCTTTTCTTTTCTTTTCTTTTCTTTTCTTTTCTTTTCTTTTCCCTTTCCCTTTCCCTTTCCCTTTCCCTTTCCCTTTCCCTTTCCCTTTCCCTTTCCCTTTCCCTTTCCTTCCCTTCCCTTCCTTTCCTTTCCTGATATTTTTTCAGAAGCAGAAAATTGCTGTTGCCTTTTTTTTTTTTTCTTCAGAAAGGCTTTTTTGCTTNATCCCTTTCCCCATCCCTTTCCTTTCTCTCTTCATGAGAAACAGTCTAATTGTATAACTTGTGTCTGGTGTGAAGGTATTAAGGGCTTTATCTTTGATGGATTGGAGGGTGTGATTACTGTGAGTGTGTGAGCAACAGAGAAATCTTTTTTTTATCATTTGTACAGAGGCACAGAGAGGACAGGGAAGCGGTTCAGAATGCTCACCACTTCATGGTGATGCCCTCAGGACAGAGAAACATTTCTTTGACCTTGGCTTGGATTTACCTTCTTCCAGAAGACTCTAATTATGATCAGTTTCATTTTTTTATTGAATAATAATTTTTTTTTTTAAGCAGCTGGAGCTCTAGGGCAGATACAGACCAAAATGACCACATAGCTTGAACAGGAGAAGTTTTTGATTGTGAGAATCTGAAATCACAGTTCAAATATTCACCACATCTGGACTATTAAGTTTCAGACAGCCTTTATTTGTGTTAGTATTTGGTTAGTTTGAAGACATCTTATTGATGTGTGATAAAATTCTGGTTTTCTTTGATATTAGTGTTTGGAATATAATATGCCTTTTTAATATTTATCTCAAAATTGCCAAGTATTAAATTATAACAAATTTCTCTGCCTTCAGTACCACTAGGTATGCCATTATTCCTCCAGATGGAGTAATGACTTAAAAACAACAAGGATACACTTATCCCTGCTTTTTTAGACATCTGTGATCTTGTGAAAAAATTATACTGTTCCTACATACAGAATATAGATAGGTTTTTTTCTGAAATTCAGAGGTGTAATATGAACTAGTCCAATCACCACAACAGAGGCATCAAAAAAATATTTAAAGTGATTTTGGCTCCATCTGCCCTGGTTACAGACTGGACTCTTGTATGCAAGCTTTTACCGGGCTATTCCAGTAATTGGTTCCATAGGAGCAGCACCGCCTAGGAAGACTGAGTTCCCAACCAAGTACCTGAGACAGCTTGTTGTCATTGTGAACATATTAAGATGTGTGTAGAGGATGGAATGTAACAGGTTTTTACTTTATCTGTATATGAATATGAACAGTTACTTTACTGTTCTTATGTTGAAACTGTGTTTCAAATTTTGAAATACACAATTTAAAAATAATTTATTAATGACAGTGAATGTAATAACGTGATTTTTCTTTTCACTGAGAAAGTAGAATTGTTTCACTTTTTTTCTTGCTGCCCTTTCTCAAGGTTTTGGAAAGGATTAGGCAGAATGACTGTTCTGTAATGATGCATCCCAACTAATTCTCTGTCCATTCATAGAAGAGAGTTCTGCTGATAATACAGACTGTTAGGAAACATTTTGATCTGTGTAAACATAGAAACAATTGTGCTACCTGAAATGAAATACAGAGCAGATGAAACGGGGCAGAGATTTACTTGGCACAAATGCCAATTAGTTAATTTTTCAATTATGGCATTTAAAACCAAAACAAAACAAATTTGGAAACATTTAGTTTTGGCATTTTCTAAAATAAATTTCCTTTTTACAATGATTTCTTTCAAAGCATTTCCTTGAAAGTCATTTATTTTTTTTTTTAAGTTCCAGGTGGAAATGTAGCATTTTAATTTTGTCAAAGAGTAAACTTATTCTACTGTTTATGATCTGTCAATAAATATTAATAATTGTTTTAATTTTCACCTGGAACTAATTTGAATCCTTCTCTGCTCCACTCCCCCACACCTCCACCCCACCCCCCCCGTTTTCTGTGATCTAAATATCTGTCTTGTTTTCCCTTCTGATTCCTAATGTACAAGAGCTTATTTTAGTACACATGGAAAAGTTATTAATTCTAATTAAGTTTCAATAGCTTTATAATAGAAGTTTTTCCTTCTAGAGTATGATTATCTAGAGTATCTAAATACAAACCCTGTAGAAGTCTGGTTCTGAGGTCCTGTGTCATGGCAAAAATACTGGCAAATATAATGCATACCATTTGGCCCATCAATACCTCCAGAAGGCAGAGAAACAAATGTGTGGGGTGTCAAATCATCCTTGGGATTTTAGCACTACGGCTTTAGCTAAAGCACTATTCCTCGTTCTAAATATTTATATTGGTAAAGCTGAACACAGAAGTTTTATTTATAGTTTCAGCATCTTTATGCAAAGTGCTAAGAGGCAAAGACAAAGGACACAGACAAAAAGAATTTATGTTAATCTTCATGAAAATCTTGGTCCCTTTGGACATAGTACTGATCTGGGTTTTGTGGAATGGTTGGTTTGATTATTTGGTTTACCCTTCCCCAAAAAGGAGGCCTTGGTTAGAAATGACAGCTTCCTTTCTTAGGTGGTTATATCATAAAAGGGCTCCAGTGAGTATTCATGAAGAAAAGAAATAAAATGCTTTGTGGGTTTTTAAAGACATAAATTTTAGGAGAAAATTTGCTGAAGTCCCATTGCCACTCCACTGACTTTACAATTTAAGCTGGAGAAGAACTCAAGATACCACTCAAGCCATAAATGCAGTCACTCCTATGGTGCTATTAAAAAAGTCTCCTCCTAAGGTAATCCATTGATGCACTATATTCTAATTTACAGTTCTGTGACTCGTATTTGTAGCTATCAGCACCAGCTGCCAACACAGTCAAATAAATTCCAGCAATTCAGGGTATTTTGATTTATGATAAGATCCCTTAGAAGGATGCTCAGAAAAGCAGATACTGAAATATAAGAAATGTTACTGTATATTGCAAAATGATCTTGTGTTCATTCCATTTCCCAAATAAGATTACCAAATAGGCAGTAAAATTATGTTAAGATCATCTGCATTAAAATGTCTATTAAAAGTTAAAGGTGCCAAAGTACCTTCTGTAATTTTTCCCTGCTGTTTGTAATAGCACCCTGTGAGGCTTGAAATTGGAATTGGATTGTCATCTGAAATGTTACTGTCTTCTCGTCGTTGTGCTTATGGATGCTGTTGCTGAGAAATGTGTTGAAAAAGATGTATTGCATTAAAATCTGCTGCTTTACAATACCAAAGGTAATGGTAGCTACAGTGTCTCCTCCTGCTGAGGTTTGTTACAAAGGTATTAATGGAATGGATCTATTGCTGATCTCTCTAATGCATACAAGAAACAAATCTTCACAACCTGTCTTTTACAGCTGAATCACCAACTTCTCGATTTGGTGAGTACATTCTTTATAAAATTGTTTCCTGTGTGTCTGAGGAGAAAGCAGGTTAGCTGAACAGAAGGAAGGTTAGGTGACCAGAGCAATGCACTGAGAAGCAGAACTCCATGTCAGGAGCAAGGTAATGCACAGCAAGGAGCAGGAGTTTGAGGCACCTTGCATTGCACTTTGAAGACTTTCTTCCACTAAATCAGCGTTCATTTCTTTTAGTTATGGTACTTATAGTAGGGAGATGCCCTGTAATATTGAAGGTTTTATACACTTAAAGGTGGAGACCAAATGAACAAGTATCTTCCGGTGTGACCATTGGTCATGGTTGTTGGTGGCCAGCATAGTGTGCCATACAAGGAGGCCCGTGCTCTAAATGCATTCATTTTGGGATGGATTGTTGGGATGGATTGGGATGTATGTATCCACTTGGATACTGGTGAAGCCAGAGCTAGTTGTGTCTGCTTCCCACTCCATCACCCCAAAACAGCAATCTGTTCTGCTGTTTGAAATGATTTAAAAGATGTTATTTTAGACTTAAGAGGGGTTGCTCCGTTTTTGCTCATTCTCGTTTGTCATTTCCAGTTTAAATCTGTTCTCTGATGGCTTGCTTTCATGAGATAGACTTGGACCATTCTGAAATTATGATTACTGAAAGGATGTGAATCTGTTGTGCATTTCACATGGGCAAGATTTTATCTTCCCCCTTATTTACTGCTGCACGGTAGTTTCATATATTTCCCCTAGTCATATCCATCATATTATACTGCAGGAGTTACTTGCCTTTTCCACACTTTATATGAAAAGGTTGCTATACTCATATATGGGATTAAAGACTGTGTGTGTGGGAGAAGCTTTACAATAGGGCTCTGATTCAGACTGAGAGCTGTCTGCTTCTCTTGCTGTCAGCAGTGAATAATAGCTATGATATGGACCCCGCATTCAAAGGTCTAACTCTGCAGAAATTGAGATAAACACCCAGGTGGTGGAAGTGGTGGTAGCCCCAGTGTTTACCACCTTTGACTCCTTGGTCCCTAGATTCATGCCAGTAAGTTATAAGCCTGTATCAGAGAGGTTACTCATGTGGGAGCATTTGCAGGATCAGATTTTGTGTTTGTGCTCTGAAGTAATAAATCTCCTAGGGAAGAGTGTCATTTTTACATGGTATTTTAGACATAAAATCTGTTTGCTGTTTAGGTTAGAAAATTTGATTAAAAATCAGGAATTAAAAATTTTAGTACCTCATAATTTGATGGTACCTGTCAACTTCGAGCCCAGGCTATGCATTTCAAATCCGTGGATGTTTACTTGAAAATAAATGACAAAATTATGTAGTGTGGGTGGGGTTTTTTCACTTTAGAATGTAGCTTTTATATCCCTTTATGGAATATTTTTACCAGCTCCTGATAACCATCAAAATTGGATGACTGTGTAATTGGTTTAACAGAAAAATTATATGCTAACATGGAGATGTAAAGTTGTGACTTTCGGTGGTATTACCATAGATCTATCGCTTTGGGTTATTCCTGCTAGTTACAGAGTGTTTAGAACCACGTACCTGACTCTGGCTTCTGAACTTACTCTTTCTTTTTATGCTACACACATTAAATGCATTTAAAGTTCATTTAGTGCTATGTAAGGTAACACTAATATTTAGTGTTTTGTAGAGGATAGCTGTAAGGTTTCTTATTTTCCTCTTTAAAGTCTTTTGCAATCCTATACCTCTATAGTCTTTGAAGACTTCCCGTCTACACCACCACTGGAATACTTCTGCTACTAATCTGACTGGTTTAAGCTCACTTGGGCTGTTTTCCCTTTCATCAATTCACTTTCCAAGAAAACATGTTTCTTCTCCATGTTGCTGAAACTCTGAACAGAAATAAAAACTGATTTTAGTGCATTTAACGACACTGGAACATTCTTGCCCTCCATCATTAGCCACGCTGATCTTGATATTGCACAACAAATGATGCCACATCTGGGTCCAAGTGGAGTCATTTCAGCTGAGAAACTGCCCCTGAGCTTGCCCGAGGGCAAGGCAGTTGTCCTAGTCTTCCTGCATTAAAGCTGAGGAAGGATTAGCATTTTTTCCCCCAAAATAAAATCACGTGAAAATGCCTATTGGGCATTGGGTTGTTGCCCCAAGAGAGCGGCTGCTGCGGTGACACAGGGAAGGGAGAAGCCAGTAGAGCAAAAAGGCTCAGCAGAATGTGACTTACCAAATACCAGTATTTTAAAAGTTTCTGTGTAAATATACTTTTAAGCAGTGTAACTGGCAGATCAGTCTCCTCTGTAATTTGCTGCACTTGGGATTCTTTCTCGAGTCAAAATGATAGCGAGGAAATGAGGAATGGAGTGAATGTGTCTGTAAGGTAGGCAACCCAAAAGCTCTGGTGTCCTTTCATGATGATCCCACTGTAGTTGTGAGGCAGACAGTTGTATTTTTATTTTCTTTATTAAAAACCTCCCCCATCCAACTTGCTTGTATGCACCATTGCCCTTCACTGTGCCTTTACTGGTGTAACAATATTCTCTATCTTTAATTAAAAATTAGAATTAATCTTTTTGAATTAAGCTTTTTAACTGATAAAAGTGTAACACAACTGCAGTTAAGCTACTGCTGCTTGTTTTAAGAAGAGTTTGTTGCAGAGTGACTTAATTTATATGTATGTGAGTGCATACTCTATCAAGAAGGGCCCGGTAATTTGATTCGGTCACTGCATTTCTGGTATGACCCATTTTATCACCTCTGTAAATTCCACTGAAAGGCTTTGCATTGGTTGTATGCCTATATTTATTGTGAGTAGGATATATATTGTGGCATTGCTCTCTAAACCATTGTGTAAGAGCGATTAAATTGTACCCTGAAACAGGCCAAATAATGTTAAACAACACGAATATACCTCATCTCCCAAGTCTGAGAGCAGTTGCTGTCCTGCTGTCTTACACGCTCACGGCATAATATGAGTAATCTTTTTGGCTTTTCAGCCTATTTTTAGTGTGCTGTTTGTTTTGCATTTATCTACATAACAAGTGTGGGAGATTATATAGAAGAGAGGAATGGAGAGCCTTGACCTACATTAACTTGAAGCTGGGTAGCAGCAGCGTTTCTGATTTGATATGACAACATCTGGTTAAATTGATGCATTATCTGTCCTAGCTGTTACTTTTTGAGATGATGCTCTATGTTCTTCCCTACCTGTCTGTGCTCTTCCCAACCTCAGTTGCTCAGAGTACGGTTTTTCTGTGGGAGATAGTGGATGGCTGTTCAGGCCCATGAGCCCTCCTCAAGTGATATAGAAAGGGATTCTGGCTGATGGCAGGCAGAAATAATGTCCTTTCTCAAGTAGCAGTGCCACCTGTTTGAAAGCTTCTTTTATTTTGCATGAACTGTTACCAAGCTTCAGGCAAAGAGCACTGAGAAAAGCTGCATAGCTCTGGCTTTGGTCCTTGTGCATGCAGTAGAGAACCCTCCAGCTGCATACGGAGAGGATGCATGCACACCTCCATATGGTGTGCATATGATGGATCTTTAACCCTTTCAGAAAAGGGTTGCTGGCTAGCACTTTTTCAAACATTCAGATACTAAGCCTATATGTTCCATATTAGTCAGCAGCTGTCATTTAGCCAGCTCTATCTTTGGTCACGTTAGTTACCCATAACCTGCCTTGGAGAACTGAGGGTGTCCATATTAGCTCTGGGGAACTTTAGCAGAAGGAAGCTTACAACTAGTTTTATTGTCACAGAAAGGAGATATTAGCTTTGCTTCTTATGTGGTGTTTGGACTGTGGTGCCAGCCATGGGTAAGGCATGGGCAGACAGCTGAGAGTTACTGGGATGGATAGTGTAGATGGCTTCTTTCAGTAAGACATAAACTACAGGTTTCCAGTTCTGAGTGACCACCTTGTGAGCACAACCCTTTGAGAGGAAGCTCAGCATTTCTTCTGCAAGTGCTTAAATCAACAGTGTGTCAATCTTAATCTTGGCCTAGTTTAGCTTTATTTACCTTAACCACATTTGATCTGTGTGAATGGGCTGTTTATTGCTCTTAGAAAAGACAAGGGTAGTATTTGCCTTGTGTTGGCATATCCACGTACCTTTGACTTTTAAGATGTTTGTAGTTTGTTTTATAAAGCATCTGTCTATGCTACTGGCACTCCTGTAAATGTAAACACTACACAGTGCATCATACCAGATCAACACCCTCCTACACAGTATAAAATACTGCTCCATCTTAACAAACAACTCTCCTCCTGGTTTCACAGCCTTCACCTAAAACTAAAGTAACAGATCAGCCGTATAGCATGTCTTCTTTCAAGTTGTCTGATGTAGAGCAAGGGATTGGAGGGAGGAGTGGGTTTCAGCATTCAGTCCTTTACTGCAGACCTCTGTGAATGTTCTTGAACTTTCTCCACTCCCCAGAAAAAGCATGCAAACACTTCTCCCTCTTCCAGCCCCTCTTCTCCCCCCACGTCTCTGCTATAAGTCTCATTGCCTGCTCTTTTATTCCAGATGAATGCCGCCTCCTCAGCCTTTTGTGTGTTTCTCCTCTCTCTACTTGTGTGACAGCTTCCAGCTCCTTTGAACACCTGTATTTGTAAATCCTCCTTTCCCTAAAAAACTCTCCTTCCACAGATGTTTTGCTCCTATCTATTGCTCATCATTCTGTACTTCTCATATTTATTTTTGTGCTTTATACTTTTAAGTGTCTCTAATCTGTGCAGTGAAAAAATCCAGTGCTTCTCTTACTACCGATAATTGTGAGAAGGAGTGAAAGCTACGGGCAGATGGGATGACAGCTTTGGGGATCCTCATCAGCAGGTTTGATCTGCTGAAATTTTGCTGGTCACTTGGACCTCTCCTAGGTTAATAGCCTTGGCACCGACCTGGTTAAATCCATTTCTCATAGTAAATGTTCTGTTTCCCTAGCTGTGTCATGGTTGTGCCTCTTCTGGGCAGCTACATTTCTGACTAGTGAAGACCTTTGTCTGAATACAAATTACGGCATGTGTCTGTGTTATATGTACACACATTCTCCCCACGGCTCTGTCTTGTTCCATGTCTCTTGCCCACAAACCCACATTTTCCTGTATGGCCTTAGGGAGCTCCCTCTGCCTTCCCAGATCTTTCTTCTTCTCTGAGATGCATTGAAAGCATGTTCACGCTGTTGATCATCAAGTGGCTGCCTGAGCCTTGGGCCTCGAGTGTAAGTCAGCAGTATTTTCTGTTCAGCTGTTGTGCTCTGGGCAATTTCTAGTGCTTTTGTTCATTCTAGATTGGCTGTGTCAAAGATCATCTTTGGGTTTTCTAATAATTTATGTCCCAAAATAGTCTTCTTGTCTTCAAGATAGGCTGCCCAGACTGGCTATGAATACGGTAATCACTGTCCTGGCCAGGCATGTGTTGTATTTAAATGATTGCTCAATTGCTGGCAGCTTTAGGCTGTGCTTCTTTGTGTCTTGCTCCTCTGCTCCTTGAAACATTTGTTACTAAGAATATCACCCACTCTCAAACTTTTAATGAGACTGTACAGTGTGGGCTTTTTCACCCTGCAAATTTTCAGCCCAATGTTCCTTACCATATTATCCTCACTGCAGCCTATGAAAGGGTTTCTGTATATTAAATCCAGTCCCTTGATCTGAGCTATGCTGTGTAATTTCACTAATGTTGCAGTCAGATTCTCTAACGTACACTTAAGGTGATTAGAAATAGTTTAGTGTTCTTTCTCTGTCTCTTACCCTCTTTATTTTTTCTATCACTAGTACCCAAAGGAATTAAGAACAGAAACTGTATGGAAACACTTCCCTTGTTACATCATTGCTTCACATCTTCAAATTCCCTCTATAATGTATTCAATACCCTGTAATTATTCCCACCGTAACAGTAGGAACACACTTTTGGTAATCCCAGTGCTCCCTTTCACCACTAAAGTAACATTAGTTTTGTATTTAATATGACAGTATATCTGAGTTTAGTGTATCTCACAGTTTTACAGCACTGGCATTCAGTGTACTGAGATTATCCATTTTCAACTGCTGCATATTAATGTTGGCTTTGTGTGTATGAACTTTTGTTTTATGAACATGCTGCAATGCACTGTGCTGAAATTTGCAGATAGGCATAACATAGCATTTTGGCTATGCAAGATAAAACTTGAGAGCGTAGTAATAGCACAGCTTTCTGACAAGTGTAAATGCTGCTTGGAGGGAGCGCGGCAGAAAGGCTGAGGAGACAACCGGGAAGATTTCTCCCAACTGTTAGGGAAGGTTGGCAGGAGGAATCTTAATCCTTGTGTCACACACTGGCATTCCTTTAGCTAGTTAGAAGAATTGCTAAGAGTGCATACATCTGCCCAGACTCCTGGTCAGGCTGTGTTTTCAAAGTGCTGGTAGATATTTAACCCAATGCAATGGAACAACAATTATCCTGTGATATCACTGTTCAGAGCGATGTTGTAAATCGTTTCAGCAGAAGCCTAGTGGAGTCCACTCTGTGAGAGGGATGCATGGGAGTCATTAGACAGCAGGATGTAAAAGGAATAAATGTGCCTGGGGTTTCACTTTCAGCTCTATACATCATGAGGTTTCTTCACCATTTGTTTTATCAGAAAGCTCCTTTCCAGTCTTTGACATGCAATGAATGTTGTACAATGCTGAGGACCCAAAGCTTGTCCAGGACTTTGTCTAGTAAATTAAGACCTCCTGGATTCCATTAACTCCTGAAAATTGTGTTATTCTTTTTGCTAAGACTGCTGAACATTGCATATTAAATCTGATATTGTGGCTAAATTACAAGATTCAGAATTATATCCTATTTTATCTATATTCCTCTTCCTGCACTATAATTACCAGATCTTTCTTTACTTCCCACCCAAGAATATACACGGTGCTGTTTGGTCCTTGTGCTAAACATTCACAGCCATCCCTCTGTGAACTTTGTTATGTCCTGGAATAGTTACTGTCACCCTAGAACTGGCTGCACTTCAACCGAGGCTGTTGTGATTCTTCCCGTGCAGAGCCTGTAAAGCACCCGAAGTTAAAGGCATTATGGAGATGTAATATGCTACTCAGAAATCTAAGCATGTCTATATAATCAATACAGTTTTATTTTTCAATTAATTGACAGTATTCACTCTGGCTATCTTTACTCCACCTGTATTCCTCTCTAATAGCTCTTTTGGGGCTCTGCTGAAAAAAAAAAACAAAAAAAAAACCCAGGATCAAAAAGCAACATCCATGCCATCATCCACCTCATAGTGATGCTTTCTCGATGACCAGCCTAATGGCACACTCCAGGCATGTTCCCTACTTTTCTTGTAGAGAAATGGTCTTTGACATTTCTAAAGGTTTTCAACCACTTTTCCTACTCAGGTGAATTGCATTGCTTTGGGGTGAAAATAAACCATTGAAAAAATAAATTGTAAAATTTGATTGACAGAGCTTCCCTTCACAATCCCCATGTTTCCAACTCCTCCTCTGCAGGAAGCAATTGTAAAGAACAATCTCTACCTGGCACTTAAAGACCTAGAAGCTATGTTTTCACCCTGACTGCAATTTCCAATCCAGGTTCCTTTGTGGGATCTTCAAATCACATTGTGAAGGCACAGATCACATTGGCTAACCTCAAGGATGTTCAGCTGCCGCAACAGTTGATTTCACAACATTTTTCAAACATTTCTGTGATGCTAGCTTTCTATTTAGAGAGAAAATGACATCTGCTCCTTATGAAGTCTGTCCATTCCCTTTCTTATCTCTTTCCTTGGTCTGTATAAAGGTAGTATCTCTCATCAGCATGGACAATGGATTAAGCTGCTCTTCATACAGAGCCATCAGGACTATGTCACTGTGGAGGTCGCATGCTCGCTTTCGCCTGGTGTTACAGAACATCCTGGCACATAGTTACAAGCACTGTGTGAGGGCTTGAAGTCTGATAAATCATGTTTGATGAACCCCAACGTGTCAAGTTGGTGTTCCCAGTTTGATTTCTGCAGGGCTTTTGGTGCTCTTCCTTGGGAGCATTTGCTTTTTCTCTTTTAAAGGAATGTGGGAATATAACTGTTCAAACTCAAGTGTTTTCTTAGAGAACAGTATCAATTGTTAAAGAAGCACCCTCTAACCTTTAAGCTTCAAATGACTTTGTGTCCAATTCTGCTGGCAAACTGAAGAGTACAGAAGTTGAACACAAATACTTCATTCAGAAGGGAACAGAATAATGTGTGCAATCATTTTGTTTTATTTCTCCTTATTATTCTTGCTATTTTTGTGTGAATAGCCAGTGGTTACAGCTGCTACTAAAAAATTATGCTTTATTGGGAAAATTCTAAGGCTGCAAAACATTCCAGGTGAGATGATTAGCACAGTGATCAGCTGCAACTTGTAAGAAGACAGTCAAGAGGATGTCCCTTTGTTTTAAATGTGGAGAATGTTGCTGGACTAATGACTGGCATTAGAATAGATCTGGAGGAGAAACCATATTCTTGGAAAATATTTTATGCTTGGAAATGTGTTTGAGTGAATCTACCCACTGGACAGTGGCTGGAAGGTCTCTCTCTGGGTATATGAGAAACATCAATTTCTCATCAGTCCTTGTGAAGATCATGGCTTGTGAAAGTTCTTAAAGTTTGGTGATGTCCAGAGAGCTTGAAAAGGATATTTTGAAACATCTAAACTCAAAGAAGTGATTTCCCAATGCATATAAATAGCTGTAAACATTAATTTTTTAAGACTCTTGGCAGTAAGGTCAAACAGGGTTTCTTGCTCAGTGTTTTGATGATTCCTCTAAGTTGTCAGTTCTGACAAAGGAAGAAGGCAGTTGGAAATGAGAGGAAACAAAAAGCAGGTCTTGTCTCAGCTCACAGACATTAAAATGAAAGGCACGCATCCGGCAAGGCAAGGCAGAGCTCTGCTGTTGCCTCGCAGGCTGCCGAGGTAAGTTGGGAGCAAACATCACTAAAGAATGTTTATTCACCGCTGACTTGCAGGTAGCTCTCTGGAGGACTTTCTGTACAAGATGTAAAAATCCAAGCAGTATGACCTTCCCTGAGACATCTTCACAGAATACTCTTCAGTGTAAGCCTCTAAAGGCCAAATAAATAAATTAAAGGAATCTCCTAACATAGGCATTTGTATACCTGCTAAATCATCTACTAATTCCCTCCAGGGCACAGGTGTCGGTGTACATTATTCTGTCTATCAAACAGGAGAGTATCTGAGGCCTTTCTATGGTTTCTTCTTAAATTAAAACTAGCTGAGTCATGTCACCGTGCATTTATAAACAACTTTTATGCCTATCTGCACATATATTGAACGTTTAATGCTTGCAGTGGTGGCTCAGCATCAAAAGGGTGCATATTCAAGTGTTATTGCAATTTCCTTGTATTAAATGGACCCCTGTGGCACAGTGTAGCAGAAGTCTGGAAATCCAGTATGGTAAATCTTTGTTAGTTTTTTATTTGTCTCGGAAAAGTTTGAAGATAAAATAAATGGAGTTCACTGCTCTGAGCTTTCTAACTCCTTTCATGCACACACATACCTGCAGTAACAGCCACATGGAGTTTCTCTGATGGTGGTCCCAATTCTGAAGTAATGGAGGAGCTCTGTGTTCATAAACTCACAAGCTCTTATCTGCACTTGTGAATGTCTCGTTTATGTGGCTCATGGGACTGGATCAAGGTTGTAAGTGAACTGGATTTGGGTCCTATACAAATTCACGGAGGATTCAAATATAAGCATCTTCACTTTGTGCCCCATCATAGGGAGCCCACTGTCCTTTGCAGTTGGTGCCAGATACCTGTGCTGTGCCTGAAGGCAGACAGAAACTACTGGTCAAGCCAGAGGCAGTTTCAGTAACTCTACACAGAACATGCCTGCAGGTTTAGGTTCTCTTTTGCAGGGAGCAAAAGAGGTCCTGCCCACAGAAGCAGAATAAAACTTAGCAAAAGCAGTTGTTCAAATATGTGCTGAGACTCAAATTGTTGAGAGTCATTTGGTCCTCCTTGCCAAAAAGGGGTTAGGTTTGAAATGCTGCTTAGTTTGTGTGCAAAACAAAATAGAAATTTTACAGAACATTTTTTTAGAGTAGATGATGTTGTGAGTTGTGGGCGGCATTTCCACACACACGTTGCAGTGAGAGAAGCAGTGTCTGAGCACTCTTGAAATTCTGGCTCTTAGTCTGGTTTTCAAGTGTTTTCTAGAGCCATGGAAATGGTTGAAAGGTGTTTGAGAGTTGTAAATCACAGACTATAGAAAGACAAAGTATTAGCTAGCCAGTCTTCCACCCCACTCTTGAGACAGTGTATGCCGTAAGAAACGAGCTCAGCTCTTAAGGGGCTGCATGTCTTCTGTCCTTTCTCAACAAAAATGACAATTAGATTTCTCCTCATTAGAAGGGTGATATTATCTCCATTTTAGTTTGTACTTCCCATTGACCTGCTTCATTCTTATCTTTGCATGTAGATTACAAACTCTAAAAGCAGGAATTGTTTTTTTCTGTCCTTTGGTGCCTGGCTTGATGGTTTCTACCACAACAGGAGCAGCAGGGAGATGTCAGGGGTAGAACGGCAATGAGCAGGGCTTTGGGGGTGACAGGTTGTATGTGCATCTGACTTACACTAGCTGGTGTCTGCCCAGGGACAGGGGTCAGGCTGGCTGAAAACCACTTACAGGTTTCACAGAAACACTGACTCTCTTGCATTTAAGTCATATAAACCAACTTTTCCTTCCCTGCGACAATCAGATAACCCCATCAGAATCAAACTTGGTTTAAAAAAAAACCCAAAAAACAAACAAAACAAAACAAAACAAAACCAAAAAACAACCAAAAAGAAAAGGAAAAAAAAGAAAAAAGTAAAGGGCTTGCATTGTGCCTGTGTAACAAGTCCCAGCTTGAAGCAGTTTTGTGTTCTTTAATGATAAATTCTTGCAAACTGGAGCTTATGTTAATAGCAATGGTTGAGCCTTAGCTGTAGAACAGGACCACAAGCAGTTTCATTAATGTAAATAAGAGCAGTTGAACTAATGGAGCAAGGTCAGAGTAGACTCCCTTTACTGGGTCTTTACATTTGATTACTGAAAACCACCAAAGTACAGATGGGATACAATCTATGTGGCTGAAAGCACCTGTATCCTAAATAATTAACGTGACATTTACAAGACTGTTTGCTTACTCTTTTCCTCTCTTTTCTTTTTCTTTTTTTCTTTTTTCTTTTTTTTTTTTTTTGACCAATTACTTCCAATAATGATAGCAAGTACGTTTCTACTCCTGGCTGAGTTAGTGATTATAATGTCAAAGGGGCTTGTGTAATGTCTTCTGTGTCTTAATAAACCTGTCAGCTGAGGTTACGTTGCTTTCTAATTTTCACCAGTGTAACATGCCGCTGCACAGGCGGGGAGAAATGGCTGACTAGTGAGCACACATCCCACTGTTGGCTGTATTTTATTATAAGAGTGTGTCCTGATCAAAACAAACAAAATGGTTAAGCTTTAAGTTTACAGATTAATTCTACACTTTAAATCTCAGTCTGCTGCTGCCTTTTTGTGTGCTTAGTTTTTCATCTTTGATCTGTAGTGTCAGCCTTTTGCATCTTTTTTCTTAGTTTCATTGGTGGTGCCTCATTTTAACACAGACAATATAAATTCCACTTGCAGCAGGGTGCAAACAATTAGTAATCAACAATAATAGCAGCTAGGAAATCCTAATGAATTACTATGGAATACATATATCTTGATTTGTGTCTCTGTATGTGTGATGTTTTAGAGCAAGAGGTTGTGGGAGGAGAATCCACAGCTCTGCAGATGGCTGGAAAGAAAAGCGTCTCATTAGTTAGGTGGACGTGGTGGGAGCATTAGATTAATGGTTGCACTATGTGAGTTCAGTCCCTTCTATTTACTGTGCAAACTGATTGGCTTATATGTAAGTAAGACATTGCAAAAGGCTCTGTAGAGACAGTGTTTTCAGATAATTGTGGTTTCTACCAGGCAATTCTCCCCTTTACTGAAATTTCCAGGAGCTCAGTGGGGACTGTTCAAGGGGAATCCTAGGCAGCTGTTTTCCAGGCTTCCTGTACTGGTGCAACAGTTGCATTCCTCAAGTTTGTGTTTTAGAAGCATCTTCAAAGGGGAAAAGCCATTCGCAAGTTTGTTTAACTCTTGTGGAGAATACAGCCAAGCTACAGCAAACTTACTCCTCAGCCATGAGCTGCTGTGCACTGAGAACTGGCCTCTTTTGAGTGTTTGTGGGCCCAGTCTTCCAGGTTTCCCATGGCCTAGGCCCATAGTAGTAAAACCTTACTGAGAGCCCTTGTGGGATAGACTAAACCACCTTGGAGACACCTCAAAACAGTTTCAAGGTCCTTTCCAGCCTAACACATTCTGTCATCTTTTTATTTTGGACAGTGTGTAGCACTGTGCAGTCTTGGGCTGTCAGTAGGCTGCTGGGAAGCTTCATAGCAGTAAGTGTTAGCAAGGGCAAAGTCACTTGTCTCGAACATGGACCATGCAACAGATTCACCCTGAAGCTCCCAAGTCCCAACCATCTTCAAGCAGCTGGCGTATGCATTTGACCTGCTTCTCCTACTGTAAATGAATCAGTAGAGAAAAGAACAATTCTCTTAAATGAAAAAGCAAACACCCATTGCATGCTGCTTATCCCACTGAAAAAGGAGCAGAAAGTACTTCCTGTGCTGTCTAATGCACAATCAAAAGTAACGTAAACACAGTAGTAAGACAATGCTGAGTCCAGGCCTGATGCTGAACAGACCAGAAAGCCCCAAGTTCCCAGTTGAGTCAATAGGCTGCTGCTTAGGACATCTGTCTACATCCTACATCATTTTTTGCCTGCTTCTTTCCATCATCAGGAATCACTGCCACTTTTCTTCCTCCCTCCCTTCCTCCCTAACTTCTTCTGTCACTCTCTTTCCTCCAGAATAATTGCTGTTCTTCCTTGGCATGTTTTCCCTCTGCTCTTGACACTTATGAGTTTTATTTTGCCTCCCCATGAGGGATCACGCTGCCTGAGGATGTCTTATCTCGCTGACACCAAGGAGAGAGAACCAGGTCCTCTCCATTCTCTGCACCATGCATCATTTCCAAGTTAGGATTTAACCAGCCACAGCAAAGAGCAATGGTGCCTATAGCAGGGAAGGTGCAAGTCTGAATACCTATACTCGACAAAGGCTGGAAGAACTGGGTCCAACCCATGGGATGAGCATTTGGGCTGTAAAGGGGGCTGCATTCTGCACTTCAGTTATGCATGACAAATATGAAACTCATTATATTTTCAAATTTGCACTGTGCAGTGCTGATCAATTATTAAAAGTAGCTCAAAATCTTCTCAGGACATATGGGGATTATAGGCATCTGTGTGTTTAAGTAAGCAGGTATTTTACAGCTTGAAAATAGCATATGCCTAAGGTTTTAATGTAACAATTTAGTTTTGAAGAGTTGCAGCAGCAACACAAGTGTCTGTAACTCACCTACCATATGCTGTGGTGTGAGGGGACAGCAACAAACACTTATGTTACATATCCTGTTTCTTTGCTGGAGCTGGCTAAAATTGCATATTGAAATGTGTTTGGGTTTCTTAAATGGAAAATAACATCCCTTTAAAAATATTTTCATAGAAATCAGCATTTTAGTGGGCAGGGTTTAATTTAGAAATTAAAATTACTGTGCTGTGTACTGTACAAATGTTCAAAAGCACTGAATCCAGTGCACGCCACCAGACTTGTGTAGCTTGGTCACTTAAGCACTACTGGCAATTCCATCTGGAAGCCATTATTCCAGTTTCCATGTTTTTCAAGGTTTGCGAGTTTGCATACATCCATCATGATTTAAAGCATTTGCCCTTTATTTAGTTAACAAGAAGGCACAGCTGTTTGCTTGCTTCTCCCACCAATCTCTTGCAGCGTAGCTGTCTCAGAGGACTAAACTTACCTTGAGTTTCTCTACTCGTGTAATTCACCGTATGTTTCGGGAAGGCATTTTCCCAAACATTTCTGGTATGCCTCTTTCTCCTAATTAAGGGTATACCCCTTAAATAAGGGCTGCACCAACAGACATTTTAGGTTTTCATTTTATGTGAACTTACTTGGTTCATTAAAATGTTGAAGGCAGATTTGTCCACTTTGGACACGGAGCCCAACTTTAAGGTATAAATGATGCCATTTGTATTTTGGTAATGTACTTTTCCGCTTCTTTCTTTCTAAGTAATTTTTAAGACATCGTTAAGGGCACTGGCCCAAATACACAGCTTAGCTGTGACTATAATCTTCCCCTTAGAAGAGCAGTGCCTTACAATGCTGCTAATGTGTCACCTTCTGATAATCTGATAATTATAAACGATGCAAATGCGAGCGTGGGATAGCGAGCAGCAGCACACAACAGGCATTGCCTGATGATTACAGCGCCGAGGGGCGGGGGGAGGTGGTGGTGCTTTCTAAGAGGAATGTCCAAAGGCCACCATTCTTTAACCACCTGAGGCATGCTTTAATTACCCTGAAAGGCACAGCCTGTCATGTTCTATTGCTATTATGAGCATATTATGGGAATCGGGTGTTATTTATACATCAGAGAATTTATTGTAGATTATACTTTGTCTTTTATGAATTTAGAGAAGAGGTTGGGTTTTGTCAGTAAATCTGGCATTCTATCCTTTCGGGGGGGGAAGTATAATTTGTACTTTAATTAACTTTTTTTTTCTAGACTGCAGCCTGTTTTGCAACTAAGAGAGTGTTATTGGTTTGGAATTGATTTTGGTGTCATATGTTGTCATTTGACAAAAAACAGTTTTACTAAGCTGTTTGACATTAGAACAGCTGGTAATGTCACTTTTGTTAATGTCTTTAACCACATTTTTAACAAAACAGCAGATGCTCATCACAAAAGCCATTTTCCTCTTCCATCCAAATGTGTAAAATCAGCTAACTTACTGCTTCAATTAAAGCTGAGCCTTCTAAACAAGAGAACCGACCTGAAAACAGGCAACAGTTTTAGGAATGCCCATTACGTAAATATCTGGTTAACATGAAGACCACACCTACACCTATGATGTTTCTTTTTTTTTGAGAAATGTGTTCTCCAGTACATGTGGCTGCTGCAAAAGGACCACAAATTGTTACCTCTGAATTTTGAAGGATCTCTTTCAGTGCTGACATCCTCAGCAGCCATGGAAAGTACTTATCATTAGTATATATGCATATGTATATCTTTTAGCATAATAAACAGCATCCTGTTTATTAATATACTTTAATTTAAATAACTTGAAACTCAGCAGTTCAACAGCTAAGAGGAACTATAATCTAGGATGAGATGTTATATACCTCACATTGTAACATATGTAAAAATATTTCTGCTTATAAAAATGTGTCTGCATTTTGTCTGGTCACATAAGAGAGGATTTCCAACAAGCTGTGTGCAAGTACACATTAACAAGTAAAAACCTCCCTGGAATGTGCTCATTTCTTTTGGTGAGTGCAAACGTTTACCATATTTGATTTATGGTGAAAACAACAGGTAATACACATTTAGCAAATACAGCACACATAGCCCATTTTTTATGTTATTCTTTGAAGTTTCTCAGACATCTGAAGTTCACTTACATTAGATTTCAGTTTGGCTTTTGCTGTCAAGGTGACAGACTCATCCTCCGTGTCATGTTTTAGCAACACTTCATAAAATCTTAGCTTGGGTGGCGATATGGGAAATGGCTAAATGGAGGGAATATTTAACCCTTTCAGACATTTTAGGAGGAAGAAGTTAAACCTTTAGAAATAGTAGCACAGTAATTTAAAAATAATATTGTATTTTCCCTATACCACTATTGTCTTCCTCTCTTTTTTTGTTTTTAAATATTTTCTTTATTTTTAGTTCAAGGTCAGTACCAATACTGCAACTGTTACTAGGCAACAATTAAAAATGCTAACTCTCCAGCTTTTAAATTCTGTTTATTAAATAGAATATGTTAAGCTAACATATGTTTACTATAAAAATGAAATTATTGGGGCTTTTTGTGTGTGTGGCAGTAGCAAAAACTGCCCCATCACCAAGTACCATATAGTTCATATTCTGAAATCTGCCTTTTAAAATGTCTTCAGATATGTAAGGATCCCTGATAATACAAATTTGTTAAACGTTGTTACAAATTATTGAATGACATATAATACTAAAATTATCAGAGTTTCACTTGCAGGCTGAAAGACTTTTTCTAATTTCTCATTTTTTTAATAATCTTGCAGATTCAGTAGTGCTGTCCTTATATCAGAGCTGGATGTGTTGCACTCCCAAATTACATACCTGTTTGCATGTTAACTTTCTCTGCTTAAACAAAGGCATGTACTAGGCAGACTAGCTGTAGGAAAAATAAATATTTGCCAGCTAAGGCCCTATAGTTATAGAGAGGGAAATTTATATTCTATTGGTGATCATTCAGTCTTTGTGCTGGATTAGAATACATACATGTTTCAGTTAAGAAAGATTTCAGGTGGCCTCCAGTTGAGTGACAAATTGAAATCGAGTCCAAATTTGAGGTTCTGAACACTTACTGTGAATTGCATCTAAGCCATCTACTTTCTTACACTCTAGTGCCCTGAAAAATTATACCTGTTTCAGTCTTTGAAGATATCTCACTGACTAGATAGAACTATAAAGTTAAATGATAAATGGTTGATTTATTAACATCACAGGTGAAATTTGTATTGATTTACTATGTCTGGAGTTTTGCCCATTTAGACAAATGAGAGGTAGAACGGTTTTGGCTGTATTCTTTGTTTATATATTATTATCTCATGGATTTTCATGAAGTAGAAAGTACTTCAGTAGAATTCTACCTGCAGGTAAAGTGAGTTTGTGTTGTCCAAAGACTGGATGTTTAGTACTTGTTAAACTAGGGAAGTATAATACCAGTCTGCAAGCCGAGAGGGTTTAATTTGGGGAAGTTGCTGCAAATTCCACATATTTTTGCGAATTTTCAGAAAGTGCAGATCTAGCCATAGACAGCAATTCACTCATCCATTACTTTGCTTGAAAATTACTTACATTAAACTAGGAATCAGTTTCCAATATTTTTTCCAGTAGTGTTTTGGTACAGTTTACAACTATTACTCTTATTTTAAACGTGTTCTAAAAGTTTTATAAAGTATTGTAAAAAATGTTCTGTTTACTGAAGTTGTGTTTCTTTATGTATATGTGAATAGCCTTTAAGTGAAGGGCAAATTGAAATAATTCCTTGTATAATAAATTACAGACTGTTTCAGTGGTTATAAACTGCAGCAGAGCAGATGAAATTTGAATACATGCTGGCAGATTTTATGTGACTGCTGAGTTTCTCAAAGGATGATCCTTCTTGGGGGGGGTCAAATAACCCCCCTTCTTGGGGGTTATTTTCTCATTCCTCTAGAAAGTTTCTCATTGGTAGTTCTCTTCCTTACTGGATACAGTTTATTCCACTTGTGTCCAAACTAGTACACTCAATTCCTCATCTCTTTCTTTGGTCCAAAATAATACCCCTGAATTCTAACTAGTTTTATCTGCTCAGTGCGGATCCAAAGTCTTTCCTACCTTTGATACATAGAAGGACATTCCCCTAAATGGAGCATGTTTAGCTCTTCAGTGATCTTTGAGCTTGTCTGAGTAGGTTTTTCTAGCAGGTTTTAGGGACAAAGAAATCAGACTCTTCTTGCTCTTGGAGCCATATCCATGACTCTTTTCCTCTGCTGCTCTAATTACTTCTTCAGTCTTCAAGAAAATCTTCTCTTTCTTACTCTGAAATAGGATTTGCCCCAAACTTTTCTTTTTAGATTATGCTGTGATACGTGTGGTAGCTTGCACTGCTTCCTTTTCACACAAATAAAGGACAGTCTGCCTTTTTGGGTAGAGAATTGCTTCAAGGTTCTTCTTTACATTTCCCCCAGCTGTTTACGGCTACACACACTTAAAATATGCAAAATATGTATCGTAGACCTATACAGGGAAAGCTAGGTAGGGATGTTGATACACTGTAGTTATTTTCCTATCCTGTTGTTAAAGAAAGGCTTGCACTTTCTAGAGAACATGACATAAAGGTTAATAACCACCCTTCCATTGACTTAAACTTGTGTCAGATCAATTCCTGATCGCTATCTATGTGCTATAGATTAGCCAACTGAGTTTAGTGATAGGCATTAATTTTAACATCAGTATTATTCTTCAAATCTAAAAATAAATTATATTTGAAAGTGGGAAGTGAAGTCCCTAAAATACATACTCCAAAAGACTCAGTTATTAGTATCATTCGTCTTTCTGTAATAATAGTAACTTGGAAGTCATGAAATACTGAAGATTAGTAGGCCGAAGACAACCTTGAAAAATGTGTTAGTTCTATTCAGGGCAGTTATTGAATGCAAGCTGACAAGAAGTCAAGGTGAAATTTGCTATAAATGATTGCCAACTCTTTCTTTTCTTTTCAGAAAGTGTATCTTTCTCTGGGTAGTTGAAATTAATTGAAGTTGTTTCAATGAATTTTTATGAGAATTCCTTTTTCAAAAATAGTTGCTCGAGGACAGTTTGGGTAAATAACTGTTAAGTATCTAGAAAAATAGCAACAGATTTCTATAACTGATAAGGTACATGCAGGTACTTGTCAGTAACCACTGTCCTGTGCATAGTTGAATTGTTGAATTATAAAAAGTATCCAGAATCAAAAGCATAAACTTTTTTTAATACATGTCATTTACATAATGCACACAATTATTTTAAAATCACATACAAAAGTAGCAAAGTGAAGTTAGGAAACTATCAGATTAAGATTGGCTGCAAAATTAGCTGGAAAAAGCTTTCTTTTCTTCCCTGCTTGGATCCAGATAGAGATCAGAAGCAATGGAGAGTGTAGGGAATCCCATTTTCCTTCAGTTTGGATGAAAACCTTGCCTGGCCCATCATGGTAGGGCGTTGCTGCTGAAAGTGATGTCATACACAAGCAAGTTGCTATTGCAGAGTTTGTAATGATTTAAGTAGCAAAACTCCAGGAAGTGTCTGCTGTAAAAAGCATCAGGGAACAAACAAGAAAAAATTATTGCTGTTAATCTTGTTGCTTAATAAGCTACTGAAACTGGTTTGTTCCAGGAATAAACATTATAGAAAATGGTATATGGCAATATAAATGGCCCAGGCTATAGTTTTAAAGAAGTTCAAGTTCATTGAATTTGAGCAGACATTTGTATGGTTGGCAAAAGAAACGTCCCAGGCAATTGCCTTACTGAACATCTGGTGTAAATGGAGCTTCCTAATAAAAATTTGTTACAATCTCTAAGACTCTGGTGAAAATGAAAAAAAAAAGGTGATTTTCTTTAGCTTGCTCCTCAGAAAGACCTGCACCACTGTGGCCAAAAAACTTTAAACAACCAACAAAAATCATAGACATGCAATTTAGAAAATACCAGTCCAAAATAATAGAATTTGTTGACAGTACTAAGTAACTGTAAACAATGTGGAAAGTGATGTTAATTAGAGGGAGATGTTCCCAACTGGAGGTCCCTTGGAATTTCAGTCTACTTTCTGAGCTAACAGCAGGTGCCCAGTCCATGACAACAGATGTGGGATGAAAACAGTGGTATAAAAGTTTTTACATCGGTCTGAGGCGTGTTTTGTACTGCAGACCTAAAAATATTCAGATTTGCGTAACTGGAGGGGAGTCACAGTGAGAAAGGGTGGTGTGGGGATGGACAGGAGTTGTTAGCTGCTGTTGCAGCCAGAATCTTCATACCATGAAACTGTGGGTGCAGGCAATGGCCGTGTGAAGAAAATGGACAGCAAATCCAGGAAAGTCCATAGCTCAAATGGAGTCACAAGGTGGTGGTTCATACAGAGTGTAGGAAGGAAGGGAAAAAATGGTGGGACTTCCTGTTTCTTGTGCAGATTGATGGTCTATCAGAGAATTAGACATGCTGATTTGTTTTTTCTTCACACTATTCCCCTTGCATGGAGAATTCTAGGGTGGATTATTTCAGTGGTCTCTTGTGTACTGGGCTGTTGTGACCCCAGGCCTGTGGACCTGAAATGGTGCTGGGGCTCACTTCTGTGGCAGACGTGAGAAGCACTGTTTCCCCAGCACCATGTGCAAGCACTCCAGGGCTGTTCACAAACACTACATATGTGCTGTATTCCAGATTTTTTTCAGACATTCATACCCATGTCAGTTGCTGCTTTTAAGAAGTTGTTCAATCCATCCTTTTCAAAGAGTTTCTATTGCAAAGGTCTCTATTAGAGGTGACAAATGTTTTCACTTGGTAAAGGTGAGATACAAACTGTTATGAGCAGTGCAAAGTGAATTCCGGATTGTGATAACATGAGCTGTACCGGATGCCATTGTGCATTTGTCATGACATTGTTGTGATGTTGTTTGTCTCAGCAGCAGCCAGACATAGTTCCACAAGAAGGGTGCAGAGGAAGTATTCCTGTATTGAAGATGGTAAAGAAAATTATGTAATGAGTGCTGTTTGGAAAGGAAAAAATTGTCAAAAGCGATGAGTTTTCTGAACGAGCATGAACTTGTATTGTGAGGAACCGGCAGTGCTGAGGTGAGGGGTTTACTGGTCACCTAAGACAAGGTTTATTATATTACAGCTGGAACCTCCCAGACACTCCAAGCAGAGTGCTGCTACATGGATGTGCCTTATCAACATTACCTAGCACAGTAGGCCAAATTTCAGTGTTTTCAATTCTGTCTTTACAACCTTGGGTGTATCAGAACTTGCTAATGCAGGTCTTTGGTGAATGGCACAACAAATAGCTTTAGCAGCTTGCATAGGCAGTCTATTTGCTTTCTGAATCCTCAGGATTTGATCCGAAGTGTTTTTATAGATTTAACTGAAAACCATCCTGCAGATGCTCTTCACTGAAAAGACAGGTTCCATTTCACTGCTCAGCCAGCAGTACCAGCAAGAACCTGCTACCCTTCTGTACTTCAGGAAGATCAAGTAAATTGCATACAATTTTTTCAAGCTGAATTTTTCCTTGATCTGTATGAACTTAGAGTTATTTTGTTAAATGGCAAAGTTGAACCAGAAAATACTGTTTCATTTAGCTGAGAGTGTTTCTGCTGAAGCCTTCTGGTTTCAATGAATTTTTCTGTATATGCAGCACCACTGGAACCATCTGATCTGGACAAAAAAATTAAGATCACTTTCCCAACTGCAGCTGCCCATAAGACACAACTTTACCTTTTTGCCAGCTCCAATGCAGATCAAATTCAAGTAGCATAACAGAATAATTCAAGTTGTAAGGGATTTCCTATCTTCGATGGGATCTTCAATTTGTCTAAGCTTCAGTGAAAGCTCATCTCTTACTTGACTACATAGATCCAGGAGTTGAAGGGAAGGATGTTTTTCTTTTGTCCATCTTTTCATGACATGAACTGTGGATTTGTGGTTTTCCTTTTTCCTCTGTCCAAGAATTGTGAATATGAATGAGAAAGGGAATAAAAGATATGTGACACCCCACAAGATAACAGGAATCCTGAAGAAGGAGAAAGTGTATGTAAATGTAAACAGAGATGAGGTCAAGGTCTGAGAGAGCCTGGGATAGGCTGGAAGGTGGTGTGTGCTGAGAAATGAACATTGTCTTTGGCACTTGGCACAGAGGAGAGAGTAAGAAACCCTGAATTTGGAGAGAATTGCAAAGGTGAAACGGAGTCCTTGGTAGAAGAGGAGGACAACTGAAAATGCAGAAGGAGTGTGAATATATTAGAGACATGGACAGACACTTCTGTAACGTGAAGGAGAAGGGGGAACGAGTTGTTCCCCAGCTGTGGAGGAGGGGCTGTGGACTTCAGGCAGCCCTGGAGAAGGAAGAGTTGACTAGGTAGATGGCCATAATGGAGCAAGGAAAGGAAGCATGAAGAAAGCTCTGAACTTCTCCAGTGAGCTCATTCAATGGAGCCCAGATCCACTGTGGTCCCATACTTATTGTGATAACATTGCAAAAATGCCAACACCTCCGTACTCTCAGGTGAACTTTAATATACAGCATTCCTTATATTGAATTTAGATCTTTGAATCTGACTGCATGATGAGTATAGTATTTGCTACACCCAAAACTGTTGTCATATTTTGCTTGAATAGCACATAAGACATTTTTACATAATGCAGCTTTCTTGTTCCAAACTTTCAGCTAAATGCTGCAAAATAATGACAAGAAGGAAATAGTTTCTGCAAAGAAGCAGAAGTATTTTATGACAAAAGCAGTGTTTGGAGTATCGTTCTAGAAAAGCGCAGACACTTTCTTTTCCTCTTGTCACTCGCATTAAGGCTTTGAGAGACTTTTTTTACCATGTCTCGCAGTTGGAATACCTGTCTCCAAACAGCTTTCTGTAGTGGAAAATCCAATTTAATCTCAAACAGTTTTATCAGTTCTGCACTACTTTTTTCTCCTGTTGGAAAATAAAATAAAAAGATCATATGTCAACTTGACTACAAGGTGTAAAGCTTCTGAGCTTGCATTAATAAATTTATGCATCAATTATATGTTTGCACATTCATATATGTATAGCTGAAGGCAGTCTCTTTGTAGGCTAAGGTTTATTTATGCTGCATATAACATATTTTTTCCAATTTCCAGCATTCTTGAAAGGCAGATTTTTTCCAGAGATTGTCCACCTTTTAGGTCTTCATGAGATGAAACTTAATTTCTTTTTCAAGGATAAGGACCCCGAGAAATTAAATAAAAAGTCTGTCTGGGAATGCTATATACACTTATTTAATTCAAATGTTAACTCATTTTTTCACTGTGTGCTCCTGCTGATGCAGAGGGGTTGCATGTGCTCATTCATGCTGTGCTTTCTGCAAACTAGGCTGGGTTTGGAAAGCCCGAAGGCAAAGAGAGCTCTTAGAGAAGCCTTTTGTTTTAGCTTTGCAATTCAGAATATATTTAAACAAGGGGATATGAAAATTGCTGCCTCCTGCTTCTTTCTGAGTTGAAGACATAGACCCATGCCAAGGTTTTTGCATCCAGGTACAGCTGTACCTGGGACCCTGATTGTGTTTAATTGCCCTGGCCAGCCTCACCTGGGGTCTCCACCCACAAACCACCAGCCTGTTACTCCCAGGGCTCCATTTAAGCTCAGCCTTGAGCTGGGGCTTAGTTTGTGTCCTGTCCTGAGTGGATTCTGGTCTATTGTTTGCTGTTTCCAGAAGGTTGATGGACTCTTGAAAAGAGCATAGGCTTTGGCTGCTGTGCCTCGATGCTGTGGGCCTCAGGAGTAGCCCCTGATTCGTCTTCCTTGTGGAGCAGCTGCTTCTATCTGGTGATACTGGTCTTGCACCACTGACTCACCTGTAGTAACTTCAAGCAATGTGCCAGCTCTGGATTTTGTATCCTTCCCTGCTTCCTGGGTCAGGTATGTCTGTCAGCTCTGTGGGTTTCCTTATGGCTGGGCTTGTTTCCATGCACTAGGAACATGCTGCAGAAGGCTGCAGGGGCCGACTGGAGGAAAGCCCCTTGGTGGCTGTCTCTGGCCTGGTTTGGGGGTACCTCTCTCACCTGCAGCGCTGGGAGATCAGTTCTCATCAATGTGAATTTAAGAAGAAAGGATAGGCTGGAGAAAGAAACCCTATTTCCTTTTTAAACAGCAGCTGGGTAGTTGTACCCATAGGAGAGAGTGCTTACCTTGGCTGTGAAATAATGCCCATAGCTAAAAAGCTTTCGGCATTGTAAACGATCACACATTTCATTTCAAGGTAGTTTCTCTCCTTTGGGCAGCGTTGTACAGCTCTATTCCTCAAAACATGACACTAGTTAATACTGCATCAAACACTTGAAAATAACACTAATGCAGCTCTAAGAATGAAAAGCACCCCAAAGTCAGAAAATATCAAGGGCCTCGCTTCTTCTGGAGCCGTTAGCTTTGCTATCCTGTATATTCCTACATATTTTATGATGTACTAAGATAGCATGCTGCTAACATTTTTATAAGGCTTAGGTTTATGGACAAAAGAGGAATAGAGAAAAGTGTGTTAGGCTTTGGTTAAAGTTTTGGAGCTGCTGGAATTTGTCAGTTCTTGTAATGTTTCCCCCAAGATGTTGTTTTATCTTTAATCACCTCTTTGGAAGTGGGGAAAAAAGCTTTCCCTGGAGGGTCGGTACAGGCTCAGTGGGGAAGGTGTCTGCTGACCCCAGGCCACACATGTTGGGGTGCCTGTAGCCCCAAAGCCTTGCTGCAGCCATGGCTGGAGGCTTGGCTTTATCTGCAGGGCTGGGGCAACCTTGGGAGAAGGAGATGCTGGCCCTGCCCAGAGCTCCAGTGGACACAAGAGGGGCAAATGCTGAGGACTAAGAATAGAAATTTTCAATCCTAAGGGTGAATATGTCCGGCAGGACCTCAAGTGTGAGATCAGTAAATGTCTGTTAGCTGTGCCACTGTTCCCTGTCTGTTAATACAGCAACTCTACTGGTGTCATGTGCTGGTGCTGCCTCAAATCCAGTAGTACTGTCTCCCACAAATCACTCTGATCAGCAGCTTGAGCTATGGAAGCAACAAACCTTTAGCAAAATTATGATCTAAGATGCTAAATAAAGTGAGCTCAGGGCCAACCCCAGGGACGTGGGAAGCTGTAACGGAGGGCGGGTTACAGCTTCTGTGGTCTCGGGTGTTGGGTTTCCTGTGCTGACCCCTGCAGCAATGGTGGTACTGGCATGAAGTGACAGGAAATAAACCTCTTGTGTAGGTGGTTGGGGTTTTTTTGCGGGGTTGGGTGTATGTTGGTAACTGGGACTGATGATTCTGAATGTGCAGGATGGGAAATTCCAGGTTGAGAGGTGTGTCTGGCACTGCCACTCAGCGCTGTGCTCTGTGGGGCTGTGTTTGCAGACTGGGTGAGTCCCACACAGCAGTTGCCAGGAATCAGAGCTTTCAGCTAAATAAAGGTGTTATGTTTTTTTAATTTGGATATTAAGTGATAATTAGTATTCTGTGTGACCATGTCTGCAATATGGTATGTACTCTTCTTACTGAGAGTCCTTAGAAGCTCCTGGCTTTTTTCACTATGTTTGAGCTATGTTTGAGGTAAAGTGATCTTTGCTTGTGTTAAAAGTATAGATGTTTCCTGCTTCTACTGTTTGTAAATTAAATTTATAATGCTCTTCTGCTGGTTATTACCAAGTATAATATGCTTTTTAGAAAATAATTAGAGTAATGTATTAGGGTCAGGTTTGAATCTGCTCGATAATGTGTATGTGGGCATGCAGTTCATCACTGATTTTGATACAAAGGAAAAGGGAGATTAAAACAGTAATGCAGATGCAAAAAAATTAAGGCAGAAATATTCAATAAAGTGTAGTTGATTGAATCAACATTATTTTTTTAAACACCTCTGTAAAGCATACTGGGTGTTAGAGCTGTTCTCTGAAATCTGTACCTGGGATTTTGAGAATTTGAGAATTTTTTATGTAATTAAGTTTTCCCCAAGCTGAGTCTGTTTTGCCCACGATACTAATTGCCAAATGATTTCTCCTTGTCCTTATCCTGACCTATGAGCCTTTTGATACATTTTTCTCTCCTCAGTCTGGGAGGAGTGGAGTGACAGAGGGACTTTGGGCACTTGGCATCCAGCCAGGGTGAACCCACCACAGATGATGAGTGTTAAAGGACTTTTGATGTGCAAGCACTTCGTGATTCCCATAAGGCTTTTGAAAAACCTATTTAAGACATGTAATATGATTGAAGGGGACTGAGCAGAAAAGCATTCTCTCTAGCCTCTGAATAATGATATTATTTTCATGACAATAATCTGCCTGATTGCTGCCTGTCACAGGGGTATGTTTATTTTCTTTTGACACATACAGCAGAAGTTAAAAGCAGCCATCGATGTGGACAATATCAGTGTGTGTAGCTGTCACATCTGACAAAGACCAGCTGAGTCAAATGAGGTGCATTAGTTCAACAAAATGCATCTGTGTGCATCTACAGTGTGTGTAAGTCAGCTTCCATTTACTCCTTTGACCTTCACAGTCACCTGCAAACTTAGGCCATGATCCTGCAGCATTCTCTGGGTATATTATAAAGAGAGATATTTCAAGGAGCAGATTGGAAGCCACAGTGAGTACTCTTGTGTATAACACTTACATAGTAGACCTTATTACCCTCTTGTGTCCTGTCTCCTGGTAATAAATATTTACTTGATTGGCTGAAATTCTGCCTAAGTAAAACTTTCTGTAGAGTTGAAAAAAAAAGCCTCACAGGCAGTTGGCACCTGCTTTGGGCTTTCCTGAACTAATATGTTTATTTAAATAAAACCACTGCTTCCTCTGCCCTTTCTCTGTCCAAAGGGTTGATATCTTTCTCTCTTTTAGCCTTATAAACATTTGGTGCATTGGGAAATGTATACACTTCAGTGCTTAGGAACATCAAAAGAGATGTTGTGTTCGCATCAGTGATCAGCGCTGAGTATCAAGTAGTATTTGGGAAAGAATCTGGCATATCCCTCGGTGACTTATCTGGGAAGTGTGAATGGCATTTAATAAAACAGATTTTCCAGCAAATGACAGGCCAGAGCCTTGAAGCAAAAAGTATGTCTGCCCTGTGCCAGTCATTCACTTCCTTCTAGCAGAGTGAGTTATCCCATGTAAAATGTTCTTGTATTTAAAACTGGTCCACGGTGCACTAATGATAAGGTTTCAGATCTCTCACTTAAACAGTATCCTAAAATATGAAAATGTGAACACTGACCAAAATTGCATTGCTCATCACCATGCAGCCTGCCTGCCTTCCTGCAAATCTTGGCAAGTGTTAAGGCTACTCTTAATGAGATACTACTAGTTTGCATCTTCCTTCGGGGAGTAAGGTGGTTGGTTTTGTTTGTGGAGTTGCGGGGTTGGGGTTGGTTTGTTTGCTTTATAGATCCTTAAAAGACACAGAGTAGTTTTGCCATGGAAGCTGATGGCAAAGTTTACTTTGACTTAACCTGCCCAGACTTCTGTCTGGAGACTTTTGCACATGAAGGGTAGCTCTGAATTTCTAGTTTGGTCTCCTGTATGGTGAAAGATACATCTCTGGTGTGAAGGACTGTGTAGCTGTGAAAATGTTCTCTTCAGAAACTGAACGAGCCACTTCCATAGTAAGATGAAAGTGCTAATTTTGACTGTTGCAGTTTGATCTACTTTGGGCATAACTTTCCTCTCTGGGATTCCATTGAATGAGGTTTTTTTTTCCTCTGTATTCCCATGTAAATCCACAGCCAATCCAAAGACCTCTCTTTACCTTCCCTGCTCCCTTGTCCTTACCCTGTTTTTAGCTCTTGAGTTTTAATTTCATTCCACTTACCACATTTGTCCTTATTATCTTCCTGATAACAATAGGCTTGTTGTGTCGTTCACCTTCCAAGCTTAAAATTGTGGTGTAGACAAGATGCTCTTGAATTTTAATATGTACTGTGTGCTCTAATAAAGCATTAGTATTCTGTGTACTGTTTGCTTCAACTAATGAAATTATAATAAAACCATCGTTTGCCTTAGCTAACCTAAATTTTTAGCACATTAGGTATCTATTAACCAATATTTTCCTTTCTCTTTTCCCCCAAAATTGTTGTTCACAGGAAATAGCACTTAGCTAAGTAGTATTTTATGGTAAACCATGCTTCCCACTTTAGCTTTCTTGTTGACATAACACTCAGTGTAAACATTGTTAAAAACACCTTTTTGGAGTTTAAATCATACTACTGCTAGTTACATCAGAATGCTCCAGCACAGAAAATAACATTTATTTTTCCAAGGTCCTATGTTCTTTTTTTACAGATTATATTGATTTTCCTTGAAAAAGGAATACATTGCAGAAAATTGTGACATTAAGCAAGTTCAGTTGTGTTTTGAGGTTGTTAATTACCCTTACAAGGTGGATAAGAAGTCTGTGGGGAATTTCTTAAAAAAGAAGTGCTTTGCCCTTGGGATGCATATTACCATATGGAAAGCAGGCTTATGTTCTTAGTTAATTATCTTTGTTGTTTCAGTTCATTTAAAGGAAATGTAATAATTTGTGGTTGTTAGTACCTGTGTATTTTAAAATAGGAAATTGTTAGAATAATAAAGACCCCGAGGGGATGCTTAAACTACTCTAGAAAGACACTTTCAATTATTTTTTCCCAAGGCATTAATTTTTCTAAGCGGAACTGACAAAAATATTAAACAAAGGTGATATATGGCATCTTTGGGAAACTGTTTCATTATCATTGCTGTTTTTTGCAGATGGTTCAAAACTTTTCTCCTAATAATAATAATCATACTCTTATTTCTTCTTTCTGCAAGACTGGAATCACACTGAATTTGATAGCTTTGAGCAACAAAATATCAAAGGAATAATTGCAAGTGGGTAGGGTGATAGTACTTAGTCTTGTCTCATGGAAATTTGAAGGTCATAGAAATAGGTGAGGTAAAAGCTTGGTATTATAATCAAATGGATCTGATCCTGTTGAACTGGGAGCCTGGGATTATTCCACCTGGCTGGTATCAAGATACTGCTTATGTCGTGGTAGAATTCTCTGTTTTGTAAGGTGTTGGGAAGCTTTGTTTGGAGGGCAGTGCACATCCTGCAGAGCTTCTTGGGAAGCCCATGATTTGGCTATTTGAAAAGGCTTGTCTCTGTGTTCAGGACTGAGGCTACTCTTGTTTTTCTGTTCCTATTATAATTATTGCTGCACAGTTCTATTTATTTCTGACTGTATTTGGAAAAGCTTTAATTTTTATTCTGTAAAATAAAATTATGGTAATTTTTTTCTTTCAGTCAAAATAAAATGTTAGTTCATTATTATTTATAATTTGTGGCTTTTTGCTGTTCAAGAGCTTTTTATATAAGCATATGAAAACAAAGGGCCAAATTGAAGAGGTCATTCTGCTGATTTCAAGTAATTTCTTTGGATTTACCTGTATGTAACTGAAAGCAAGAATCTTCATCTAAATAAAAGAGTAATTATTTCCAAGGCACACAGAAACTAATAGGTTTATTGTGTTTTGTTTTCTAGAAAAACAAAATCAGCTGTGTTTCTTTCCTAAATATTTCCTTAGGAAATCACTATGATACAAAGCTGATATAAAGAATGGCTGGAAACTTAGTACGTAGGTCCCAGATTTGTATACGTACTGCATCTGACACTGGGTTGCAATAGACAGGACAGACCTCATTTGGGGGGAATGGAGTTGAACAGTTGACATCAGCTGCTTCCATGGGCACTAGGGGTCTGTGGGTAAGATGTTCTGAAATGGAAATAAAAGACCAAAGGAGAATTGAAGCACCCTATGCCTTCCCGTGTCACTGAACAGGTGAATCAGGGCTGTGCACTCTTTAGGGCATAGTCAGATGCTCTGTGCTGGGTCCTGGGAAAACAAATAGACCTTTCCTTCAGTGCTCACAGGCATGAGTAAACATGCTCAAATGTTTCCAGAGGAGTTTCTTTGAGTTTGGAATGGACTTGATCGAAAAATCCTTACTTGGATTCTCTTTCCAAATTGCAGGGATTTTTTTCTTTTTTTCCCGCTGCTTGCTACAAATAGCTTGTTACAGACATTGCTTTAAAGTTATGGCAGATCAGAAGAATCACCTAAGACTGATTTGTTGGCAAATAGGGTGACATTCTTATGTATATCATGAACCACATACACTGCTTTTCTTGCATTTGTGCTTGCTTTGTATTCCAGTTAGCCTCACAGAGATAGGATTGCACAAGCATAATTGAGGGCAAGATTTGGTCAGGAGAATCTTGTCGCCTCTGCAGAGTGAACCAGAAAAAGCATAGCTTGACTTTCATATGTCTGAGGTTGAGTTTGCAGAAAGCTGAGCAAACTTGCTCTGGAAGTGCCATTCACCCTCCAGAGGAGAGTTGTGATGTAATTTGGTGGATTGGCTAGTTCTGACAGTATTAACTAGCTCGGGTCAGACAGTGTCTCAAGCTAGCAGCTCCTTGCAGCAGCTGCTGCCATCAGGAAGCTGTGCCAAGGCCAGCAATGTTACAGTGTGATTCTAGTTGCCCTTTTCTGGGGCGTTTCCTTTCAACTTTGTTATGGACCTCACTTAATTAAAGTAAGTCTGAGGTGGGGTGAGTGCAGATGTTTCACCCTAGGTATGGCTAGGAAGGTAACTATCAAGAAGTGGTTTATTTTATGTATCTTGTCTCTGATTTTTCACATCAAGTTATTAATATTTAGAAGAAAAGAATGCAGAAACATATTATTTGGAATAGAGATCATTCTGCTGTCTTTGGGGAAATGCTTTGGATGTGTGTGGGAGTATAGATTGCATTTATGTATTTCACGTTCCCAAATCCATGACTGCCTTATCAAACTAAGGCTTTGCCAGACTCGTGGGGCAGGAGTGTGAACTCCACATCTGAAAATAGACGCATCTGGTTCTGAACTGTGGTTTTCATCTACTCTCTTAATTAAGTATCTTTACACACCACAAAGCATCCTGGCTTATGTTGTGAAGCTGTTACCTGCATGATTATATTACTGGTTGATTTCTGAAAAATCTGCTTTTTAAAAATCAATTGAATGTAAAATTATGTTGGTAATACAGATGTATGATTCTTACTTGTCATGAGCTCTGATTTGAAATTGACTGATGGTCATTTCACAATGCTTTCCAGATAAGGTAGCAAAAGATACATTTATCTTCTGAGCTGCTATTTTAAGCATCACAACTACAAATGAGAGTGACAGTAGCTGGCAGTTTAGGTCACTTAGGATATCCTAGCTTATGTGTGATAAAACAAGCATAGGTTGAGCTTAAGCTCTGGCCTGACTTTCTAGCTTGAAGAGATTGCAAGATGATATCTTACCTAAGTAGCTATTAGCCATTGGTTTGGTCACTTTTTAATCCTTTATTCTCAATTAGGAAAATATAAATTTGTTTTCAGAAATTATTTGGCCTTTCATTTATAGTTTTCCTATCAGGTGTGTAATAAGACTTCATTTGATCCATAGTACCATAATTATAGAAAAAGTAAGGAAGGAGAAAATGTCAATGGCATGTGCATGTGAATGTCACCCCAACATGGGGGTGGAAGATAGGTTGAGTTTATGGTCAGGAGTATTGAAATAGGAATGTTGTTTGCTGTGCTAATCTGAATTTCTTTCAGGTAATGTAAAAGGTTGGTTTGTGCCTCTTGTCAGAACCCAGCAGTATGCCAAATGATGCCTGGGTGGTGGTTACACAGTACACCGCTTTGCCACAGCATCCCTCTTCCCTGGCTTAGCTCTTGCTGGTAGATCTGTTACTGCTGAGGCCAAATTTTGTAAAGTATCCCATTGGAGGCTGGTGGGCAGCTCAGGCTACTGGTTCAGACTAGGGGGAATTAGTTTGGGGTGAAATGCAGTCCTGAATATTTGACTGAGCAGGCAGCTAGGAGCTATAGATGTGGACAATTTAAACATTTTAAATAAGCCAGAAATAGTAAGTATGCTATGTATAAGCTTTGTTCTAGCCTTCCCCTCAGAGATGAGGTCTAGTTAAAGGTTAAATGACACTTAGTGTTGTTTGAACCGGCATCACCTGGCATCTTTGTCTGGTTTTGGAGACAGCAGACAGAAGAAGAGGCAATATAGCCTTTGCCAGCCATTCCCACAGTTGGGTTCAAAGAGCAAGATGGAGAAAATAACTGTCATTCAAAGACATTTGGTCATTCATCCATGTGGACCGTGGCAACAGGGAGTGTCCTTGCTGTGTGCTCAGCTGCCTCTGACAGTGGCAGGTTATTCACTTCAGAGCAAAAAGCACAGCAGCAGCTCCAGGAATTAACACTTGGGAAGTTGGTGCTCCCCACACCCCCCCCCTTTATTTTCTTGATGGATTGCCTATAGGAGAGGGAGGGTTTAGGACAAAAGACTTTTCTAAGATGTTAAGCTGTATTACTGAAAAATGAGCAGGAAAACACCTCAACAAGTGAGGAACTTGAAGGCCATTTAGCTGTAGAGAAGCTGCAGGGTGTTCTGAGCAGAGAGGAGCTGAAGAAATACAATGCATTAGACTTTAATGAGCATTACACAAGATCTTCCTAAAGTATTGATTAACTAGGCATCAGGGACTTTTGAACCTTAAATGCCTGAAAAATCATGCAGGGTTTAAAAGACTCATTGCTACTCCACAGAATAAGAATCAGGTTCTGGGTGAAATGACTGAATACGGCAAAGTCTTTGGTACAGCTATTTTGGGCTACAAAGAGCCTTTGAGTGCTCCACAATAGCATCGGTGTTGGAAGCTCGAGAAGAAAAAAAAGAACAGAAAAAAAACACATATATTCTGAAAGTCATCTACGTGGCATTTAAGCCTGGCTAGGAGAGATTGAAAAGGTCCAGATAAAACATGGTGTAGCACAAAAAAGGCTTTATCTCATTTACATCCTCATTTCCTATTTGGGGAGACTTTCTAGAATCTAAGTCCATGAGAGGATAGAGACATCTTTAACAGTATGTATGCCTCATATCTTCAGACCTCAGTATTTTGTGTGCTTGGGGCTGGGAGCATTTTCATATGCTGGTAGTACTTTGCCAGTGGTGCAAACATGATCAACTTGTCACCCAAGATGGTAGCCCTGAGTATCCTAAGGAATGATAGGTCCTACTGCGACAAAGGGTGCTTATGTCTGGTGCTGACTGGGTGTGTAAAGAGGTTAAGGTACTGTTGTGATTTTAGCACCAGCTGACAGCTAAGCATTATGCAGCTGCTTGCCCCCTCCCTGGTGAGATGGAGGAGAGAATTGGAAGAATGAAAGTGAGAAAACTAGTGGGTTGAACTAAAGACAGCTTAATAGGTAAAGGAAAACCTACAGGCAGAAGCAAAAAGCAAGACAAGGAATTCATTCATTATGTCCCATCAGCAGGCAGGTGTTCAGCCATCTACAGGAACACAGGGCTTCATCATGTGTAATGGGTACTTGTGAACACAAATGCCATCACTCTGGATATGTCAACCCTCTCACCTGTTCCTCCAGTCCTCCCTCTTCCCCAAGCTGAGCAGGAGATCATATGGTCTGGAATATCCCTTTGGTCAGTTGGAGTCAGCTGTCTCCTCCCAATTTCTTGTGCACCCCTAGCCATCCCACTGGTGGGGCAGTGTGACAAGCAGAAAAAGCAATGGCTTTGTATAAGCACTGTCCAGCAGGAACAAAAAACACCTCTGATGAAAACAGCTCTAAATTATCAACAGTTTCCAATACAAATCCAAAACCTAACCCCATACTAGCTACTACAAAGAAAACTATCTCAATGGAAAGCAGGACAGATGTCTCTCATCTGAAGAGATGCTAGGAGAAAGGAGTTGTCAAGATTAAAAACTCAGTGTCCTTGGTATTTCATGTGGTTGAGCTTTGTCTTAATTCTCTAAAACTCATAAAAAACCATGGAGGTATAATTGGATAATTTTAAGTAAACTATAAATCTTGCAGTTCAGAAATTCATTTACAGTTTGTGGGTATGTATTCCACACCAGGAAGTAGGAAAAAGCTACTGTGGATGTAAAAGAACTGAATGCTAATTAAGAAGTCTGTAGCAACTTGGCCAAAGAAGACTTGCATCAAAGTTCAATGTTATTTCAATTTCCAGACACAGTCATGGACTAGTCTTTTTGCTTCAGATAGTCATGTAACACCTTTTCTATATAGAAATACACAAAAGGATGGAATAAGACTGGAGTCAAAGTTCAGGAATAAAATGTTCCCACCATGTGAAGGAAAAAAAAAAAACCCAAACCAACAAAGCTACAAAATTAACAATGCTAAAACCAACCATAAAACTCTGAAGAAAAAATAAAATCTGCAGGAGGTGAACCCCTACCTGACCGAGTGGATCTGTCTGGTGCAACGTTGCAGGACTTAGAGAACATGTTCAATTTAACAAAGAGATCCTGGTGCAGGGATATGACTTGGGATGGGTCCGATGCTGGAATGCATGATGCCAGGATAAAATGTGCTTGAAGCCACAGTTTGCATGATGAAAGTCTTTATATAAACACCAAGTTGCCGTTCAGTACAAATCTTGTGGTTAGCTATGTTTGTCTCTATAGCCATAGGAAAATCTCATCTCTGGTTGATATTCTATTTTGGCATTGATTAATTTGACCCAAGATGTATATGTGTCTAATTAAACTGTAAGATTTTTGAGAATAACTACTATCTTTTCATAAGAGGCATTATTTTGATTAATTGCAATCTAAGCTAAAGCAATTAAAGATTTTTTTTTTTCTTAATTCCTGTCTCCTCAGCACTTCACTGAATGTTCAGGGCTTTTACCTTTGCACAGCTCACCTGTGAGAAACTGCACAGAATGAGAATCAACAGATAGTTCAGCAAAGCATTAGCAAAACATGCTCATGCCTCCATGGGACTTGCAAATGTCCTTTATCTTGTGTGGCTTGCTAGGAAGGCAAGTGTAAGCAGGACAGTGTTGCAATGTTGCAGTATATTTTCAGTTAACAGCTTTTGTGGCAAACCTTCATCCTTCTCTTTCTGTGACATTTGGTGCCCACAGAAGGCACTTTTTTCACTTGTATATTCTAACATGGATGTTATCCTTTAATTGTAGAGAAGTGAATTGCTAGCAGTAGAGAACCTCATTGCAGCAAATCAAGAAAGGGAACATATATTCAGTGGTTTCACTTATCAAAGCTTGTTCATCTTTGTACCAGACCTCCTACATTTCAGCCATGCTTATTTTCTCCTGGGAGCTTTTGAACCTGTTGTCAGTCTGTAAAATTAGAAAGAAGAGTGAGCTAAAACCTACATAGACAGTAAAATTTTCCTATTACAAATCATCTCTGCCTCAGTGGAATATCTGCATATACATCCATTTCCAAATGTTCTGAAGCCTTTCATCCTGCAACAATTTTCTTCTCATACTCCTTTTGGTGCATTTAACAGCTAGGAACTTTGCATGAATAGTGCTACATTAGAGAAAGTAAATTCCTGAAGAAGAGATGGAGAAGAGGTGAAGCTAGTGAAATATGACAATGTCTGAGATACATGTATTGTTGATGTGCAGATTCAGTTCCTACCTAAATAAACAAACTGCTGAATGGAGGTAGTGAATAGGATATTTTAGCAGGTGATTGCATTATTATAATATTTGAAGAGTAAAGACTCTATTACTCCATTGCTCTTCTGCACATTCAGGTCTGTCACGTCTCACTTAAATGAGATGGTATTTGGGAAGATGTATGTGTAGGAATGTGTAAGTTATTAAAGGCCAGATCCTGCAGTAGGCTCTGGGATTAGGCCTGTAATTTGTTAGAACAAGACAAAGCCTTTCCTTTAGAAATGTAAATTGTTCTGTAAGAAGGGGTAACAGAGCAGCTCAGCAATCCTTTTCCATTAAGTACAAGTCTGGATTAGTTATAGCATATGACACAGTGTAGAAACAAGTAAAACTCTGTAAAGGTGGGAAATTAAAACATCAGACCTTTGCTGGAGTCTATTTATGAGGATGATTTCTAAGCAGGAACCTGGTAGACCAGAACAGTAAACCTTCCAGTAAACCATACTGCTGGGACTTGTGCTGCCAATATTTTAGCAAGGACCAGACTATCACAATAAGGTGGATACATAAATAAATATCCTGTTAGTGCTGCATCTCAGGAGAGAACAACAGTGAGTTGATGAGGTCACGATTCAATTATTTTCCTAATTAAATAAAAGTTATTGTAAATAACTATAGGCAAGAAAAGAAGCACTAGAAGCGTCCTCTATGAAAAATGGTGCTACTGCACATGATACAGGACTTGAATGTAGTAAGGATGCTACATGGCATTTAGTCCCTCATTTTTGTCCTATTCATGTCGGGGACAGAGTAGGGGAGAAAATTTTCTGTTTGCTCTTAGTTCACAGCAAACTAGTAATGGATCTACAGAAGTTATTTTAGAAGTCCTTCTGGCCAGAATTGCTAAGCAGAAACACCACCATGACAAAGAAGTCATGAAGATGCATAGCAGTTCTTTCTGATGCACTCAGAAAGTGTCTGCTGGGACTTTATTCACCAAGAAATAGTCACTTGTTTAAAATGTTTCCTTTAAATGTGTATTTTAGTCTGCTAGGATATTTAAAGCAGTAGTATTTCCTAGATAATCAATTAATGGCTCTTACAGTATGTTTGATTTTTATATGAATAAATAGTGTTAGCAGGGTAACAAAACTCAGTTTCTGCTGCTCAGCACTTGCATGGAGTTTGTAATATTTGAAAGGAGCAGATGATCTAACCTAGGACACCGTGTTTCTGTCTCAGGTACTGCTCTGTGCACGCCAAGTACTTAAACATGCCGCTTGAATGGAGTTTAAAGAGTGTTTCCAGTGAATCTTGCTGGGTTTGCTACATCACTTGATGTAGTTTTTCTTGTGCAGAGACTTGATTCAAAGCACGTTGGTTTTGTACAAGTTACTCTGCCCAAACGTGGGATGAGCTATATGTGTGCGTAGGAGCGAACCCTGTTTGCACTTCAGAGGAGAAAGCAGGTCATGTACCATGCCAGTTAGGAAGTCTTGTCCCTGTTCACAATCAGGTATGCTGTGGCTGTGATGTTTTGCGTGGGTTAAAGCAGTATCTGGCCCACATGCCCAGGGCACGTGGGTTTGCTGCTAAAGGAAGTGAGGTTTTGTGCTTATTTTGTACTCTCACCTACCTCGGCGTGCTTGAGGCATTGTTTCCACCTCATAGGTGTGCAGCTTCTGCACTGCTGGCATAGAGCGTGGCAGCTCTGCCACAGTCTGCCTTATTTGTCTTAGGACATAGTAGTTATTTTCTTATCAAAAGATAATTCTTGTGTATTAAGACAATGGATTTGACTTTTCAATGAGTTTGTCTTTAAGAATAGTTTTCAGAGAATGAGTCAGCCGTATGTTAAATCAAATTTAACATCCATTATGAAACACTGAATCATACTTTATATCTCTGTAATGATAATAAATGATCATCTCTCCCATGTTCCCCTCATTTGTACTACTGCTCATCAATCTTTCTAATATCACAAAGATTTATTAAATGAATAATCTTCAAACTATAGCTGTTTTAATATTAATAGCTCCATTTTATGTTGTTTCTCTTACGATAATTCCATTTGTGTTTAAGCATGCTGACTTTAAAAGTAATAATCCATTTTATAGTGAAATTTAATGAATAGAAAACCAGTAAATCAATAACAAAGTCCTCCTTAATGAGATTTTGTAATTATACCAATACATTACAGAATACAGTAAATTTTTGAATGCCCTTCACATGTAGGAACATTGCGGAGGTAACAAACAACAATGAAATCTGAGATAATACTTAATGGGGAGAGATATTGAGATACCATTGTGAATACATGCAGCTGAATAAATATACTTAGTCTGTGTTTAAAAGTATCCAAATTCTGGTGGAGATTGGCTCAGTGTATATTGTCTCAACTCACTTTAATGAGTTAAAGATCCACACTGGATGGTTTAGCCCTCATGTTTGTGTTAACAAGGAGTCTTTCCTGGTTATAGTTGGGTCATAATTGGCCTGTCTTAATTTTTGTTTGGTATAACTTCGTTACATTTCCATGCAGATGGAATGTAACTGCAATCAATCACTTTGTGACCACAATGCCAGGAGATGAGAGTGCAGCATGACACCTGTAGCTCAGGCACATCTGACCCAGGCTCTCCTGTGAACAGACCCCTGTGGCTCAGTTCAGCAGGGACAGTAGCTGCAGCCCTCTGCTAATGGAGCAAATTATCTGCTCTGTATTTTGCCCTCACAGCTGAGTAGTGGTTTAAGTGTGCCTTTTTTTTTTTTTGTTTATTTTTTTCAAATAAATAGTTCTGATTCCAAGCCAGAGAGTTTGGGAACCCGGGTGAATTAGCTGACATTCAGAAGAACTGGGACAGCCCAGGCAGTCTGGGACATTTTCCTTTTGACAAAATATATAAGTCTGAATAAATGAAGAGTGAGCCTGTTTGTTAAATTTGGCTGGAGAAGCCCTGGGCTCTGGGACAGTGTGAAGGCAAATGTTTCCCATCACGGGTGCCTGATGTGCAGAGCACCACACAATGCTCAACAAGTCCTGAACCTCTGTCTACTCTTTCATTAAAAACCAAACAACACCCAGAGGGGCCAAATCTATTCCTTGGGCTCACTGCTGGTGTGTAGAACTATTATTAGAGGTGAGGTTGGGAGACCAGAAGTGCAGTTTGCTGCCTTGCCTGAGGTTCTTGTTAAGCTCTCAGCATGGGTGCAGGGGGCTGTGCTCGCTGACAGCTACTTATCCCTCCAGCTCCAATATTTTTGCTGTGTTGCAGTTTCTGAAGTGTCTGGTCTGGAAAGCCTGTGAACAATGTGTTTCGGTAATCCAGCTGAGATGTAATGAAAGCATGAATGACAGCTTAGCACCCTCCTGAGACAGCCTTGGTTGTAGCCTTACTTACTATCCTTTGCAGATGTAGAAGTTTTTTGTCATGTAGCTAAACTGATAATCAAAAGATGGGCTGATATCAAAGATGACCTCCAGGTCATGAACTTTCAAACCAGACACTCTAAAACTTCCTTTAAAAGGAGCTGCAAAGGATGAAGTACAATTCAAAAGGTATCAGGCACCAGCCAAAATAAGCTCAACATTCTTTAAATCTAATTGCAGAGCGTGTTTTTCTGATACCCACAGCTAAACGTCATTTAGGTGTCTCATCAAACAGGAAATTGCTTCCCTGGGGTCACCTGTTATAGGAAAATAAGCTGTGGCCTTATCAGTATAACAATAGTTTCAAATTATACTTCTCAGTTGTAGTTTCTAATAAAACCATAGGAGCACACAGCAGACACCTGTGAATTTAGGTCTGAGAGTTTCCATAGCACATTCTCTGCAGGGAAAAAGAAATAAAATTAAAATCTTACTCTGCCCGTGTCAGTGAAGACACCAGGAAGGCAGTGGGCAGGGGTGATGCAGTGCATGGAGCTGGAAACTGGCCAGAGTCCTCAAGATCACAGTTCTATTCCCTGATCCATTATAGGCTACAAATGTCTTAAACACTATACCACTATTTACTTTTGCTCTTCCTTTTCAATTTGGATTTTAATGAGCAGGTAATACAAGGTACTGTGTGGCTCTTATCGTGTCTGAGGTCTTCCAGATAGATCTACTGTATGAATGATAAAAATAATTTCTCTCTGGGTTAGTCTTCTTGTTTTAGCTTTATGTGCTTTCCAGATAAAAATGTCTTCATAAAGGTAGGCATTTTTCACTTAAAAAGGTTTATCTCTCAGTTCTACTGCCATTACGTTATTTTACTGTGAGCTTTAAGTGACAAACTGAATTCATAAGAACTGGGACAATGAGATTATGGTATCATAGCAGTAAATGCTGGGTTCTTGGCTTGGTTTTTTGTTGATTTTTTTTTCTTTTTTTCTTTCTTTTTTTAAAGCAAAATCTGATGTAGTATTTTGTGTACAGCTGACCTTACAGGAAACATAGCAAACAATACCTGCCCATTTGTAAAAGCTGAAAAGCTGCTTTCTTTTTACTAAAAACTATTTAGCAGCATTTAAGTTCCCTTGAGATGCTGCAGTGTATACACAAACATTTGAGTTCCTCACTTGGTCCTTCTACCAGTCTTCCAAGCTTCTCTGACTTCCTCAAATCAGACATTTTAGATGACTTTTGCCTCTAGGTCTCTCATATTTTAAGAAATAATTTTCCTCTCCTGGACCTCAGAACTACCTACTGGAAATCTTATCATCCATTTAGTTCAGCATGTATTAAAGTTTGGCAATTAATTATCTGAAGTTCTAATCTAGTGAGTCTGTGCAATTAACATCTGGGTTTCAGCACATCCTTTTGCTCACTTTTTAATTTAGGACCTGAAGACAGTAGATCCCCTCTAGGAGAGCTGAAATAAGTGAAATGTAACCTATGCTTGGAATTCGTAATCCATTTCTTGTCCTAGCACCTACCCTGTTGCTCACTGCTACCTTGTTACTTCCGAGCAATTCTGGCTGTTTCTTGAGGTATTTTAATAGTTTTGTGTGACCTAAAGTGGTCTAATAGAAACAGAGAATGTGGAAATGGGGATTTAGGTTCTGTTTTCTGCTTCTTTCAATAGCCAGCTGGTGACATTGGCTTTTTTTTTTGTCCTTTTATAAAATAATTTGAATGCTGTTTGTGTCCCTGGTGTGACAGATTTAATTAATAAACAAACATATCCTGAAAACCTAATAAAATATACTGTAAAGGTGAAAAAAACCTCTGACTGCTAAAGTTAGTAACTTTCCTTTGCCTGGAGCTAAGTTACATATTTATTTGGCAATCAGGCCATTGCCCCTTCAAGAGAAAGAAAAAGAAATTAAAAAAAAAGATTCTGTTTGTATGTTTCATTCTGGGGAGCAAGGAGACTTAATTTCTATGAACAATAGTGGAAAATGCACCTGATTATTTGTTCCATAATAGAAGAGAAAATTATATAGGTGACTCTCTTCTTGGAAGGACTGTTCTAGAATTCACTGTAAATTCCTGAGTAGTCAAGCACTCAGCCATGCCTTATCCTGCTAATGGAGCATAGTGCTGTCCCTTCAGATATTTTAAAGGCAAGAGGACTGCTCAGTTCACAGCCCTGGTTTTGCATTATCAAAACCTCCACATTCTACCTTAAATGCATTGAAGTAAAAATAGACATTTGTCCTTCATTCACTGGGTGCCTGGATGCAAATTGCACCTGTGATGCTTAAAATCCTGCTGACTTTCCAACAATGCCCACAATTCATAAATCCTTTCTTATTCAGCTGTGGTGAAATGCAGTGACAACAAAGTGTCATTTACAGAATGACGCAGCTATGGCTTCTTAGGAGCAGTCACCAATGATGACTCAGGTTTTACAGGGTAAGGGCTTTTAATGGTTTAATTAAATGATGAGTGTAATGTCTCTTTTTTTGGTTTTTGTTTTGTTTTAAGTTGTTTAATTTCAGTTGTATATTTGTAGAGAATTATTGCTTGGCATAAAGTGCTTTTTTCTCCTTGGCTATGTTACTCTTGCACTATTTCTTACACACTACATCTGTTTTTCTGTGAGATTTAGCATTTAGGATGCACTCAAGGCAAACTATTTGAGGGTGAGAACTGGCAAGTTACTGTGTTTTAGTACCATTTCCTTCTCTTGCCTGAAATATTCCTGAGCACTGTGGGAAGACCTTGTCAGAATATGTAAAGACATAACTCAGCCTTCACATCATATGTGTATATGCCACAGGATGGAATATAAAAAATATAGAATAGGGCAACTACTTGCAGACATTCAGTGATTTACAGGAGTGTATCTAGAAGCTAGAAGACTGTGTAGAAGGTATGGATTAAATATTTAAGAGTTGAGACAAACTATCTTTTTAGTCTCTCTGCTTGGCTGCAGGCATATGGGTAATACAGGGGAAGATGAACTTTGGGGGTTTTGTCTCTGAGGTGTTGTAGTGTGACGCTTCCTGCAACTCACCTGTGTGGGCAAAACACCAGAGCTTCCTTCAGCCGGTGTGGGAGGGAGGCGCTGGGTGGGTGGTGGAGCTGCACTGGCCTCTGGGCAGGCCCAGGGTGGGCTCTGGACTTCACAGTGCTCAGTGCCATACACACAGCTGTGGGAAGGGGCTGGAGTGACACTTCCCGTTGCTGGAGCAGCCTGATGTGAAAAGGACAAGAAGGACAGACAGGTCATCAGTCTCTCAAGGCACCTTCCTGTACAGTCAATTGATAATTCTCAGGTAGAGCCGTAGAAATAACAGCAAGAGCATCTTCAATATAATAAAAGCATTTGGGCCTCCAGTTAACTGGAGAACAGCCCTTTCTTGGTCAGAGAAAGTTCTTAGGTCGGGCCATGCTAATTCACTTGCAAAAGAGGACATCTCTTAAGCTGCTATGAAACTGGCCTAGTAGTGGGTATGACTCCCTTCAGGTTTTCGGGAAGCATGAGTTAGCCACTGAAAATTATAAAATTGGCTTAATAAAATAAGAGATTGAGAGAAAATAGGACTAACCTTGGACTTATTGTTTGTCTTTTGGTCTCTGAACATTTTGTGACCATTGAGATACATTCTCAGGCTTTTCTCATCCATCAAGAAGATTAAAATATTGCTTTGTGATTTCGGTAAAAGCAGGAATGTTCCTGAAAGCCATTGATCCCAGCAACCAAGGGAAAAATCCAGCTGCTATAACAGTAAGTAGCACTCCAGGAAGGTCAAACATGAGGCCATTCTAGTTTGTCTTCTTACTGTAACACTCTTTTGAGCCGTGCTATGTGAGTGGTTCAAAAATGGATTTGACCCATGTAATGTACATTAGAAAAGTAAGATTGGTGGTGCCAATAAAACCAAAAACCTTTACAGGGTACAAAAGAAATTTCTCTGTCAGAGATAAGTGCTTCTACCAAGCATGTATGGAGAAGTAGCTTCCTTGTAAATGACCTAAAGAACACTGTAATCTGGCTCATTGATTGTTCTGTTTATTTAATCTTTCACCTTTGTGTTTTAATTAGCACTTTTTTATTTTTTTTTCTTGTGATGTAGTTCACTTGCTGGGGAACTGGCATATTATTTCAATATTTGTAAAAGCATGCTATGCATGCAAACAACACTTTAGTAGATAGTATCTTTCAGCAGTTGTAGGTGTGTGACCTGTTTTCTCATCTAAACTGTTTGGAAATAATATATATATATATGTGTGAAATTATTAAGGAAACAGCAACAGGAGCATTAACCAATTAGAAATGCAGATGCATTTCAAAACCATAAGTTAAACTGAAGGACCTAAGGAGTAATGACCTCTCCTCCATTTGTTGACCCTATTATTTTACACATTTTTGAAGCATAAAAAACCTCTGCTTTTTAAGAAAGTGCTCAGTCATTGACTTGTACCACCTTCTGTGTATACATAGCTGCATGTTACCAAGGACTGAGAATGAGGTGCAGTTGTTAAAGGCTAGAAAGAGAAGAGTTAGCTGAACATTTGCCTTGGAATTTAAGACTGAAACCTCCAGATTTATAACATGCTAAATTCAGCACCTAACCTAGTCCCTTCCTTTAACTATTTACTCAGAAGCAGTGTGGTAATACAAGCAGTTTTTCCTCGCCCTTTCCCCAGATGTTAGTGTTTGTAAACCACTGTAAGCACTTACCCCTTTGGACTAAACAGAGAAACACAGAGAGATTGAACTGAGGTCAAGAGCAAAACCTGTCAGCATCCATTTTCATAATGGTACCAACACTGAAGGAAGGAAGGTTTAGCTTGTAAGAGAAATTATTTAATGTAGTTTTGAGTCTCTGTAGAGAAGAGCAATGGTTTCTGTAGCATAACCAGAAATGCCTGTCTGAATATGGAAGGTGCTTAATTGCTTAGGGTTCATCAGGCTACCTCGGTCCAGAATGCCTTCTCCATAGCCTGTGGGTAGAGAGGGGTACTTCCACAGGGCTAGAGGATCTCTTAATAGTCTGCTGAGGGACCTCATTGTGAGGAGGCTTCTCTAGGTTCCTGGGTTTAGAGGTGGAAAGGAGCAGACAGCTTCACAAGCATAAAACAAGTGAAACACATGTAGGATGCTACAGTGTCTTTGACTCCTGCCCCTTCCCCATGGCAGCCTGGCTGCTGGACTCCTTTGCTGAGTGGTTTTACTGAAGATGAGCCTAGTTCGTTTCAGGTGGGCTGTGGTTTCACATTTAGTGGCAGCTTAATAGTTCCTGTCATTGATGTTCTTGTGGCTCCTGCTCTTAATTCTGTGCCATCCCACTGCACTGCAGCAGCACAGTGACCTGGATCAAGGGATTTCCCCTGCAGACTGCAGCCCTTCTTGGGGATCCCCAGCCCCACAAATACAGGCTGAAAGTGCTCAGGTTTTAAAGAACTTTTAACAAGGACCATCATGTCAGCAAAAAGGTTGAGATGATGAACCTCTGCAATGGAAGTTGCAGGTGGAGAAACTGATTCCCAGGGTTAGCCAGTGGGCTGGTGGAAGAGCTGATGCCCGATCTTGGTGCCCAGCAGAATCTTTCTTCCTCCAGTAGTACGAATACACAAATACTTCATATTTTCCTCATCTTTGACATTGGCAGTCTGCATGAATAGTTCTAGTTGTTCTCTTTGCACTTCTGCTCATGTTTTGCAGAACTTTGAGAACTGATGGGAATATCTTTTCAATTTCAAATGACTTGTTCTTTGTAAATCTCTGCTCAAAGGCATGTTGTGAATGCTAGTTAATCTAACGTTTCCTTCTGGCTAGCATGTTTTAATTATAAAATGCAGATGACTGGAAGATGGTTTAGGATAACTCTGATTAGAGGATATTTCTGTATGTCAGAGCTACCATTAGATAGTAGCAGGGCACAGTTTTGGAGTGTCATGTCCTTTTACATTTCATCTGGATGGATTGCTAATTTAGATATAAAAGGGTCACATAAGATTTGACCTCTTGCAATTCTAAGTGTGAGAAACAACACCCAAGTGCCTTTAAACTGATCTTTTGTGTAAAAGATTAGTCTATAAGCAAACTACCACTTAGATCAGTGGTATCACTTCCAACCCAGCAAGCAGGAGAAGGCCAGAGACAGCACTCTTGGCACTGCTGAGGAGCAGGAGGGCTTGAAGGTGCACAGGCTGGCATTGACTGGACCACAGGTGAGTTTGAGACTAACCAAAGTACAGGAGAAGGCACTACACTTGCAAATGTTTTGGGAAAAGCTGATTTGTTGTAGTGAGGGGCCTTTTGAAGCATTTTTTGTTTCTTTTTGGTTTCTTTTTAGTTTCTTTTTGTTGTTGGGGAGGGGTGTGCACCCAATACAGTGTGACTTTTTAGTTGGGTTTTTTAGATACTTTTTCTTCCCTGGAAATTTTTAAGCAAATAATTTTTTTTTAATTTATTTTGTGACTGGTGTCTCTAAGGCTTACCAGTAGTAGAAGCATGAAGAGCCTCTGGGAAAAGACCACTGTAGATAACTTTGTACCACTCAAATTGCCTGTGCTAGGGGTCAAGCCTAAGGTCCAGAACATTATCTCCTGGGCCCTCTGAAAGAGCAGGTGGTGCTGAGCCCTGCTGCTGGCCCTCCTGGAAAGGGAGTGAGGGAGCAGGTTTCTCAACCACCTAAGTGGTGGGCCAGGAGGAGGGAACATGCTGTGTATATATCAATATATGTGGATGTGTGATACGTATGCATGTATATGTGCAATCCAAACACTGGTCTCTTGGGAGTTACTCTGTGGCTGTTCATATAAACATAGTCATTTAATATTTTTCTCTTTGTGGAAAATCTTTGACCAGTATGCATTTTTTAATTTAACAAGTAAATATATAAATAACTGGAGTAGATATATTATTAATGCAGAACACTTATTGTGTAAGTCACTGAAAGTCACAGATGTGTCATAAAAATAGATGGCAATCAATAATCACAGGAAAATGTTATTTGTTTCTTGCAAAGCTGCAGCTATAAACTCCCCTTCCTGCCAGTAGGAATGTTATTGCTGCAGCCCTGCTTAGGTAGTTCAGAACAGACAGTATCATTCACAGTTTTAAAGAAATTAACTTCAAGAAGCAGTCTTTCAAGCAAATAACACCACTGTCCCATACTGCAGAATAGGGCTATTTAAAAATGAACCAGAAAAAGCTGACTGAGCTCTGAAAGGAAAGTCACCTTTGCATGGAAATGAATATTGCCTTTACACAATGTATGTACACCTTTTCACAGAATCACAGAATCTTTTAAAATTATTTTAAATATAGACAATGTAGAACAGAAAAAGGGATTCATTGGAGGTTGCATGTTGCTTTAGAGCTAAAATTCCTTAAAGCAGGCTTGCAAGCCAAGATGTTTGTATTAGTTATTCTGTGGCTGCATCATTTGATAACTTGACTAACATTCAGAAAGCCCATCTGTGTGAAAGTCGCTTCACTTTAATTAAAAAGAACAGATATTAAAATAATTGCCTCCATTTCCTTCCTGTGCTGATGGACCCATTTGAAACTGCACATTTGAAACATTGCATCTTCTTTGTGATTGTTCCATTTTCCTCAGTCCCAGTGATCTAGTCCACTTACTGCATTGATAGAAACCCTCTAAATACATTAATTACATATGGCTTTTTGCATATTGGTTTGACACTGTTGATGACTTTGACTTTTCTTAAACATATTTGTTGGTTTGGGGCAGTGTATCTGATACTCACTGGGTTCTTTGGAAAGGAAAGGGAGCCTGGATTCGAGGTGTGCACTAGGACTCATGGAAAGGAGGTGTGCAGGAGACCCTGAGAAGAAGCTGCAGCCACAGCAGATACAGGGTGCTAAGTCAGAGTGCTGATTCTGGCAGCCTACGCTGCCTCTGCGAGGCAAAGCAGAAACCTGCCACTTTCCACTGTGCTACATAAGTTGTTCCCATGTGCAGGGCTACACAGCTTTCTAGAGCATTCCCAGGCAGGACACTAGAGTTTGACCCAGTCTAATTCTCTACCAAACAAAAAGTCTTGGCATGTAGCTGCCCCCTTGTTTTCATAGGCATACAGTCTCTGTGACTTATGAATCATGATGTATGAAAATGAAAAAAAAAACCTGTTGTGATGTGCTTTTGGCATCTTATTTCTTTTCACGGATTCCTTATTACATTCTGTCAGGTGTCTGACACAAGAAGCTGTCAATACTGTGATTTAACCTTGGTGTGACACCTCCAATTTCAGTGCCTGGGACTGTGAAACAATAGATCTGAGCTGAGCTGTTGAAACTTCAATAAAGTTGCATTTAATTTTATTTTTTTAAAAAGATGTTTCATGTGTGGGAGAATTTTTTCCTATTGCTCAGGATAGAAGCCCAATTTGTTCACATTTTCTTGATTTGTAGGCTATTTTTTGACAATTATTCTCAGAAAAGACAGGTCAGACTAGTCTGTCCTCTTGCAAAGAATTCAGGAATAGATACAGTTGTTTTGCTGCTTACTCATGTAACAGTAATTTAGTTCATTATAAATATCTAAGCTGTTAATACCAAAATAATATTAGAGGAAGTTACATGGATAAATGTGAAGCACTCCAAACAGATTGGTTTGGGTATTTTTTAATGATGTAATCCCTCAGAAACCTGCAGTGAGTCAACTCCAGTCTACTTGGGCACTGTAGTTTTATTTTGTCTAATTTCAAGAATTTGCAACTAACGATGTATATGCATCTTGCTCTTTATCACACAGTGGGGAACAGGGTAGTGCCCCCCATCTACCTTGAATTAAGCTATTGTGCAGAGTTCTAGCAACATCAGGGGGAAGATGCTTAGGAAAGGCTCAGCAGTCTGTGTTGCAGCCAGAACTGGGAGAAGGACCATGCATTCCGTAACCATGAAGAAGGTACTGAGGCTTTTCTGTAGCAGAACCATGGTGATATGAGACTGAATCCAAACCCAGCAAGTGTCTGGCTCAGATTTCCAAACCAACTTCCAACATTATTTCCCACAAAGTGCAGGGCCCTCTGTACTGACAGAGGAGCACCTAATACAAGTCATTAGTGTTCCTGGAAATGTGATACCTGCCAAACTGAAGTCTGGCACTTCAAAAATATGTTGCCCTGTGTCAACTCTGAAGTATCAAAGATGATATTGTTGTCACCCGACAGTGCTGGTAGGTGTTGTAGAAGGGGGCTGTCATCTGGGCTTCATTGATCACACTAAGCAGCTTCTTTACTTTCAATTACTCATGGATGTCAGGAGGAGAAAGAGAACACTAGAGAGGTATTATATGTAGTGGCACTTCAAAGGTGATTACTCTTTCTTCCTATCAATCACGTTAAGGAAATTCTCCTACTGCACTTGATAATCCTATTTTCCTTTGAAGAAAAGAAACAGTCTTGATGCCAAGCTAGCCATAGAATTAACAGTGTCATTACACATTTTTGAACTTATTAGAGTGTACTTAGTATGCCTGAGATGTAATAGATTTGAAAAGCAATTTGTCCAATGATGATATGAAGTGGATAGCAATTTTTTTCCAAAACAAATTGCAGATAGCAACTAATCAGTCTTTTTTGCTAGACTCTTATGTACAAATGTTTCACAGCTGCCTGGTTGTGTGACTCAGGAAGGGTTAAAATTAACAGAAATAAGGACATGGTATAGCAAATCACTTAGTATACATTTTGATTGAATGCAAACTTTTCAAGATGACTTTCTAGCCTGTTGTGATGGTACAGTTTTTTGTTGTTTAGAGCATGGTACCTGCATGTTTAGATTAAATTGAAGATCCACCATACAGCCAATCTATACAGAGAGTTTTGTTTACTTTGGAATCAATCCATTCAATAAGTGTGGGGTGGAGCAAGATTTCAATCTTAATGAAGATAAGGGATTTATTGTCAGCCCTTCAAAACAGGTTGAGCCCGTTATCCTAATGTTTTACAGAAGATCTGTTTATTGAGAAAAAGACACCCAAGCTGTCTGCAGCTGGAACATTCAATACATGCAGTGCAGGTGGAAACAAACCTTTGGGAAGGACTAGTGATTTTGATCCGGCGGCTCTTTTCTTACAACATAAACCAGCAGAGCCTGCTGGTTTTGCTGCAAAAAGTGGTATGTCTCCAGTGAACCCCAATCATACATTCCATCTTCTCTTCCATCTTCCTTTCTTTTATTTTACAACCCTTTCACAATTTATTTTACAAATCTGAGAAAGCGTGAGCAAAGGAGCCCCATGAGCTTTATAAAGACCAATAATGACTGTGTAAGTGAGCCCATTCAATCTCCCCTTGGGCTTGATGATGCACCTGACAGAGCAGAAGATTCCCAAGGGGTCAGAAAGTCTGAGGGGGAAAAAAACCCCAGACAAATCAGAGAGCTTCAAACAAATCCCCCCTGCTTCCATCCCCCCCGGGCAAAACATTGGAGTCAGCAGTGTTCCTTGATGGAAAAGGAACGCCTTGCTTTGAGAGATTTCCTTTGTTGTTAGCTCCTTCCCAGGCTCTGTGAGGTTTGGACACCACAGTCAGGATCTTTTACTAAGAACGTTTGCTGTTCTGAGTGCAGCTGCTGGGAAACATTTTCTTCTTATTCTTGCCTCAAGGCATTAGTAAACTGATGGAAAATACAGCTGATTGCTCTGTGATATGACTGGGATTGCTGAAATCCTTAGATTTCCTGAGATACCTAACCTGTGATAAACCTCTATGTGATTTACATAATTAATTATCTATATAGAGGTGCCACCCAACTGGTCCTCATTTTCCAGAGTCTGTGATTGCTTGCCTTTGTGAGCAGGGTATAAGGTTCCCAGGCTGACAGAGGAGGATCTGAGATGAGATGGTTTTCCTGGTGTCACAGCAAGGCATTGGAGACTCAGTGCTATTCACAGCCTTTCCCTCCCGTGCTCCGACTGCGAGATGTAAAGGCCTAAACAAAGGACAGTGTATGGAGAAAAATCATTTGAGCCAGCATTCATGACAGCTTTTGGTTGCAACACGTTGAACTGTTATAACACGAGCACATCACACCAGTTGGGCAGAAGTGTGAGATCTGGGGAAGGTTGCAAATGTTCTCAGTGTATCACAATTATAGCCATCACAGTGCTAAACAACGCTGTGAAAATACAGGGTTGCGTAACCTGCAAGTTCTCACATCTTCCCAGTGCTGGGGTAAATTTTGGGCAAAAATAGGACAGCACAGGATAAAAGGGAGATATCTGGATCACTGCTCTCCTTGGCAAGCTTCTATTTGTGCTTTGGTCAACTGACAGCAGTCAGAGGTGAGGCTCAAACCTTTGGATTTGACGTGGTGGTGAAAGGCCTTAGCCAATCTCCAATGTATGAATAGCTAAAACACAGTGTTTTACAAACTGTTTTGACTGTAATTTCTGGGAGCTGCCTTTCCTCCAGGGCTGGGGATAAGAACCTGCAACCAGTAATTAATAGCTGCAGTAGCAAATACTAATTCTTTATCCCTATGAGCTGCTGCCAGCAGCAGTTAATGTAAATGTTGTGTGAGTCCTTTTCAATTCTGTTGCTTTTCTCTGTCTGGGGAAAAACATAATTTTTCCATAGTTTGATAAACAATTAATGAATCTGTTGGGGCTTTGTTAAAAAGTCATTGGCATGAAGGGGTCTGGGGCTTAGCAGAGAGCCTGTTCTGCCAGGCTGCAGTAGATCCCCCAGCTGCAGGAAGCAGAGGAAGGTGTTGAGGATCCCAGGCTTGATTCATCTGTCCCGTGACATTATCCCATGTGAGCAGACTGCTCTGTTGCTCACAGTGGTCATTCCTGGCTTTGTCAGTGCTAGGGAAGGGGAAGTCAGACTCTTGGATGGGTGTATATGATTAAGGGGCCATTCAGACACCTCAGGACATTTAGGCAATTTTTGTTAGTGACTTGCAAGCATGCCTAAAGCTTAAATCTTACACTCAACTTTAAACTTCTCTTAGAGAGATATGCAGATATTAACCATGAATATATAACACCAAAGTAGATAAAACTACTTACCTGTAGAAAATGTGATTCTGATAGGATAATAAATGCTTTTATATTGCCTCTGAGCAATTGGTTAAATATTTTGTGGGCAGTGAGCCCACAGAGGAGTCTTCCAGAGCAGACCAGACCAGACATACCTGGTGAAAAGTAGAAAGTCATAAGCAAATACCTGTGTGAGCTGTTGCTGCATCCTGGATTGTGTTGGGGTCGTTGCATAAATGTATAGGAAACTACTTGTCTCTTGATTCAGGTGGAGTTTCAGAGATACTTGTTCGTTGCCAGCTAATAGATTGGAGGGAAAAAACAGTGCTTAAAGTATCAAGTGCCTGCTACTGTGTAAAATGATGGGGAGCATTCGTGATTAGAATTATGTATTTTGCTTTCACTTTGTTACACATTGATGTCTTCCTACATTTGAGACAGGCATACAGAACTACATCTATTTTCACTTTTGGTGCTAGTGCTGAATGCACTGCCGACTGCCTTCTCTCAGCAAGAGATGAGACATGCCTTAAAAGCAAGCAGTTAATCACAGTCCTCACTATACAAAATACTTGTTTTACCTCTTACTTGTTCCCCCCACCCCCCAACTAAAATAACAGCGATTGCAATTGGTTTGGGACAAATGTTTCCAGAATAGTTGTAGTTGCTACCTTTGCTGGTAAAGGAATGCTTTGTCTGGAGCTGTGACTGTAGTAGTTTCTGGTTTAGGGTTAATGAGAAATCACATTTAAAAAGTGTCAGAGTAGCTTTTTCTCCCTAGATTTTGCGTTTGGGAATTAACCCAAATTGTATTATCAACACAATATATCATTAAAATAATGACACTAAATGATAGTTTACAATGTTCAGTACACACTGAAGTGGAAAAATATAATTAGCACATCTCTGCTGCAACTCTTTATTAGTTGTTATAACACCAGAGTACATCCTGGTAAGGATCCTAAATCACAGACTGTATCACTGCAGTGCTGATGTCGACAGAGAGCTGCAGCCCTCAGATGAGAATTTCCAAGTTTTCTGTACCACTTGCTTTTCCCACCCTCATAATCTGGGGTTATATTTTAGTGTGACTCCACAATGGCTAGGCAACGTTGCAGGATTCAGGGAGAGCCATGGAAATTAGTTATAAACTGCCGTAGCAGCAATATTCCGCTTCTTTTCTGGCTTTTCCTTTTTTTTTTTGTTATTGTCTTTTCACCCTTGAATTAATGCTTACTTAAAAGGAGCAAAAGTGAAGAGGGTAGGAGTCTGGCACAAGAGAAAGTTGACAGATGAAAGCAGAGAAATAGGTAAAGGATGGAATGAAAGTCAGTGAATAGTCAGAAAGGTTCTGGACAGATAGAAATGGAAGAAAGAGAAGGAATAGAAGCAGAAAGGAGGAGATAGGATGATGTTGTCAAAAATAAAATTAAATAAGGCCTTCTGCCTGCACCAGCCTCAGTACCCCTGAACTGCCAGCCTTGTGTTGTTATTTTACAGAGCTTATTTGTGTGACAGGATTCACAAGTACGGGTCTGACCCTGGTTCTGCAGAAAGCAGTGGGTTTGCCAGTGAGCTCAGTGGGGACCAGAGCTTGCCTGGTCCCGGTGGGTAAAGAAACTACATTTTAAAAGACACTGTTCACCTCACAGCTGTGCACAAAATGGGGCATTTTTCATTCTTATAATCAATAACTTGGTGCCAGAAGGAAATTACTAGCAAAAATCTAGTTTTCTCCTTTATCTCATCTGTTGTCATTAAGCAGTGAGGTAAAACAATGGGTAGGCTTAAAATTAGCTATAGGCTTAAATCAGTCCTGTTGCTGAGAAAGTACTATCAGGAGGGTAGCCAGCATTTGGAGTCTAACAGACAGTTTCCTCAGGGAGGAGAAAATGATGATGCACTCTGCTATTTCTTTGCTGCCATCAAGTTTATTCACAAAGAAGGCACCCTGTGACCTGTTTCCACAGACACATTAGGCAGCAGATAACAAGACTACTTTCCTTTGTCTGTCAGGCCAAACCTCTTTCTTGGTTACTGATTTCCTCAAAGACTCCATTTCTGGTCTTGCAGGGCAGCTTTCCCAGTTCTGCTCTTATTGTGTAACTCTTGGGATGTCTCTCTCTGTCTAACACTTGAAAGGTTTGAGGTGTTTCTGTTCGTTTTCTGCTTTCTACCTACATACACCCCTCGTGACAGTAATATCTAGTGAAAAGTTCCTGTCTGCATAGGCTGATTCCTAAATAACCTTTCCAGAGGTTTGCGTTTGGGTGGATGAATCAATATTGTTTCAATTATTTTACATTCTAACTTCTTCCTGCGTTTAGTACAAATGAAATGGAGCTGCTGAACACCTCAGCTTCAAACAGATCTCACCCATAATAGCAGCATGTTGAGTCAGTTCCTAAGTTTGTTCTGTAGAGGCAGGCATTTTCTTTCTAGCAAAATATCAAACAAGAAGTAGAAATTCCATTAAAGTAAAAAGAAATGTAAAAATGCAAATTTCAAAGTGCATTACCTGGAAAGAAATCCTCCAAATGGCTCTGGTTTTATAATGAACCCAGCAAAAAACCCCAAAACAATCCAAAAAACCTCAGTAGGCTGATGCAGAGGTTAGCCAGGCGTTATTTCTGTCAGTGTGAAGCTGCCTCTGTCGTTTTAGATGGAGCTTAGGGTACAAACCTGTGTTGGTTCAGATACTGCTCAACTATACTTTGCTTTTTGAGTGTGAATTGACCCAAAACTCTGGTTTTGGCAACGCCTGTGCTGCCAGCTTTTATGCAATTTCAGGCAATGCAGAATGCGACCAGGCAAAGCACAGTACCTGTCTGGTTCTGTAATTACACATACATGGCAGGCCTGGATTGTGCCTCTCTTGTTAGGCATCTCACTAGAGCAAATCAATCCTGGTGTTGCCATATCCTCTTGCTGTTTTCCTGTATCTCCTAAAAACCAGTGAGCTGGAAACTTGTTCCTTCCATGTTACTGGTGTCAAAACAGTAATGTAGTTGCAAGGCCTATTTAAGCCATTGTTGGGCATTTCTGATTTAGCTGAGGTTATTTTCATGGCTCATTAGGACAGCACAGGAGAAGAGAGATCCTAAACCCAAGCATACATACTTATATTCAAATCAATACTGGCTCTTCAGGTTCACAGTAAATATGTTGTTCCTAATAAGATGACCCTGAACCTTCAGAAATGAGCTGGAATTGTACTGCCTCATTTTCTCTGTGTAATAATGGACCAGAAACCCAGATATATTACTCAAGTCTTTTTTTCTGTAGCTTGATCACATCAGACCATCTTATTTTCCTTTTTGCATTGCAGAAAACTAATTTGAAATATAATTATGTTGCTGCTGGATATCAGCGTGGCTGTTTGGCTGCCTATGAGCACAGCGATCACCATTTGCTAGGTGACATTGTGTGATATTATCTTCACATCTATCACAGCTCTTCCTCTCATACTTGCACAATTCAAGCAAATATCTTAGCATCTGCATGGTGAGCCTACATGGGTAATGATTGTTGTGGGTTTATGCTTGTTTGGTTTTGTTTCTTTTTATACTAGGTCAGCAGCAGTTGCACAGTGCTACCTTAATTCATGAAAAACAAAGGTCTATAATCAACCTCTGGTTTTATCAGCACAGAACTAGGAGTGATGTTTCGGGGATTTTTTCGACACTGCTTTTAATATTTTATATAGGATTTTTTTAAAGGTCATTTGAAAATTAAGGCAGATTTGTTTTTTGCCATTTTAAAAAAAGCAAGGGAGAGTATTTTAGTGTGAACTGTTCAGTGCCTGCTTCTCTACAATGTACTGTCTGAGGATTTGATCCCATTTAGGTCTGTAGAAGCATCATTTATTTGACACACTAAGAAAATAGTCTTTTTGTTTTAAAAGTGCAACTTTCTGACACAGGTATCAGAAAGTTGCACCTGTGCCCTGCTGTTTTCTTTTCCTTCTTTGTTACTTCTAAGCCTTGATTATTAGGGTTTTTTTTTCTGAATATGGTGCTCCATGCCTGGGAGCTTGCATGAGGAACACTTGCTGGTTATGTGGTGCACAAAAAAAAAAAAAAAGAAAAGCAGCTGGCTGGTGCTGTTGGTGGAGTGTTTGTAGTAAAGAAGAGGGCTGTGAATCTAGGGGCTTCATTGTCTGGAATGTATTGACATATGGAGCTCCCCTCTTCAGCTTCCAGGGTTTCTTGAGGAAAAACAGGAGACATTTTCACAAGAAATGCCACTTCTTGTGTGTCCATGCTTCTGCTTGAAGACATTCTTTCTGGCTGATTCTTATAAGTAATTGGCACTGGATTTAGGATCTTTAAATAAAGGCAAGATTTTCTTCTCAGCAGGAGATGAATGCTATGCTTGAAAACTGCCTTTGAAAATTAGTTTCTTCTGTTGATGGGTCACTTGATGTGGTTACCCTAAGAACCCTGTTGTACAGACTGAAATTATACCTTCTTGACGTTTGAAAAATATGTCAATATCTGTACTAAATTTTGCAGTTGCAAGAAAACAGCATGATACTTTAAATCACTCTGGGGGGAGAAAAATAGATGACCAAAATCTTAGATAAAATCACGGGGAAGTCTCAGAAGTGTCAGTCTGTAGTTTATCCTCTGCGCTTGGAAAACAATATTGGCGGTCGTGGCAGCTCTGTGTACACAATGTCCTCGGCAATGAGACATGGGTCTTGTTGCCACAGATATCTGTTTTATAGCCAGCTACTTCAGTTCTGTTCAATGGAAAATGGAACATTCTGCTTCTCAGGAGCATCTGCTGTTATCTAGAAGTCCTCCACTCTCCAACTTGGTATAGGAGCCATTCACTATTGTTTTATCAAATATTCCAGATTCCCCATCATGACAAGTGCAACATGTTCTTGTGTCAGAATTACATAAAAACATCTGACTTTCAGAGGTTGTCTAATCTGTTCCCTGCCCCAGGCCAGAATCATGACTGTCACCAACGCGAGCTTCCCACAGCCTCTTCAGACACATCTGTCCCAGAGCTCTACATCCCACAACAGAAAGATTTCATTTACTCTAGTGGCCCCTTCATGATACAGTTTAGCTTTCTAATGCTTTCTGGCTATCAGAGACACAGATAACAGTGTCTCCTCTGTATCTCAAGATGTTATGTTTGTGTATTTTCTTCTTTAGGTTCCTGTAGCCCATTACCAGTGATGTCATTTAATTTTTTATCTACAGCTTCCAGCACACTCCTTAGGCAGAAGACATTTTAAAGGGCTCAGTGGTCACTCATTTGTAACTTCCTCGTCATAAATGAGCATCATCAATATAGATGTTGTACATGCTGACCAAAATCCGATAAAAAGAAGAAATATTCCTTTATTCTCAACTTTATTATATCTTCCCATTAAAGATTTTAATGCTCGCATCTTCTAGACCTTCTTTCATATAGCATGAAAGAAGTAGCTGCCATCATTGCAGTTTCTTTGCCAAGTGAGATTAAGCATGTGCAAGATCTCTTTAATTTTGAAATAAAATCTTTTCAAGCTTGTTATGTCCTTTTGTGGACAGTTGATATGTGTTGGTTGATTCAGCTGTGCCAGGCTGCTTTACTTCCATTAGCAGACATGAATAAAGAAAGCCATCTCGCTTTCACTAGTGTGTGTGTCTTCCACTTTCCTGCTTCTGGGATATCATGCTTATTTGCTGTAATGCCACTGAATGTTTTTCATACTACAAAAATACCCAGAAAGAGCAGCTTACTGTATGTAGCTCCCTGGAATTTTTGCTGCTTCAGTTAACTGAGTAACTTAATATTTGAACTTGCATTATCTGCCGTGTTTCCTTGTACTAGCATCAACGTGTTTTCCCCTTTTTTTTATTCTTTTTTAAATTTTTTTCCCCTGGATGCCAACAGAGGATAATGTGCTGTCCTTGCTGTTCTTGCCTACAGCAGAGTAATTTCAATATGCCATTCTTCCTTTGGCAGAACAGGAACAGATGACACTCATAAAACAGATCTCTGCATTAGTCCTGAGCCCTTCTCCTACATCCCTGGCACCAATAAGATTTATTATTCTTCTAAATATCTCCTGGCAAGCTACTCAGAATTCTGGAAAATTATAATAAAGGATTTCAGCCTGAGCACAGACAGCATACCACACTGCTCAGAGTGGCGAATGTTCTCTGCCTGTTGGGCTGAATCACAGAGGAGATGTATCATAAAATTACACATCAGCAAGATGTTGCGTGGGCCCTATGGGGTGACCAACAGTCCTGGCTTAAGTGTCCAGCAAACCAGTTGTCTAAATTGGTGTAGTATCTTTATATGCTGCCTAGTTATTACTGAGGGTCTCATCTCTCTGGAGTTGGAAACAACCTGTAAAGCCAAGGGGAGACAACTACGTAGTGTGATATTGTCTTTAGTGCTCATCTCCAGTGTCTCTTCTCAATGCTTTATGCAAGAGACCTTCTCTCTTTTGTCTGCAATTGTCTGATGTGACGATTCTGCCAGTTCTATAGGTGAGTTCAGAGTCCCCCACAACTAGCCCAAATGAAGGGCAGCAATTATGGTCATCAGCCTCAGCAAGGTTCCCCACAATGCACCATAACATTAATAGGTTGTAGTTTTGGGTTATTTTCAGCATTACTGAAACAAAGCTGGGCTCAAATATTAATTTTATGGGAGCCTGGGGGAATTAAATAGGGGAGGAGAAAAGCCTCTGCAAATATGACAAGATGGGAATTCCCACTAGTGAACCTCTTTCAGTTATAGTATTGGAGATTGTATTACCCTTCCTGCTGAAACACAACACTTTGTCTGGTTTCAACTGATGTGTCTTGACAAGCTGATGTAGCTGGGACAGCTCCTCTGACCGGAACCAGTTTGTAGGCGAGAGCATGTATGGTTGTCTCCTGCTGCATAATGGAGAAGCTCTTCTTTGTTAATGTTAAAGGAGCTAAGAGACACTGTACTGTGTGAAATCTAGTAGTGACAAAATAATGTTTCCAGAGCCATGCAAATATCATCACCTTTGTAAAGCAGCCTTAAAGACAAGCAAGCATCAGCGAACAAACAGCCAGATGTTTACTGCACGCTGTGGGCTCCCTGGCAAATATGATTAATGGGTTCAGTTTTAGACATTTCCTTCCATCATATGTCATTTCAAGGGAAATCATAGAGGAAACGAGAGCAGTCCTTTCCTTTTCTAACACTCCTAATTAGAAAGCATCTGTAGCTTCTAGTGCTTGTATCCTTTTCTCAGAAGATGAATATTGCAATGTTTTGCCAACTCACAGACCTCCTTTTTGCTCAGAAAATATGGATGCTCTCATTCCCCAGTGGTGTTGGGTGTCTCTCTGTAGATCTTCAGACTTTCCACGTTTAGTCATGGCCTTCTAGGCACTTGCGTTGGCTTCTCACATAGCCAGAACTAGTGAGGGGCAGTTTGAGAGGTCTGTCATGTTTGTAACCTCCCCAACCTCTATTTGCCCTTCGAACCCTAAATTGCATAATTCTCAGAGCAACTATCTGTTCATTTATATAATATTGTGCACACATCTTGTCATGTCTTCTGACATCCCAAATGTGCCCGTGAGACATGTGCAAGGGGCTCAAAAAACTGTAGCTGCTGAGTGTCCACAGCCTTTCACTGTGTGGTGTTATCTCCAACTCTCTTCTACCTATGGATTTTTATGTTGAGATTGTTACCAGCTAAGGTTTATCAGACCCTATTCCTCAAAGTCAAAACATTTGGTCATGGGAAAAGCAGGGAAGAGGCTGGTGCCCAGAGCTAGGGACAGAGGAGCAGGCCTGTTGCCCGGACTGCCTCTCTTTAGCAATAAGGAGATATTGCTTCTCTGGAGCATGGACTTAGCAGTTAGATCACATAAAAAAAAAAATCAGATGAGACTTGTAGTCTAATGGAAGGACCTTACTCTTCCTCTTTTCTATTGGACCAAAGTAATGGATCCCATACTTTGGGAAAAGGATGCAGTTCTAAAGAGATGCAAGTTTTTGTTCATGTGTCTCCTGTGAGGTGTGTAATCCTCATAGGCAGCGCTCAAATCTTCCACAGAGCTTTTTCAGGCAAAAAGTTTCAGTTATTAGTAAGCAGCTCATAATTTCTAGACATCTGCTAAACTTTTCCCAGTTTGGTTTGTTGAAGATGGTAAATGTCGCTGCCCAACGTGGAGTAAGGATTTTTCCTTTGGAAGTCAATTCTTCCTTTAAACATACTGGTAATACGTTAAGAACATTAACTATTTCATCATGTTCCTCATGTTGTGGGAAAAAGACCCATTTGGATGCTGACCTGTGTGACCTACTCTTGGGAACCTGCTTTGGCATGGGGGTTGGACTTGAAGATCTCTGGAGGTCCCTTCCAACCCCGACAATTCTGATTCTGTGAATTTAGTTTTGTAGTCACACAGAGAAGAATTTTGGATTCAGTTCTGCAGTTTAACAGTATTTAAGGTCAGTGCTTGGAAAGTAAACATATTGATGGTCAGATTGTTATAAATTGCTTTTGATGTACCTTGAAATGCAGTGGGCTTAATGCATTTCTTAGATCCAAAAGAGAGTTTACTTAGCAAGAAACACATTTGGGTGATTTAAGTGAAAATATGGGGCTAATGTACACAGCATTGCTGAATTAGGGATTGCTTTCTAACTCTAGCCCACTTTTTATGAAGAGCTCCCATTTTGCATGGTAACGTGTGATTAAATTTATGTATTTTTCCAAGTGTACCCTGCTGGCAACAATATGGAGAAGCCTCCAGACGAAACCCAGCAGAAGTAGTTCACGTGCTAAATTTGCCTTCTGGAGTAAAGAAACTTAGATGGATAATTCAGGTACTGAAGGGGGCTTATTGTTGGAATACACTGATGGAGGTCTCCCAGTTTCTGTGGTTTCTCTTTGCTAAGGATCCAGCTCTTCAGCCCCCTCGCCCCCTTCCCCCCCCAATTGTCTCAGAAAATATTGTACCTTTTGTGATATGTTAAAGTTTCATTCTGGAAAAAAAAAGGCAAAGTAAAAAATAAAAATAAGTAAAGGTGTTGGCTTTTGTTGTCCATCTGAGATGTGTGTGTTTGCCCCCATCAGCAGCAGTCACTTTCCTTAGATTGCCCTGCAACTTCTTTTCCTCGGTGACTATCGTTGCAGCTTGTTTACAACAGGGCTGGAATCAGTGGCACGGTGGTATAGAGAGCATGCTGAAAAGCTTCATTGTGCCCTTTTAAAATGCATGGTAGATATTATTGTTTAGGAGGAAGGAAATGACAGAATAGAGCAAAGCAACTATGGCACATTAGTCATAGTTACACTCCTTCATTACTGCTTCAAATTGAAAAATGCCAACCACTGCACAGCTCACTGAAGTAAGTTCAGAGAGAACTGCGCACATTCAAAGGTCAGAAAAAGGAAAATTATAAACCATATTGTTTTACTGCCTCCACATAATGATTTATTTTTTCTTTGTCTTACTTTCGAAGTTGAGAAGATAGAGGGATTGTGCTAGGGAATGAAATTTTAGAAATTAAATTTACTTGCAATGTAACAGCTTTTTTATTTGAGTGGAAAGCTTGTCAAGCAGGGCTGTATTTATAGGCATCCTTTGGGAACTGTGCCTCACAAGGTGAGATTCAAGAAGCTTTGGAGGCTGATTTCTGGATATAAGGCCGGATAATTTAGCAGGATAGTGGGAGTATTTGCCTCTCCTAACTGCCTAATTTAATTTACCATTTTTTAAATTTAACTATAAAGCACTTTCGTTTTATGTTTTATATGGTTTCTATGTTGTGGGATGTCGTTACTTTGCACACTTGGAACCTTCCTAATTCTTTCTGTTCTAGCAAATAACATGTTACAAAATTGCAGTATCCAAAATTTGTTCTGACTTCTTGGACTCTGAAAGCGGCTTTTCAGTTGTTTTTTTTGGTGCACGTTCTGTGGTGTGACTGCATGCTCTGTGACTGCATCTACTTAAAAACCTAAAACCTATGTGACTGTGCTAAGAATATTCATGAGCTGAAGAGTCATTTGTTGTTTTGCTTTTTGCATTAGGTTCTTCTGGTGAAAATATTTTGGTTTGTACAAACTTCATAGCTAATGGGTCTCGATGTCAATTTGTCTGAAACTTATTGCATATCAACAGATTTCTGTCTGTGCATATAAAAACAGACTAAAATAAAATAGACATAAAAGGTCTTCTCTGTTTCTGGTTGAGACTATTATAATAATGATAACTGTGGCATGGTCTTGACTGCCACTGTTCTGACCAATGCCAAACAGAAAATGAAAACATGCTCACTCGTTGACAATGTCCCCGTGGAATTCTGATACAGAATAAAATAGCTACAATTCCTATTTCAAGGGAAATAGCATAGATAACAAATGGTTTAGATATTTTGAGAGGTTCCTGTTCAAAAGCAGTTGGGTACATCTTTATAAGACGCTTGTTATTTTTGTTAAGTGTGACAGATTTTTAGATGAATAGATTTTATTGTATTTCTCTTCAAGTGTAGCTAATTAATGAACACTGCATTATTTGAAAACACTTAGGTGAGTTTAACTCAACTTTGCCCTGGGGTTGTCAGGAATGGCCTTTCAGACCTGAATGCAAGACTAGAACTGTCTTTGGCAATGGAAAGCTGTGCACTCTATGGTGATGTAGATAACTTACGGAGATCAGGGTTTAATGTTTGATGTTGTTAAAAACCCTCTTTAATGTTGTTAAAATGAAAAGCCTCTTCGTGTCACCAGTCCTTACACGTTTAAAATTTTTTGAGGGTAAGGTGCAAAACAGAGAAAAAAATGTATTCTGGCATGATACAATTTATTAGCAACATGAATTGAGTGGCAGTGTTCTTTTTATGTACTGCAATTAGTCACTGATAAAATAAGAGATTGGAATGCACAAATACAATCTTATCTGTTGATGGGTTTTTAGCAGAAAACAAAAGTCAAGTCTGTTGTCTTTAAAAAGCAGAAAGATGTAGTGAAAACATTTTATACAGGGTTTTTGTATACTTTTAAAATATATTTTTCTGTTAGAAGATGTAGAGGACCAGTTAGCGTCAAAACCCCAGAAAATCTGAAATGAGCTGACAAAGAAGCAAGCATGCATTTTGTATCTCAAGTCATGGAGCCTATGAGTTTTGTAACAACATGCCCTCAGTTTTTTGAGACAACCTTAATTCCCCATGTAATTAATTCAAAACTGAATTTGCATCAGTACACAGTTTGTTGATTCTTATTGTGTGAATTTGTAAAAAAACCCCATGTAATTGTGTGCTGCATAGAAAAAGGACGGTATTTTGGTGGATCAATAATGAAGGATTCGGTGATCCTTAGTTAATCCCTAGATATTGATTCTGTGATCTAAATTCATTTTAAGTTGATTTTTCTCAGGCTCTACTGGAGTGCTATCCTCTCAAATCTTGGTTGTACTTCTCATTTGTTATATTGATATGTATTCCACGTTAAAGATATGTCAAATGTATCAGGCAATTTAAGTGACATTTGATTGCTGAGGTTGATGTTTGGCTTCGGGTAGTTATTATTTCCTTCTAATCATAATAATGAATTTGCTATGAAGCTTCATCTTTTTATGGTTCAAACAAGGTATAGAGTTTCCAAGAGTTATATTGCAATTTCTTGTTGCTGGTGTCTGTCAACCATAAATAATTGTGACTGTCTTGATTTTTCTTTACACATCTAGATAGGTTGCCCAGTAGAGCAGAGAATACCAATTTAACACTATTTAGGACAGCATTGTGAAGTATGTCTTGAGCTATGAATTATCACTCAGGAGATGCCAGTGGGAAGCAAAGTTCAAAGAGGATGTTCATAAGAATGTGAATTTCTTAAATACAGTTTCCATGGATCGATCAGTTGGGTACAAAATGAAAAGGTTGCATTTCTTTGTGGCCTTTTAACAGAGCAGAGGCTTTCTACATGTAAGATCTTGTTAGATCTTGAGTTCTTCTTAGAGGCTGCCTGAAAGCAAATAAGTAAGAATAAAGCATTTTTAAAAAATTAAGTATAGGATGCCAAAATATGGAATAATCAAACTGGTTTTTACAATGGGAAAAATACTGGTGCAAATCAAAACTAAAACTGATATAAGTTTTGGGGAACCTGGCATCCTCACTCTTCCTAGTTAGTCTACATCTGGACCTAGAATGACATCAAATGTTGTTCTGGGTTTACCAGTAAGGCTGGAGATGAGCACTGCAGCCATAGTATGTATGCAGGTTGGTCCTGATCCAGCACTAGCACCCTTTGGAATGGATGTTAAGCATTTATAAAAGTGCTTGTCCCTAATAAAAACACTTAGGGAATCTTGCCTGTGCATGTTTAAACGGGTTTAAAATCAACAGACTTATTTTTTTTTCTTTTCTCCCAGGAATTTGTCTCAATGATCCTTGTGGATCCCTTCCAGCTCTGGATATTCTGTGATTCTTTCTGAGCACTGTCTGTGGTAGAGATTTTGAGCAGTGCCTCAAGACTAATTAACTGGTAAAGGGATGCAAAGGGATACTCCCTCCAGAAACTTCCCAATTTGGATCTTTAAAATTTGTCCTCTAGCATACAGACAAAAGTTTTAATTTTCCTTATTTAATGAATTGAAACAGGCAGCCACCTGCACCCAAAATGCCTGAAATTTTCTTCTTGGAAATAGTGCATTTACAGAATGATCAGTCTAGTTTATGTTGCTGCAATTGCACTTAGTAAAGTGTTAGGTACATATGAGGAAATAGGTTACTTAGATATACCTTTGAAATGTGAAATGCACTATTTAAAAATAGTTTGTCTCATTTATATTTTAGATGATATCCACAATTCCATTATGCAGAATGGACTGTCTTGCTTCAGGGAGATATTACGAGCAGCTGAACTGTTGTTTGTTATATGCATATATTTATAGTCCCATCTTGTGTAACATTATCTGCTTGATCATGTAAAGTCACAAGATTTCAAGAACTACTTAAGATATTCTCTTCCCTGCCTCTAAAATCAGGAGATACAATTGCCTAAATTGAACTATCACTGCTGGAGCCCGGAGCTGTGCTATGCTTTAGTTGGAAAAACTCCATAGGACCTGACCCAAAATTCGGCAAATCATTGAAAGCCTTTCCAGTGACTTGAGAGAACTCTCAGGAAATACTACACACACTGGAAAATACCCAAGTGGGAGGGAGCAGGGGGACACCACAAAAAAAAAAAAAAAAAAAAAAAAANNAAAAAAAAAAAAAAAAAAAAAAAAAAAAAATTAAAGCCACAATAAACAAAGCACAAAAAAACCCTAAACCAAAACAAAATAAACAAAAATACACCCCAAAACCCCACAAAATTAAAAGAAACCCTACAACCCCACAGATAAAACCCAACCACCCAAAACTCAAACACATAGTCAAGGACTACCTAGGAAGCTCTCTCTGGGATATCAGAATCCATCAGTAGTAAAGAGACCTGTACTCATTTCTGTGTGCAGGGATTCCACTGTTGGGAATGAAAGTGTGGTAAGAGACATCCAGTGGTCTGGAGCAGTCAGGAAAACCACAGCAGTCCAAGACATAATTTTTCATTGCCCACTAGACATCTGCTGAGCATTGCTTGTTTAGCCTGATTAAAGAAAACCTTGGAGTGATATTTTGCTGTGTATTTCCATATATGTGTAAATATAATGAAATGATAGAAAAAAATAATTGCTTTTTGGCCCACTTCCCATTCTCGTGTAGTCATTTCCTAGCTCTTTGAAGTCAGCCTTGAGATCCAATACCCCTACTAGGAAAGCATAGTAAGCTATAGATTGTTATTGCTGAAAGAGAGCCACAAAAATTGAAGTGAAATTTAATTTCACTGAGATTGGTTCTAGAAATTCAGCATCTTGGGCTGCAAGTTCAAATCTGTGTCATGTGTTATCAGTTCACATTCTGTTGGTTCAGTTTTCACTGGATTGGTTTTTGAAAAGGGAATGAAGAAAGTGTTTAGATAATTGGTGTCTCATCTTGAGGAAACCCACGGCTGAGTCTGTGAGGGAAAAATGCGCTGTCACGTGTTGTTGACTGGAAGAGCATCCTGTTTGCTTCAGTTCTGGATCTGATGTCTTGGCATAAAAAGAAATCGCTGTCATGCCAAGGGGAACAGTAATGAAATGAATTGCCTTTCAAATCACATCTGGTTTTGAAGAGATGGAGATCACACTGATTTTAGATGCTATGCAGACCTCTAATACTCTCACCATGTCACCAAGTAGAATTTTTTGTAAATTCTTTGGACCTACTCAAATCCATTCCTAAAATATCTCACTTTGCTTTTACACCTGAAGCCAAACATCCTTTGACACTTCATGACGTTACAGATGATTGAGCCTAGGGTGTGTTTTCTCAGTCACCAGAGACAATGTTGTGCTGGCTCGAAGAGGAAGAGAGAACAAGAGATGTTGATGGACACCTGCCTGTCAGTGTGTATGTTATGGCAGGATATCTGTGTGTTCTGCTTTACTCATTGCAGACTTCAAAACCCTTTAAATCCCAAATGTTCTTGGCAGGTGCTAATGTTTCAATGTTTTAGATTTTTATTTCTACTAATTCTTCCACTGTGTAAAATCCTAAGCCATGTGATAGTCTAAACTTTTGCTTATGGACTTTAAGTTGGGTTTTAGAGTCAGTCACAAGGTTGCTGATGCTGACATCCACCTGGTTCTCCAGTGCACCTGCACAAGTGCCCTGCATGGAGCGTTTCTTAAAGAGTCCTTGATAGTTGTTGCTTCACTGGGGCAGCAGCACATTTTTTAGTAGACTCCACTCCTCCTTCTGATCCAAATGAAGGTATTTAGGGTGCTCAGTGTTTTCCATAGCAAGGAAGGGTCACTAAGACTCTTTACTACGTTCTGCTGTCTGAAATGCAGCTCCCAATTGAGCTGGTCAGTGACAAGAGCTTGCTTTATGTCCTGGTATTGCTGTGTAGGTGCTGCAGTTGGGTGTAGTTCTTCAGTTTTCCTTTCTGGGTAGTACAGGAGTTTTAAAACATAAGGATTTGCTGCTGAAGTCCCAGTTTATGTTTGTGAACACCTCCTTCTGAGAGCTGTTTTTCTTTGTGCATCTTTTAACATGCATGGAGGAACAGCAGGCAGAATAGATGTAATCTGAGGACACATCAGCTATTTCATGCAAAAAGCACATATACAGGAGCTAGGACAATTGTGCCACATGGCAGCACGCTGTATTTATGTACAGTTGTATTTACACATACGTGTGTATAAGCACAATGTAATGCATTAGGCATTGGTATGTCCACCACCACCAAGAGATTCTGGTGGCTGAGCAGGAGGGTGGGGAAGTGTTGAACTTCGCTGTATAAGAAAAGACTTACTCAGTCTTACTGAGTAGCTGCTTTCTGCCTTTTGTTTGGTTTATTTTTGTTTGCTTGTTTTTCCCCTTAGTTTTTATATGTTTTCGTGTCAGTATTTTTTGCTTGAATAACAATGATTACCAACTCAATAATTATGCTTTGGTCTTTTTCGTCTTCTTAGGGCTTTAGCTCATGGTCTCTATCCCAGCTCAGCAACAGGTTTTTTTACTCTGTAAGGCTGGACCAAGGTCACAGAGCAGACTTACACCAAATTAGTCCTTGGAACCCAGCCCTAAGTTACAGTTTTGGCTGAAATATGTGGGTAGTTAGCTGACTGGTTGGCTGTGTCTGTTTCTGACAGGTAGTTGAACTACCTTGGACTGGCTGAGCTCCTGTTCTCAAGTGTTTGGTTCCTTATTCTGGAATAACCAACACTCCCTGGATATGAGACAGCCTGTACATGTACGAAGTTGCAGATGTGTTACTGGAGAAGGCTGTGCAGAGTCCACACAGCGCTGGAGGGTGTGCAAAGCTGGGTTGAGAGTGGAATTAGGAAAGCTTACACAAAAGTGGCAGCTTTATCTGTGGTCAACCTGTCTAGCTTCTTCATTTCTTTCTTTGCAAAATGGGTTTACTAACATATATTGCAGAGTAGACAGCGAGGATTATGTGATTAATGTTTTGCGTGGTATTTTGTGAATGCAAAGTGCCATCTATCTTCCAAATAAAACTGTTAGGAGCAATATAAAACCTGAAGAGTAAAGATGCTATTACAAATTTGTTATTAACCCTTGTCTTAATATTTTAATTTTAACAAAGTAAACTTCATTGTACATAGATTTGTCTTCTGACTGCAGTATTTAAAAAGCAGAAATCTTTTTACCATGTCATTCTGCAAATTATGTTTAAAAAAGGGGTTTCAGTCATGTAATGTCTGGATTTATTACATTTTTTTTTACTCTTTAAGATTGCATTTTTATTTTAAAACATAAAACTCCCCGTAATGTCAAAAGCTTTACAGTTTTTTGGGGTGAGCTTTATTTTTTCCTACTTATGGTGAAAACAAGTGCGGAACTGCTAGAATTTCCCCTGAAAGAAAAATTTCATTTTGCAACCTTCTCCAATCCTTTGAAACAAATAATTGTGAGGACAGAACTGTCCTGTCTCCCTGTGACTGACAGTTGTGTCTGCACATCTAAGTAGAGCAGGTCCATGAGGATTGCTTTCCAAGAGAGAAGGTGGACCACTGTCAGCGCTGCTCAGTGTGGAAGTGAGCCAAGTGGCACTGGAGGCAGGTTTTTCTTTGCATATTGGCCAACAAATATTTTTAAAGCCAACAGAACAGAGTGGGTAATGTAAGCTGCCTTTGTACCAGGGTGAAGGGCATTCAATAAATTAATAACTTATTTTTGTAGTCTAAGGATTAGGGAACCAGAAGCTTATTCCATGGTTCTCGTGATGTATTTCCTGGGAGTTATGGACATCACCAATGCACAATTCTTCTCTTGAGTAATTTCACAAAGTTTTATTTGTTCACAAATATTCCAGTTACTCTGTAGGTAGTTTTTTTTTTATACTTAAGCAGCTTCTTTTAGCATTTGTATGGAAGAGAAGAAACCTTCAGAGAATTACTGCTGGGCTTGAAGATTCATGATCCATGTGGAATAGTAACACTGTCCATTACAAACAGAGGTTTTTCATCACCCTTCCTGGTTAGAGGATTTGGGGTTTAAATAGTCTTTTCTATCTAGAGACTCATATGTCTAGAAGGTGTTTGACAGGTTTTTTTGTTGGGGGTTTTTTTGTGTGTGTGTTAAGGAAGGGTAAAGTGACAAGGAGATGCACACTAGAGATGTCAGTTCATAGCATCCTGAACCTGGAATTGCTAATGAAGCCTCTTCTGTGCCTCATAGATGATATGCCAGTGCATTTCAGCTTCAAGAGGATAGAAGTACAAAGCAGTCAAGGGTACCTTCCTTATCACATAAGAAGAGAGGTTAAAAATACAAAAGAATGATATTGTAATTCTGAATGGGAGTGTTCTATTATTCATAAAGTATTTTGTTTCTGTAGAGAATCATATTATGATATGACATTCAGATCTTATTACTCCTTTTGTTGCTGTTGTGCTATGCAGCTGTTCCACATTAGGGGGCTTCTCCTCAGTTTACTTTGCAGAGCAGTCCCTATTTAGAATTTGTTTATATTTTTAGAGTGTGGCAGGAGAAGAAAACTTGTACCTTCTTAGATTCTTGACTTTTTTTTTTAAATATGTGTTATTTCCTGCTGAGTCACTAAATAATATGATTTGGTATAAGAAATTAATACCAGGTTTGAAGTACAAAAGTGGTAGTAAGAGATATATAAAGAAAAAATATTGTTAATGTTGTCCTTCAACGTGCTGATGTGCTATGCATTGTAATTTTGACAGTTCAGGAGTAGTACAAATGTTTTCCACAGCTCATTTGTATTCTTACTAACTAGCATATCTTTGGGGAGCTTGTGTTCCCAGTGGGGCACAGAAATTGCCTCTGTACAGTTATATGATGGCAGTTGTGTCTTCCAATTAGTAAAGATAATTTTTCTATAGAAAACTTCCTTTTTCCATTTTGTCTTCAACATATTTATTTCTTTTCAATCCGATACTGTGATTACCTGCTGTATATGCAAGTAGAAATATGGATAAATATTTCTGAGCTACAGTGCACTGCAAGTCAGTACAATAAGAAAAAGACAATAATCTATGCAGGTGACTGATGTAGTCCTTAAGGGGAAAAAACCCATACCTCAGGGGTTTTTCTCTGTAGTGCCTACATCAGCATTTGTAACAGTGCTAACTATCTCCAACCAGCCTGCTGTTTAATACAGGTAGAAAACAAGACATCACTGCAAGTCTGTTACTAGCACTGGAGGAAAAAAAATAATTAGTCTTGGACATGATTTCCTTCACTGGAAAGGAAAATGGAACTTTCCATGTTGCATCAGCTTAAATACATGATGAAGGGTCAAAGGCTGGCACAGGAGGAAATAACAGCTTTAGCTCCTTCATGCCACTTAGGATTTCTGCAGAGAAACTTTCATTTGTGGTCCCACCAGAAAGCTATTTGGATACCAACAGGGAAAATCATGCATAAATGCATGATTGTGGCAACAAAGTTGTGTCAATGATAGAAGTAGGAAATAATAAAAAAGGCAGTCAAGATTCTGTAACACACCCACTCCTGCCAGTCTGCTCTTACAGATACAAACACATATCTGCCCCAAATCCAGAGATTTTGTCACATAAACTAACAACTGTGATCTCTATGTGACATTAAGTAGCCAATATTTACAGTCTATCAGGCTACTGGAAAGGGGGAAGATCTTGCACGTGGGTTTCAAGCTTGTAAATGGCACAGCCGGTGTAACTGGCAGGTTTCAAGAGCAAGAATTTCCATGCTCTAGTCCAACATTCTAATGTTTGAAATGAAAAAGTAAGAAATAAGGTAGAAACACAGCATGCACTTTGGCATGGACACTTACACTTTTAAGTACATCAACTTAATGTTTTGGGGTTTTTTTTAATGTGCATGTTTATGGAATCAAAGGCTAAAGTAGTACAGGAAAAGAAATGCACAATTTTCGGAGTCCTTGTGATCTCTATTAATAGCTCTCATCCCTGATGAGTGCAAGAATTTACATAACAGAAACAGATATACGAGAATTTCTGAATAAGAGCACAATATCCTCAATCTGCAGCTCTCAGAGAACTCTATTCCAAAATAATAGACCCTAGACAAAACAAGATTTTACTGTGTGAGGTGGACCACAAGACCCTGGTTGTTTGCCACAGTGTTTAATTTGTTTCTTTCCAACTCCTTGGCTGATAATTGGAATACTCAACCTATGACTTTTAATAAGCTGCCAGTCCCAAGGTTAATAATAGACTGAAGTTCTGTAGATGCTTTGACAACTTGTGTTTGGAATAAATAGTCTGCAATAGAAAATGTAGATCAAGACCTAAGAAATCAAATTGACTAATTTTAGAAAGAAACGAGAGCAACAGAGACTGTTATTTACAATTACTGTTTCTCTTTGCACATTTTATCTCTGTTTCTTTTTGTTAGATGAATGCCTATGCAGACAGATATATTTATCAATCCAGACATGTATGTGGTTCCTACAAATATATCTGCCATTCTGCTTGCTTGATACTACTTGCACGTGCTCTCCCCCTCTCTCTCCCCTACTCTTTATTTTCTAGTGATTCAAAATGTAGCTAGGAGTCTATGGCAGCTTCGTAAATTTAACAGGTGGTGTGTGTGTGTAGATTTAATTACTTTCTAAAATTAAAATTGTGGCCTGTGACAAAATAATTGGGGGGAAAAAATGCAACCTTTTTCAGAGTTTCATGGAACTTGAAATGCTGCCCCAAGTTGTCAGTAATTTGGTGTAAATAAGAAATGACTTTTAGAAATGTGATGTGGGAAGGATAGGGACAGGCAGAAAGCCTGTAAGAGCTGACCATTAACGCTTGCTATTAATAAGAATCAGAAGTCTGTGCTATTTCAAGAAGATCAGAGCAAATCTAATGATCTAAAAATGGTAGGTTTGGTGTTTATGACATCATAACAGAGCGATTGATGTAAGAATCATTAATAATGCTTAAGAAATGAAAAGTGGGTAAAGCTTATCGCTGTAAGTTTGCAGCAAATGGTTCTTATTTGATTCCAAGTTGGGCTGGTAAAGCTGGTAATCCTGGTGTGAGATTTCCATCTATCCTTCCCCTTGGGATCACTTGTCACTTTGAGTATTTCTATCAGTGCTCAGGGTGGGAGCACTGGGCTGTTACCGTTCAGCTTTGAGATGGCACAGACCAGAGTGAGCAAGTTACTGGGAGGATGGCTCACAGGCACTGCACAACCCAGACACAGTGCCTAATCTGTCAGAAATTAGGACCAACTCCCAGAACTGCTACAGCCTTTGTAGCTCACACTGCCTACCTGGCTGCAGTCCTGATACACCAGACTCTGATTCAGGACAAATACATAGTTTCTCTGTTGCCCTATTACAGTTTGTAGAAGACAGGAATCGATGTCTTTGCTATTTGCCTGGACTCTGTCGGGTCTGGATCTGCCTTTCATTCCTTGTTCAGAAATCAGACCTGGTGATAAAGCCAGGGACCAGGCAGAGTACCCTCATAACCATGTATTTCCTGGGGCAAGCCGAAATCTTCATTCTGTGCTTGCTGCAAAAATAACTATATCACCTACACACCCCTTGTAGTTACCCAGCCCTTTATTTCACATGGTCAGACCTGGTCTCTGGCAGTCATTTAGGCTGAAAAGAAACAGATAATTCCAGGAGGCAATTTATCCTGGTTACCTGAGTCAGCTGCCATAGGACAGCAAAATTGCATTCTGGAGAATTCTTTCTTTTCACCCCGGGGACAGGTTTAAACTAGATTTAAACACATTTAAACTACCCTAATATTTAGATGGCTAAAGTTAGGGGAAGTAAGCCTAAGGTATAGCAAGAAAATTAGTGGGGAAGTTTATGACTCTCATGCTATCATATTTAAGGTTCAGGGAGAATTTTCCCTTAGCTCACCCCACAGCATCTCTTGGATTCCAGGACAAAATAAATTTTTCTTTTTTAGTGCCCTGAGAACTTTTGTTTGCAGGAAACTGCCTTGGCAGGTTTCTACATTTTTAAATAATTTCTCTCAGTGCCTTCCCCTGCCCTCACTAATAGAAATGGGTTTGCCATTCCAAGCACTACTAGGCAAGACTTACTGTGTAGGTCTTGGCCATCTCACTGACTGCAAGAGTAACATTATCTGAGAAGAATCTATGTTGCCCTAGTCCTTAGGTGCCCATAACAGTTTCTAAATAATATTACTCAATAGGGATGCCTAGAAGACACAAAAGGTAGTTTGCCTACTCCTAAAGTTGTGGATTGCTTTCAAGCAGTGTCTAAAATTAACTGACAGGTAACAGGGTTTAGGGTTAACTATCAGGACCCTGAAGAAATGGCAGGAAAACCTGTTTTTATTCTAATCACAGTTAGGCACCTGGCTACTTCAAATGCCTACCCACACATGTGGCTTTACTCCAGAGTAACTGCTAGTCGTGGTAAAGGCACACGTTTATGTGTTTGTGTCATCAGAAACACGGTGAATATGATCCAAAGAAATAAGTAACTAAGAAGTGTTTGACAGGGAACTGTACTTGCAAGGTATAATTTTCTCTCTGTTCTGATCCCCATGCAATTTATTCTGAAGTCATTATGTAAAGAAACTGCGGGCTTTCCATCAGAAAGGCGGCTGTGAGGAGTATTCATTAGAATAGCAGAAGGAGTAGTGACACCGAGGGTATTTGCCTGCCCTCCTCCTTTCCTCCCACGGAGAGCAGGAGCAAGTGTGCCTGTGGCTGGTTCCTACCTTGCCACTTCAAAGAAGATTCCTTTAGAAAGTCTCTTACACAAGTCTTCTGTAGGGAGCTAAATATGCAGATAAAAGTTAACTGAGTGCACTGTGTAACACAGGATGCTGGACTCTGGCAAGTATTTATTTTATTAACACAGAATGATGCCCCTGGGGGTAGCAGCTAATGAAGGTGGAGAACTGGCAGCCAAACCAGGAAAGCCCTGACTGCTCTTAGGCCATGCTGGATGGATGCAGAGCCTCTGGTGTGGCAGGCTTCAAGGAGCTTCTGACTGTCTTTTGTAAAAAAAACCTTCACATCCTTTCTGAATGGGGCAGTTTAACTCTTAGGAGATGGCATTGTGGAGCGGTGGTTTAATTCCTTTCAGTCTTGGCTTTCTGCCCATCTCACAAGTTGTGTTTCTTGTATCAGTGGGGAGCTGCAAGCTGTGGGATAGCAATTGATCTCTGCTCTGTGTAACAGGAGCAGAGTGAGGAGGAGAGGGTAGTTCACAGGTTTGCAAATTAAAGGCAAGTCCGTAACAAGATGAAGACTCGTTGACCCCTCGTATGGAGGGAGGGATGTCTACATCAGCATGGGGGGGGGGGTTTCCAGACCTCACTACTGCTAATCAGTGGTTTCTTTCTTTGAGCATAAGTTAAGTCTCCTGTATTCACTGAGGGCAGATAGTGTGTGCTTGTACAGCTACTGAGAATCAGCTAATGTGTGGTAGCTTCTCACCCCCAGCTGTCATTCCAGCTATATAAGAGTGTAATTACTTGCTGTTTGTATGTTATAGAAATTCAAATAATGAGCAAATATTGTATGGGTCAGGGTATAATCATTTTTTAAAAACGATGTTTAGTCAGCCCTTGGTGCTTGGTAGTCAGGCAATCCAAGTAGCAGTCAGGTAGAGAGGTGGCAAGTTATGCTGCCCTAGAGCCGTGTAGACTTATGTGAAAACGTCCTACTTATGCAAATGGTTCATAAAAAAAGGACGAAGTCTGGCCTCCAGCACATTTAATAGCGTTCTTAGACTTTGCCAGGCAAGTGTTGCTTCCTGCCTCGTGCTTTTGATGGATGGAAAGTTACTGCTAATGCATTTTTAACTCTGAGTATTGTACTGAAAATGTCACCGACTGAAATGCATTCTCTCTTCCATGCATGTTGGCTTCCTTAACATGTCAAATGCTGCTAAGTAGATAAAAGGTGTGTCTGTGATGAGGTGAATCTACTTGTAACTTATGCAATTGTTTCGTTCAGTGTCCAGCATTTCTGACACCAAGCAGTTTGTCATGATATAGATCCTTGGTTGTGCCAGGGCTCTGCTTGGCTCTTTGAGGGCTAGAGATGATGAATGTTAAAGATTGAAATGTGACTCCAGACTGTGGTGCTTTAGCTCCCCAGACTCCTCCAAATGACACAGATCAGCAGTGGACCAGTCTGGACTCGGGGGTGGCTAAACAGCAGCCCGGCAATGCACATCAGTGTAATAGTTGGAGCTGTTTAGAGATGCCTTGGTAGTGCTGAGGGCTTCCAGTGGCTCTGCCCAGCTGGGACACTGGTCAGCATGGTGTGGGAGCACCTAGTCACATCAGTGTGATATTGGATGGCTCGATTTGGGTGGGTGTTCTGGGTAAGCACCCCTCTCCACTGCTGTGCCAGATGTTGGTGTGGCTGTGCAGGGCCCCATGTGCTTAGGGAGCTTGGGCTGCTGCTTCTGCTCCCCGCTGAGCTCATGCTGTGCATGAGCTTGAGCCTGTGGTTCACGTCTGTGTGCTCTCCTCCACGTTGTGTGTGCACTGCTCAGTGTGCCTGACTTTATGAAAACCTGGGCCTTGTTATTCAAAGTAGTGAAATGTGTTTCTACACACATTTCCTATTAAAGATCTCCATGGGGATTATTTAAGAACCTTCCCATCAAAGCCCCGTTTATCTGCATTCTTGGGAAAATGTTACGGTTGATCTTTCTGCATACCTGTGATGTGGCGTATTTTCTGCAGTCTGCCCTTTTTCTGCTCAAGTCCTTATGAAATTTTTTTTTTCATTTATGAAAATAAGGCCCTTACATTCCTGGTTTAGGGCAGACATTGTTCTGCAGACTTTCCCGGGTTCGCAGCACTACCTGCTTTTGATTTAGCTGGAGAAGAGCCTGTCTAATCTGCTGGTTTGTGCTGTCATGCAGGGGCCTTGTGGGGAGCAACTGTGGGGAAAGAAGCTGGCTGATATGTAAATATTCAAACTTAAGCATTCACTGAAGCACTTTCTTGACTTGGAGTCCTCAAATCTCAGAGTATGTGATCTGTGTGCTGAAGCTGTGCTGACCAAATATTTACTATTACTGCTGTTTCTTGGAAAACATAGAGAATTCACACATATTACACAAAGCAGCATCTTTTTGGAACAGTTGTCACTGAAAGCCGTGCTCTATTAGTATGTTTTGTACTGTTATAATTAGGGTTCAGTTCAGAGAACATTTTCTCAGTAGCCTTATGTTATTTGAATAATTCACCTATGAAGAATGTTCTCAGCTAAACTCAACTTCAATACCAACCAATTTATGAACCTTTCATGAAAACACACTTCAAAATGTCACTGTTTTAAAATTAAAATAATTTGCCTTTCTAGTTACTGATTTCAAATATCTTCTTTCTTCTCTTCTAGCATCCTTTGTTTAGGCATATAGAGCAGAGTGAAAGTATTTTCCTGGCATTATTATCTGATGTAAATAGTTAAACTTTGGTGCTGATTTGCTTTCTTGCTACTCTTAAAATGAGTCCACATAAATAGGATTTACATTGGAAACAATACTGGGCTTCCCAGTCATCTGCAATATGTTTTGTTGAGTTAGATTATGGCAGACTTTTTAGCACAGTTTCCTTAGGAAATTACATTGCTATGCTTGTGCTGTATATCTCGGTTTTGAACATGCGTTTTATTTCTTCTCCTTCTGTGTTCCTGTCCTTTGTCTGTCCTACATGGTTTTTGAGCAGGGACTGTCCTTTACTTTGTCTGTGCAGGTCCTTAGCACTCTGCTTCAAATTTTGCATTTGGAGCCTGAAGAAATCGGTATTTTATAGTGTGGGTTAAATCAAAAACAAAAAAAATGTTAATAAACAACTTTCCCACCTTCAAGAGAAGGGAAAAAATGGATTCAGATCAAAGCATCCCCTGAAGCCTGCCCAAGCTTTGAACCCAGTAACCAGCTTTGGCAGGGAAATGGTCTCAATTGATGAGAAGGGAGAAAGGAGTATTTTGTTCTCAGAGGTTCTTGGTAACTGGATGGAGACATTTGGGTGCAAGAGGCAGGCTTCTGCTGGCCTCCCTCATTTCCCCTGTTCTCCCAAGGAGGGCTTGAAGCGTTAGCTTACAGCAAGAAGCCACAGAGCCCTTATAAATGGACACCAGCACACAAGAGACTTGAGGCAGTTTGCAACCTCCTGCACAGCTGAAGCCAGCAGTCATTGAAACACAATCCAGAAGAGCCAGCCTGCTCCTCTTCAAACCTTCCTTGGATTTGCTAACGAAGCAGAATTGTGGAAATTCTTTCTCACTTTGAGGAAAAAGATAATTTTAGTAATCTTTAAAGGAAGTCCTTGCTCCCTTGACCTGTAATTCCACAATAATTGGTACTTTGGAGGAGGGTCTAACCTTTAAGTGAAACCAAGCCTGTACTCATTTTTAGGAACAGTGCATACCCACTGAAATGTGGAAAATACAGGGATTACTATATAGGTCTTAAACCTTAGGGACACACTTTGGAGGTGTATAGGCAGCTTAATCTAATCTAAAGGGTGAGCATGGTTCTAAATGTATTTTCTAGTGAGCTCTGTGCTCCTAGAAGCAGTAGAGAAAATTGCTTGACCAGCTAATGGGATTAGCCAACCACATTCAAAGGGTTACAGTCCACTATAGAGTAGCTAATCGAGTAAGATGGATATTTCTAATATTCATTGCTTTAATTTTTATGTTTTATTAAGTATGAAAGGCTCATTGGCTGCTTGGGAGAGAGCTGGAAAGTTACCTGAGAGGAGGGGTTGTTTAGGGTATAATAAACCAGAAAGACAGTAAAATGAGGCAGAGAAGATAATGTCTTGAGAGCTTCTGCTGTGCTAGGGATGTTTGTGCATGTACACGTATTACTCAAGTAGCCAGTGTTATCTTACTGCGATGGTGTCGTTGAAGGAGGGAGGCAACTGTGATTTAAGAAGCAAGAAGAAAGGTTTATAGAATTTAGTAATCATTACTGGAATTTTCTCAAAACACAGCTGCTTTTCACTGTTTGCAAACTGTTGTAGTGCTTGGGAGGAGGAGCCAGGTGCAAGGATCCCAAACTGAATCTTCCTGCATACAATTCCGGCAGCGTTAGGAGAAGCAGGCTGGCCCTCCCTGCCCCTTCTTCCTCTCCACGAGCTTGGTGTCGGAACAAATGGAGATGTAAGTCCATCTCTGTGTCCTTATTGCCTCTGGCACAAGTGTCAGTGACAATGTCAATATATTTCTGCAGGGCATGGAACTGAGGTTTTGTGCTGCCTAGATTTTATGGAGCCAGCTGAAAAGACCAGCCGGCTCTGGCTCAGCCAGGCTGTATGACAGTCATTGATATCAGGCTGCTATCGAGTCCTGAGCTGTCAGGACCTCCAGCCTGAATTATTTTAATTCTTTTTACAGTTCAGTAAGCTGTCAAGGTTAATACCCATTTGGACAGGTCCAACTATGAGCACAGAGAAGAAAAACCCATATACAAACCATTTCTCTGTCCTGATAGCAGTGCTGGGCACCTTTCCCACATGTGCAGGGGGGACGGCCAGAGCTGTGGGAAGTCATGGCAGGCCACCAGGACAAGAGGATTTCCTTGGAATTAGCTGGTTTTGTGCCTTCCCAAAGCTTTTGGGTTGGAAAACACCTGTGGCAGACTCTGAGCCAGAGGGCTGTGCATGTGCTGAGGCACCTCTTGCTCAGCACTGAACAAGGAAAGCTCCCAAAAGGGGAAAGGGCAGATAAAAATGTACATTTGGTAGCATCTCCAAAGGAACATTATACAAGTAAGAATCTAAACAAGCACACTTACAAGCCTTTGGAGGAAAACAGATTTCAGTGATTCTGTGATTTGAACAAAACCTCTAAGACACTGTTAGCCATGAAGGCATGAGAAGTCAACCCTGATCATGAAAATACAAGTTTGCAAAGATAGTGGGGAATTAACCCTATTAGCCTGAAGGTGCAGGGGGATGGAGGGGGGTGAGAGCGCACATGTCAATAAATATTTACTCTCCTGCTGGTGTTTGAAAGTGTTCTTATTTGCACAGCCAGCTGAAAGCTTTTCTGTGGGGATTTTGTGGAAGCAATATTAATATTAAGTTTGTGTCTCTCTTGCTTTATTTTATTTCGTTGAAACAAGTAGTAAATTTACCATTGCAAAATTGAGAAATTTTTTTTTCAGTTGTAAAATTTATCTCAGCTCATTTGTCATGAAAATTTGCCCCTTAGGACTAGTTTGAACAGTATCCCAGGTGTTTAATGTTGTTCACCTAATGAAGGCACAACTCATGAAAACAACTATTGAACTGTGGTACACTTCATGAATACTGAGGAGGCGTTCAAATTTAAAATGCATGTAGTAGTAACTGGGTCTATAAACTGCTGCTCCTGAAGCCTCGATGCTCTATGCATATTTCTCCATATGAACATTTTTCACTTGCAAGTTTTTTCTATTTTCAAAGACAGTCTGTATGTCTCCATTTAGCTTCCTCAAGCTGGAGAGAGTGCAGTTATAATTAGTTTGGCCATGGAGGGCTTGGCAGATTTTTTTTTGTGAAATACTCTAGCATAACATGCATTACTAGTCACGTTTCTGTCCTCTTAAATAAGAGGAGATGGATTGTGGTGGGATGCAAATAATGTAGAAGAAGAGGTAAAGAGCAAAGAAGACTTTTATATCCAGGTGTTGGGACCTGCTGTGCATTGCACATTGTAAACTAGCGCGTTACATGAAGGTGAGGCAGGGGTATGAGTGGATAAGGAGAAGCTTGCTGAAATGTGTCAGAAAGGAGATTTTAAAAACAAAGCAAACCACAGAAAACAAACAAAAAACCCCTCACAACAAAAACTCGACCTAGTTGCACCCCTAAGAGGGGAAGGGAACCAAATCAAGGGATCTGCATAGACACTGAGCAGCACACTGTCAGCCCATGGTGGGAGGAGGGGTGGGAAACAGCTTCTGCCAAGGTCGAGGAACTGTAGATCTCCTGCACAAATATGTTGTTGAGATGCTCCAGCAAAGCTAGAGGGGCTAGGAAGAGAGTGTTTCTGGTGCACATTCCCAAAAACTGTCTTGGGGTGAAGAAGCTTTTGAAATGAGACATCTCCCTTACTACAGGAGAGCTGCCACTCTGTCAGTCATAGCCTAAAAAAAGAAAAGCCTATATTCAATGTTACTGAAATGAAATAGATGTGGTTGTCTGCCACCCTGATGACAATCCCACTTTTTTTCTTAAGCTTTATTTTGCAATGCCTGTCCCCCAGACAGGGGGAATCTGCTCTCTTCGCTGAGCTGATGTTGCTTAGCTCTGCTAAAAATGCATATCAGCATTTGCCAGAACCAAATCACTGTCCTTGACAGATATGCAACTTAGATTATTAAAATCCTACATTTTTCTCCTTTTTTTCTGTCTGGAATTTAACCCAAAAGTTTGCAATTTGCCAACATGGTGGGAAACTTTATTGTTCTCATTTAATTCTCAGAATTGTTAAAATTGGGCATATTTGAAACTTCAGGCTGGCCAGAAAATAAGAGTTCTGTTCTGGGCACATTAATGTTTTCTGTCCTGCTATTTGTGGTTAATGAATGTCTGATTAAAAAAAATCACCGTGGGCAGGTACCCTGGCATACAACAGTCAGGATATTCATAAGAGGAGACAGATCTCTGTACAGAGTTACCAAATGAGCACTCAAATCCCTGTATCGTTGCCTGGTCTAAGACCACTTAGAATCTGAAATTTTTTTTTTTTTNCCTCTTTTTTCTTTTCTTTTTTTTTTTTTTTTTTAATATGTATCAGGAATTGTATTGAAAGTCCTGAAAAGTATTTTTGTGTTGTGTAGCAATATTTGCCTGTGAATAAACACTAACTACAGAAAAGTAAAAAGAAATGCCAGATAGCTCTACTTTTCAACTTTTTCTATCTCCCAAAATAGCTCCAGACCTCATTCTGTTCTGAGATCTGCAGTGCACATCTCTGCTCTGATACGCTGCTCTCTCTCTATGTCCTGTATTTTTAGTGAAATCCGTGGGAGTTCAGAGTATGTGGGACTGCAGAATCCTCAAACTTCCTTGCTGACCCAAGACTAGATTTTTTTTTTCTCTGTTTGAAATGGATGTGCTTCTGTGATATTAAAAATGACTGAAAATCTTAATTCTTAAATTAGCGTTTTGGTCTTTGTATTTAGATTTAGCCCTTTGTATTTCCATTTGAAAATCAAAGCTAAACCCTGATTCTGGGGATTGGGTTTGTTGTTTGGTTGGTTTTTTACTTTTGTTTTTAGCTTGAGGCCACCGTGTATTAACACTGTAGTGCAATACATCATATCACCCCTGCCACAATCCCTCTGAGATAAAAGATCTGAGATGAAAACAGATTTTTACTTAAGGACTCCAAACTTCTATATTTGAGATCCTCTGGGCAGCTAGAAGTATTTGGTGTTACATGTATCGCAATGGTGAAATGCAAACTGGAGAGTTGGTGAAGAAGTCTTTTGCTTGCAGATCCGCTTTCTTAGAGGTTGTGCTTGAAAACCAGACACTTAACATCATTTTAATGCAGTTTTTGTGTCTGAATTAATATAATAAATGTCAATGTTGAATAGCATAAGGTCATATTTTACTACTTTGACCAGAAGTGTAATCTTCCAAGATTCAGTTTTATTACTATTATAACAGTCATGCTGGATAAGGTCACCAATATTTCTTTCAATATGAAGTAATATATGAAAGCACAGTTTATACCAACTTTATTCTCTGCAATGTGGATTTGTGCTGTGAGATGTATTGACAAAGATCTACCTCGGATATATTTGCATGTAACTCTGGAGCTGGTGTAATAATGTGTTGGTTATGCTCATTAGGGCCTTAGTCATAGCAAAGAATTGAACCTTTGAGGTTTGTGCTCTCCTGCTTCAAAAGAAAAAGGGCATTTTCTTCAGCAGCATAGATATTTAGTCTGAAAGGCGCAGCTATACACTGCACAGCATGATGAAAATGATCTAGCTTTTGCATACGTACACTTTGGTTCAACAACAAGAGTCACCAGCAGCGCCAGATTTCAAAGGTAAATACATCAAGCGTATGTATCAGAACCTGTGTGTACCCTGTCTGCTTGTAAAGAGATAGACTGTGCTGATCTTTAAAGCTGAAGTAATTGGACACCTACCTGTATATTTACATTGCCTGACACCATGTTACTGCTGCTTTTTTGTGGCTTCCAAACTGCACTTGTAGAAGAAGCAATAGAAGCAATGATTTTTCTTTGAGTGAGGGGCTGTGCTCCAAGTGAGGCCATCTCCAACACTCGTAATTTTGATCCATTTGGGATTCCTCCTGGTGTGTTTTTTAAAGAATTATTTGAGTTTTTATTAATTTAAATGTTATTCAATTTATTAACTTGCATACCTTTCTTAGAGAAAAGTCACCAGTGTTTGTGGAAATTGAGAGAGCAAAAAAAATGGAGGGGTTAAAAGGTTTTCCAGTATCTAGTGCTGTACTAAATTATGTAAGGCAAAGATATTAAATAATAATATATTCCTTATTGCACACAGCCTGTTTGGAGATTATGTGGAGCAGGATGGATGAAACCAAGGGTCCTTTTTCTTTACTTTTTTTTTTGTTAGGGTTTTTTAAGCATTCTGTTAGCAAAAAAAGTTATCTTGGAAAACTTTTAAACTTGTTTTATCTCAAGGGCTGGCATTTCTGAATAGCAAAACTATTTTGTAAAGCCGAAGTCCCAAAACTGATTCCACTTTATGCAGGTGTGTGTGCAGAACAAGAAATGTCAGTGTTCTGCTCCTGCTGTCAGTCAAGATCTGCTTTAGCTGTTTGGAAGACTTCTGTGCCCCATGCCAAAGAAACTGGGTTTCAAATCTAGTTTGACAGCTGTTGAGGGGCTCGTTCTATGTGTGCCTCTATTTCTGGTAATGTAATGTGTTAGGTTTTCCCCGATGGCCTGGTTTGTGCTGTGAGATGGCCTCTGCGGCTGGGAGGAGTCACAAGGGCACCAGTAAGGGGTAAGGCAAGGTGAGGGCTGTGTCCCTGTGTGCTGCATCCTCCTGCCCGCAGCCGAGCTGGTGCGCACTGCTGGCTCCCAGCCACAGCCTCCCATGTGTCAGCAGCACGGCCAGCCACCCTTGGGGTCTGCCCTGCATGTGCCCAGGGCAGGTGAGTGATCCAGATGTGCTGTCACCTGCACAGATACGTTGAGGGAGAAAGGGGCTGCAAATGTCCCAGCTGCTCAGCCCAGCCTCCTGACCATCAGTGTTAAACCATGTTTTCAAAAAAACATTTCAAAACATTTCTGCTTGAGGAAACTGGATCAAGATAAAACCATTTTCTTGACACTTGTTTCCATTATGTGCAGGCTTTTCTTTTGCATTTTGCTTGCCCTTCTGGGAACATTTTGTTCTCTGATGTATTTAAAATGTTGTTTAATTACTTTAGCCTTCATCTATTAGGACTCTTACTTCTGAAAGGTCTTCAAAGCATGCAGACAGAGAAAGTAGGTGTGGACATACAGGCATACAAGTTAAACATCTAATGAGAGTTTCTGGTGTTGGTATGTTTGGGAGTTTTTTCCTGGCAGTCTCAGGTATGTCATCCTCCATAGCACAACAGTTGTGCAGCTACGTGAGCTAAGGCAAGAAAGTAATGTGAAGAATGATATTTTAAGGAGATGTAGATGACTCTAGGAATCTCTCCTGCTTTGTTAAAACTGATGTACTTTTGTCCTGTGGGTTGTCCTAGGGCACACTGGGGGAGATGGGAGATGTTTTGATATTGGAGTTCTGAACAGGGGAACACACTTTGAGTTTCAGTGCACGTACACATCTATATATCTATATCTTACACGAGTTTAAAGGAAATCAATTAGCAATTGACTATTGCAGAGCAATGGTGATAGCATCTGGAAGTATGGATAGTTTTCTAAGTCTGAGCAAGTCTTTTGAGTTTTCCAGTACTTGTTGAGGTCAAAATTACTGGGAGAGGAGGAAGCTTCTTCTCACGGGATTTCATTATTTCAGGATTTCTGTAAGTGTAGATAAAAATGCAGAGTGTGTAATTAAAAAGATCGGAGGGTTTGTTGAATGTTTCCAAATCTAAGATGTGTAAGACAGAATTGCTGACAAGACATTCACTAAGTGGACTCCAAGGCTTTGAGCTCTGTCTGCTCCTGCTGACCTTTAAAGCATGCTGGAAGGTTCCTCCCTTCCCTGGGGCTTGGGGAGGGAGGCATGGAACTGGGTGCAACTTGAGGTACTTCTTTCCTGCATGGTCATTGCTGGCTGGAAGGATCAGGTGAAACTGTCCAAGGGTAAACACACTCCTCTAAGCAAATGGAAAGAAATTAAAACATGTCAACCAACACAAGTTGTACCATTTTTTCTCAGCAGTAGAACGTGCTTTTTATTTTATTCAAACATCGGTGCCCCATTTCTCCTCTCGCTGGAACACATTAAATAATTGTAAGTAATACATGAGTGTTTCATGCATTTTGTAATACTTCAGGTCATGGAGGTTGCCAATAAGTCTAGTGTTTTACTTTTAAATGTAGGCCCCTTGATGTCTTAGCTGCTGCCACTGGAGGTTTAGGTGTCAAAGTTTTGCTGCATGTGTGGTGTCAGCTCTGCCTGTGAGCACAAGCTAAAGCTCCATTTTCCATCCTTTTAATTGGTATTAAAGGAGACAGCAACAACCTCGCAGCTGGCATCTCATTTCATCAAAGCAGTGATAAACTTTATATTCAAAAAAAACTTCTCTCGCTTAAAAATCCTTTAGTTTTGGTGACAAATGTTGGGGTATATTTGCATACAAATCACTTTCTTCCAGGAAAAGGCTGATTTTTTTTTATTATTTTTTTTAATGCTTTCTAAACATAGTTTGTCTGAAAGTTTTATGAACAAGGTTTTTGTTTTCATATGCAGTCTGATGAGCTTATTCTGGAAGAGACTGAAGCAACATTAAATTGCCTTTTGGTTCCTATTCTGAGGACAATCCTGAACATTTTTTGCTACAGAACAATTTCCCTCCCCTCTTATAATTCTTTGACTTCTCATTTCCATTGGTAACTTTGCTTATCTTGTACTTATAAATTCCTACTACAAATATAATTGGATCCAGCATCATGACTGCAAGGGATTTTTTTTTAATTGTTCACTATGATTATTTTTTTAAGTTTGTTTAAAAAGCTGGGGGTTTTATTCAGTAAGTTTAAATTCTCATAAAATGTCCAACGAATGTGGAAATTAGAAATTTTATTTACTCTTTCCCCTCCTGATGGCAGATATGGCTTAAAAGAGCTCAACTGTCTCCTACTGAAAATCTACCATATAGGAGCACTTTTATCTGTTGGTGTCTGGCAAAAACATCTCGGCCTGATCTATCCTATTCTTGGACACCATTTTATCTCCTCTGCAATCGACTTTGTCTGTTGTAGAACCAGCATTCTTTTTTATCACCCAAGATCTGATCTTCAAGCTTTCACCTTCAAAAGTACATCCATCCTTAGGCAGACTGGTAGCTCAGAATGGTTATGACTGAGGAGAACTTTGAAGTTCCTATAAACAACCAGAACACAGTGGGTTCGGCTGTTTTAGTTATACTGCTGTTAGTTGGCTTGCTTCTGCCTAGGCATCTCCTGTGTCAAGGGAACCAGTGACATGCAGCCAGGAATGGCTGTTCCACCAGTTTCTGACTGGCCTTAGCTAGTAATGCAAAGCCCAGGAAAAAACATTCACCAGTGTTTTTCACATCAGTGACAAGTATCAGCACGGGGTTGCATGTGACATGCAGACAGGCATATTTAAGGGACTCCATAGGGAACATTTGCTTAATTTCCAGAGCAACAAGCATGCACCTCCCTTCTGAGAGAGTGAGTTTTGTAACAGCATACACAGCCTTCACTGACATGTGGGGAGGTCACTGGGTGATTCACATCCAGCAGTTTAACAAGAGGAAGCTGAACAAATGGCAGTGGAGATGCTTTCATTTGGAGCAGTACCAAATGTCCCTGCTCTTTCAGCCCCTGGATACAGGTTATCTACTTTGTGACCTTTGGAAAGAGAAAGACATCCACGTTTCTCAGTGAGACAGCTTTGATGGTGATCATAAACCCCCTAGAAATGCTATATACTTGTAATTTAAGGAAGAAACAGAAAGATCTAGAAATTTATTTGTTGAAACAAAGTTTGTGGTACCAAATTCAACACCAGTTTTCTCCCTGGCAGCCAGGGTGCAGTTGCAATACTGTCATCTTTCTTTGTTGGGTTTTTGGGCATAAATTTACTACTTTAAAAAAAAAGAAAATGTTAATAACATGTCAGATTTAAACCATTTTTTTTCTATTCACTCCAGGGAACTGTCTGCTAGCAACAAGCACAGTGACATATTGTTGTTATCAGCTTGTATTATGGTAACACTGAGAGGTCCAAACCAGAGATCACAGCCCAAATCTTTGGGGGTATGTAGACGTGCTGTGAAGTGCTAACAGCTACTCAGACCTTGCTTTAATGAGACTTTGAGGCCTGTGATTAATTTGGAGTGCACAGCGGATTTCCACACTGGTTCCAACAGCGGCAAGGGGAATATCTGTTAATGTGAGTGAAGTAGGATCTTATATGGTTTGAAGGACCATAAAAGCAGATATATGCCTTGATGGACCTTAGCCTAAAGCATCTGATAACCTTGAACATTGTCACTGCACTGTGCAGTTGTCATAGGGAGCTTCATGCAGGTATAGAGGTTCATATGGATATTTCCATTTGGGACTATGCAACTGAGGCTCAGTAAATTGAAGGAGGGAGTGGAAGGGAGAAGAGGTTCACTTGTCTACTGAGTAGAAACTCACAGATGGTGGTACTGGACATTTCACCTCTGCAGACATCTTTTCATATCCCTTGTTCCATTGATTATTTTGATTATTTTTTTTTTATTGATGTCTCAACTACAAGACATTTAGGGTCTCCCCTTGCCAGTTATGTGACACTATCCATTTGGTTTGGAACATTTGTTTTTCTGAGCAGTGACCCTGTGTTTGGAATGAACAACTTTGGCTACTTGCAGTAGTATCAACATAGGAATCAAACATTGGTGGCTTTTACTAGTACCTGAAGTTGTGCAGTAGGCCATTTTGAGACCCATATTTGCTCTGGGAGATGCCTGTTTCTGTACAGAACTGGTCTGATCCTGTTGGCTCTTTGAGAATGTGTCCTTGTTCTATGCCTCTCCTCAAAGACTGAACCAGCAAAGGAGGATCTCTGTCCTCCTGATTTTGTGATGGTGATGTGGAAATGCTGCTGTGGGCAGAAAGCCAACACCGTGCCATGCAACTCGCTGCTGCGTTCAGCCCTGCAGGGTTTTTGTGGTGCTGTGTGTGATGGGGTTTGGAGCTTATGGGGTGTAAGAGGGCATGTGAGAGAAAAGTGCCTTCTCCTCCTTGAGCACCTGTTAAGGAGCTAAGTATATGCTGGTTCTGGATTTGCAAATCATTATAATGACAGGCTGTGGCAATAAAAAGAGCCATGAAAATAGATCATGTAAAGAAGTCCTGGATTAAGGAATCCCCTGGTACACTGGGACATGATAAAACCCCACTAAGTCAATAATCTGTGCATTAAGAACTTCTCTGGTTATGTAAAGGAACTAAAACAGCTTGTTTTTCTCAGTGAGCCAGAGGAAGTGGTAGCTTGGGTATGTAATAGCATGATAAAGAGCTCTTGCTCTTCAGTAGCCCTTACAGTCTAACTTGATTTACAGATCAGATCTCTGTTGATGACAGTAGAAAGACTGTAATGGTACCAATGACCGTGTCTGAGAGTCTCAGTTGTGTCTTTATTCCAAGTCCACAGAAAGGAAATAATAAAAACAGATAATCACATTAAACTAATGGTTTCAGATGACACACACACAAAATAAGGTTATTCAGAGTTAAACTGCTAGTTTGTCTTCTTCATTCTTATGTTGTTGAATATTGCAGGAGTCCTGGATGAGAGTATGAATTTATGTACCGTGCATACTGAAATGCTTAGCTATGATGCACAGAGCTGGGAACAATGAGCATTAATGACAATAATAGTATTAGAACAGCATCTACAGAGGCAATCATAATACAGGGTCCAGTTACTCTTGTGCAAGAGGACTTATTATGCAAGTGAAAAATGGGGCAGACCTACTTTCTGATTCCCTCCTCCTTTATAGCTTTCATTTTCTCGGGTGCTTTGTAAGATATGTTTTACCATCTCTGCTTGAGTTTTATTTTCTGTTGAAAGGAGGGCTTTGTACAGACAGTTTTCTGTTGAAGATGTACTCTACAGCTGCTTTACATTTTACTCAGCCCTTAAGTATAAGTTCTCCAAAACTGACTTTCCTAGTGGGTAAGGGAAAATGCATTTTTGGGATCGTTTCCCCCTGCCACGTATACTTTCTGTGTGTCGATATCAAGCTTTTTGTGTCAAAGCCGATACGAAATAAGTTGACAAAATTAAATAGCTAAAGAATAGTGGCTTAAAATAATTTATTCTCATGCTGGACTGCATCTGAGACTCAGTTTTACACAGGGTCTTTGGTATTTCCACCTTACCTTTCCCTCTATTGCAGCTGAGTGAAGGCTGAATCCCTGCATTTGCTGCACTAGCTGTTTAATCCCTGGATATGTACACTTCAGAAAAGGCTATTGCTATATTCCTCTTGATTTTTAAATACCTTTATGAGCTCTCAGTTTTTTCATGTTTGCCATCTCAGTGTCCTCATTTTCCAACTATTAATGTTTATAAGGGTCACCAGCTGTCTCCTGAGTGCATGGAGGGGGTATGTGCGTGCTCCTGGGTTTCACTGGTGAATAATGAGGAATTCCTTAGATTACAACACTACTGTTTTCAGTAGGTCCTGCTAAACAACAAAGAAATAATAACATTTGCAAAAACAATAATGAACTCTCTTAGTCTCTCTCTACAACATCCACTTCAACTGTGTATTATGAAAGTTCCTTATCATGGACTTTGTAATTTTAGGCATTGAAAGGAACTGATGGAATTGCACTGGCAGATTTATTTTTAGGTGAAGCAGCAAAGATGCAATCTTGCAGGGCAAAGGTATTATGATTTGCCTTTCTGCTGTGGAGGTGTGCTGAGCAGCTGTCCTGTAAGGCAGAGAGAAAGTTCTCTTGTTTTTCACATTGTTCCTGAAGGTGCTGATGTTCTTACAGAGCGCCAAGCTGTTCCTGCAAAGGTGTAGAGAGCATTTCTTTCTTTGCAAGAGAGTTTCTTCCTGTCCTTTGTCATTTAAGCTCATTCTATTCTCATGGAATAGTTCCCTGAAACAGCATAGCTCATACTGTTGCTTTAGAGGAAGTTTCAGTAACTAAATGTGCAAAATATGCCATGAGAGCTTCCAACTTAAGACAAACCTAGTTCTCCATTGACTTTAATTGGAGCAGTTTTCTGAATACTCTAACGGAACTAGGTAGAAAACCACTTCTGAGCAATTAATGGGAATCAGGTGGTTTATTCCATTTTGAAACTTTCAAAATCCCAGCATACATTATAGTAGTCTTTGAGGAATACACTTAGTGTATAAGACAGTCTGAATTATCCAAATTCAGTTTACCAAAACTCCCTGTTATTCATGTTCCTCATTATCTATCAATTACATTCAAAATTACCTTCATTACCTGAAACCTTGATTATCCAAATGTATTCATTGTCCCCTGTGATACTTGGATAATTGATCTCGTACTGCATTCCTCCAGCTGATGCTTCACTAGTTATGAAATGAAGACACTGTTGGTCTGACATGTGCTATTCAAAGCTCATCTTCTCTACGCTCCAGCATAAACTTAGTGCAGACTTTATAGAGAGTATGTCTAAAGCTCTCGATCATCTGCCATTGATAGGTAGTTGGAGAAAGGGCATCTGTTTCCAGCTTCTCCAGCAGTAGGTCCAACAGGTCCTTCTTTGAGAGTACTTAATTCTGGAAAAAAACAGAAGAGGATGGGAGGAGCGAAGCTTTCTAAGCAACAAGATATTTCAACATCACCATAAGGCACTGGCCCTTCACAGTTCCAAGTCCACGGTTTTCTCTGACAGGCAATGCAATTTACCTTCAAAATTAGACAAGATAAATCCCAGGAAGATTCACTAAACATTCATCCATTTATTACTGTCTCTCACCATAGATGGCCAGAACAGAAAAAAAGTCTGTACTTTCAAGTACCATAGGAAACGATGTCAACGATGCTTATGGTTTGTACAGAACCTTAATTCCCAACACATTCTGTGGTGTCTTTCTACCAGGTTAAAGCTTGTTTCCTCTAAAACCTGATGTCTGGAATATGGCATCCAGTAAATTGCAAGAAAGTAAATTTGTCATAACTAATATTTAGTAATTAGTTATTTTCTCATTTTAATTCTAAATCATGAGCTAGAATATAACTTCATAATGATCACTTTTTTTTTAATATGATGGTGCCTCAGCTTTAATTAAGACTCAGTGCTGAAGCATTTTCTCACAAGTTGTTTCTTATTCTCAGGTGGATAGTCTGGATCATGAGCTTACTTCCCTGTTTGAAATCAGGCTTTGCAATGATGTGTTGCAATTCTGGGAGGGTTAAGTCTAGTAAATTGAATTCAGTGCAGTTTTCTGATGGTGCAGGTCATTTGAACAAGGCTTGGAGGTGATGAGTTGCCTTGCATGATGGTAAATGCCATTACTCCAATGTTTAGGCTAAAAAAATACTCTGAGTGTTCCATCCCAAGTGCTGTTTGGCTGTTGCTGTCCACTTCAGGTATGGCTATTTCAGTGGTCTCGTACATTTATAATTGGTATACATGCATAGTAATTAATGTATTTATGAATATTTTGGTCATATACTTAGAAATAGAATATATCATCCTGACCAGTACAGATGTAGTCCTTAGCTGAAATGGGTTGCTGTATAGCAATATTTCTTTACAGGAATTTCTGAAAACCTCACAGCAGTTGTAGATTAAGTCCTTTCATAACAGGACTTCTACATTCCCGATTTGGCCACTGGTCATTGCTTTTGGGCCTTCCAAGATCAAAAGCATAATGTGATTTTAGAATGTCATCATGTTTCCTGGTATAAATATAAGTTTAGATCTGCAGTAAATTTCTGCCAAATGAAACTTGGATCAGAGGCGTGTTTCTGAGCCACAAACTCTCCCACGGCTATTCTCACCGTGGTTCCACTTAGGCACCTGCTACTGCCTGAGGCTGCCCCTGAGGTCAGTAGCTAGCAGAAAAGGACAAATCCTACAGTAAAATACCACTTGCTATGAGGAACTGAGCTTTTAGTGACCTACTTGACATACCCTAAAGGCATTTAAAGGGAATATCAAATATACGAAAGGCTTGTTTAAAATGAAAAGTGAACAGTTCTGAATCTCACATTTCCCTGCTGTGTCCTTCTGTCTTGTGGAGTCTCTGTGCTTTGAGTAGCAGGACTTTGTACTTTGCTGTGCTGTCTAGCATCATTTAGACCATAAGCCATATCTACATTTAAATTCAATGTATTGACTTTTTTTTTTGCTACAGAAAAAGTCAATTGATATTTATTGTTCATTTCTTGGAACTATTTCACCTTTCCCTGACGTGAAGAATTATTTTAAGTAGTTTCAGTAGGGTGGGAAGATCACGTAGAGTAGAATAAAACCCCACTGCATAAAAGCTACGGTGTGGTCTTAAAACACTTGTCATAGCACAGAGAGATCCACGTCAAAGATTTACACTGATTGCACTTCATTCCAGTGGAGCCACTAATTCTGTTTCATTGCATAAATCTGGACTTCTGTATCAGTGTAAACGTATCTGAGGTGCTTTATCAAGATCAAACACATTTAGATAATTTGTCTTATCTTAATGACTTTTTTTATTAATGCTAAGATGTGGCATAGTAAGATCAAAAAGAGAAAGTTGTGTGCCATTTTAATAGGAAATGAAGCATTTTTTAGTTTTTTTACAATTTTATTGCATTTTCTTGGGTTCTTAATAATTATTATCATTTTCTTGAGTTAGCAAGCTCTATAATGTACTATTTCCTCTATTATACTAAAGCAGCCTTCTAAAATATATTTAAATCTACTTTTGCACTTAAAACCCACAAAAGGGCTCTCATGCACCTTTTCCTATATAAGATGCTCACTTTTTCCTCCAAAAAGTGACTCACTCCATCTTCCTGAATAAGATTTGTCCTGGAGGCAGACATCAGTTCTTGCGTTACTATAGTTTTATGTACATCCTAATTCCGTGGGTTTAGGGGGGAATAAATGGATGTATTGTTGCCATGATGAAGCAGGATATGTACTTGATTCATTTTTAGAGGCTTTTTGCTGCCTTGTATGTGCATACAGTTTCAGTTGGGTTTGCTTCCTTCATACCTTGTCTTATAGGCAATGTCTGTGGACTGTTATTTTTTTTCCTTGCATAGAGAAATTGCTCCTGTAGTCTTCAAAATGGGAAGAATTGTACAAGGGCAGAGAAAACCCAAATGACTGGCAGTTGTTTTTCAGTTATATTAATTGCATTAGTCATGCATTCTCCTGTGTTTTTTTCTGAGCTCTGGGACTTTTTCCTGTTAGTAATCAGAGCTTATGTACAAAGAAAACTTCTGCTTAGATGCAGAGATGAATTCAATACCCCTGCCTAAACTCCTCAGTTGAATCTGGGGACAGCATTGTGGTGTGTTTTAATACCTGAGGTTTCATCTGACTGATTCTCTGTGCTTGGGGCACTTGATGCAAATTCATGTAAAACAGTGTAAGAAAAGAAAAATCCCTCGCCCAGCTCCCCACAGTGCATTATTTCTGCATTCCCATCAGCTAGTTTATGGAAGCACAGAATGGGTCTTTTATACAGATGCATGAGATAGTTAGAAATAATAATTTATTGCAGTCTTCTGCACCTGGTTCTTCTGCCCTTTAAGCTCCCAGCAGCTGCACCAAGGTACTGTCTTGCCGCATCAGAGAGGACTGGACTGGTCATTGAGCAACCTCATGCTTGAGGGACACCATCTCTATGTGTCTCAAGTGCTACCTGCTGTCAGAGAGGGATTGTAGTGGTATCCATGGTGCTGCAGTCTGTGTTATTCCTAAACTGAGCAAAGCCCTGATATCTGAGGCAGGAGTTCTTCCTGAGGGTTGCTCTGCAAATGATCTGGGTGGTTTCAGCTGGGCAAAGGCTGTATATTAAGTAATTCACCCAATTCAGCTTATGAAATACATGAAGAAATAGTATCAATAGATAACATAATTTGGGACACACATTGTTAATTTTTTTCATGTGAAAAAAAGTCAGTCAAAACCAAAATATTAATGAAAATTTCTGAAAACTTAAATTATTAAGGAAATATTTTGCTATGAGTCAAAATTTGTGTAAAAATGTTAGAATTTCAAGAGTTTGAAAAGGTTTAGAAATTTTATTAACTACTACTTTTTAATATTTTAAAATATATTTTAATTTTTTTTTTAATTTTTATTTTGATTCTTGTGCTGTTGTGACAGGGAAGAAGACATTTAAAACATCTTTTTTTAAAAGTCTCCTGAATAAGAACAGTATTTCCATCCCAATGCAAGCTATGGATTCCTGTGGTGGTTTGACTCTGGCTGGAGGCCAGACTCCCACCAAAGCTGCTCTGTCACTCCCCTCTGAGCTGGACNTTTGTCTTATCTTAATGACTTTTTTTATTAATGCTAAGATGTGGCATAGTAAGATCAAAAAGAGAAAGTTGTGTGCCATTTTAATAGGAAATGAAGCATTTTTTAGTTTTTTTACAATTTTATTGCATTTTCTTGGGTTCTTAATAATTATTATCATTTTCTTGAGTTAGCAAGCTCTATAATGTACTATTTCCTCTATTATACTAAAGCAGCCTTCTAAAATATATTTAAATCTACTTTTGCACTTAAAACCCACAAAAGGGCTCTCATGCACCTTTTCCTATATAAGATGCTCACTTTTTCCTCCAAAAAGTGACTCACTCCATCTTCCTGAATAAGATTTGTCCTGGAGGCAGACATCAGTTCTTGCGTTACTATAGTTTTATGTACATCCTAATTCCGTGGGTTTAGGGGGGAATAAATGGATGTATTGTTGCCATGATGAAGCAGGATATGTACTTGATTCATTTTTAGAGGCTTTTTGCTGCCTTGTATGTGCATACAGTTTCAGTTGGGTTTGCTTCCTTCATACCTTGTCTTATAGGCAATGTCTGTGGACTGTTATTTTTTTTCCTTGCATAGAGAAATTGCTCCTGTAGTCTTCAAAATGGGAAGAATTGTACAAGGGCAGAGAAAACCCAAATGACTGGCAGTTGTTTTTCAGTTATATTAATTGCATTAGTCATGCATTCTCCTGTGTTTTTTTCTGAGCTCTGGGACTTTTTCCTGTTAGTAATCAGAGCTTATGTACAAAGAAAACTTCTGCTTAGATGCAGAGATGAATTCAATACCCCTGCCTAAACTCCTCAGTTGAATCTGGGGACAGCATTGTGGTGTGTTTTAATACCTGAGGTTTCATCTGACTGATTCTCTGTGCTTGGGGCACTTGATGCAAATTCATGTAAAACAGTGTAAGAAAAGAAAAATCCCTCGCCCAGCTCCCCACAGTGCATTATTTCTGCATTCCCATCAGCTAGTTTATGGAAGCACAGAATGGGTCTTTTATACAGATGCATGAGATAGTTAGAAATAATAATTTATTGCAGTCTTCTGCACCTGGTTCTTCTGCCCTTTAAGCTCCCAGCAGCTGCACCAAGGTACTGTCTTGCCGCATCAGAGAGGACTGGACTGGTCATTGAGCAACCTCATGCTTGAGGGACACCATCTCTATGTGTCTCAAGTGCTACCTGCTGTCAGAGAGGGATTGTAGTGGTATCCATGGTGCTGCAGTCTGTGTTATTCCTAAACTGAGCAAAGCCCTGATATCTGAGGCAGGAGTTCTTCCTGAGGGTTGCTCTGCAAATGATCTGGGTGGTTTCAGCTGGGCAAAGGCTGTATATTAAGTAATTCACCCAATTCAGCTTATGAAATACATGAAGAAATAGTACCAATAGATAACATAATTTGGGACACACATTGTTAATTTTTTTCATGTGAAAAAAAGTCAGTCAAAACCAAAATATTAATGAAAATTTCTGAAAACTTAAATTATTAAGGAAATATTTTGCTATGAGTCAAAATTTGTGTAAAAATGTTAGAATTTCAAGAGTTTGAAAAGGTTTAGAAATTTTATTAACTACTACTTTTTAATATTTTAAAATATATTTTAATTTTTTTTTTAATTTTTATTTTGATTCTTGTGCTGCTGTGACAGGGAAGAAGACATTTAAAACATCTTTTTTTAAAAGTCTCCTGAATAAGAACAGTATTTCCATCCCAATGCAAGCTATGGATTCCTGTGGTGGTTTGACTCTGGCTGGAGGCCAGACTCCCACCAAAGCTGCTCTGTCACTCCCCTCTGAGCTGGACAGGGGAGAAAAGCTCTGTTGAGAAGCTTTGGTGTCGAGAAAAGGACAGGGAGAGATCATTCTGCAATTAGTGTCATGGGTAAAACAGACTCAACACAGAAGAAAAACAAGAAAACTCTCTAATTTCTTACACTACACTCCAGAAACACACAGAAACCAGAGTTGGATAATGAGATAATGTGTTGGACCCTTAAGATATTTTCTAGCAGCTTCTTAAAGAAGCCACATTGCAAACCCACCACAATTCCTGACCATGTTACACATTGGAAACAAATGGTTTTCCTAAGTTAAAACCTTCTGAAAAAATGGCTTAGAAAACTAACAATATTGGTCAAAACCAGGAGCTTCAAAAAGAGGCAATTACCCTTTCACTAGTAGATATTCTGCCTTACACCCCTTGCATTTTGTTCTTTTAAAGCCTCATATATTAAGAAAACTTGTCAATTGTAATGTTTTTACTGGTTTTTCAAAAAGACAAAGGAAAGAAATATATATTCCTAGTGTTAAAATGTCAGTACCTGGAGAGCCTTTTTCTTTTTTTCCTTTGTAAAGCTTGAATTGTTCTATTTGAAGTTCAAATTAAGGAATAAAACAAAAATCAAAACGGAAAGTGTGATTTCTCTACAGCAAACTAATGGACTTAACCAGGAAAAAGCTATGTTTAGTTCTAAAGCTTGTCACATAAAAAGACTTTAACCTCCTTGGGATTTCATTTTTTTGTTTGTTTTGGTTTATTTCTTCTTTAGACTCCCTAAAGGCCGTTTTCCCAACATTTCAGAAGTACAGAGCATGTGTACCTTTATAGTTGTGTGTGTGAAAACTTATAATGGGCACTTCACGGGGTTGATCAGAATCCCATCAAAGGGAACACAAAGCATTGCTGAGACCTTAAAAACAGAATTACAGTAATTTAGGCTTCAAAGTCAAAATTTAGATAAAGCAAATAAAAATTGCTACTGGGCCTTTGAATTTCAGCTTCCACTCTGTTGGTATTAGTGGAAAGAAAGTGTAGTGATAGGATTGTGACAGGACAAGGGGGAATGGCCTTAAGCTGAAGGAGCGGAGATTTATGTTAGATATTAGGAAGAAATTGTTTCCAGTGAGGGTGGTGAGGCCCTGGCACAGGGTACCAGAGAAGCTGGACCCTGGATCCCTGGCAGGGTTCAAGGCCAGGTTGGATGGGGCTTTGGGCACCCTGGACTAGTGGAAGGTGTCCCTGCCCATGGCAGGGAGTTGGAACTAGATGGGTTTTGAGGTCCCTCCCAACGCAAACCCAAACATGTTATCATTCTATGTAAATTGTATTTGAGGTGGTTGGCATGCAGATGTTCTCCCAGTGTTTTGCTTTTCTTGTAGAATCTGAACTCTGTTTGATCAGCTTAGTCATGGCTCACAAATGCTCACTTTTCAGTAGTGACCCACATCTCCAGTATGAGTATATCATTAAGTATTTAGATGTATGAGGGTACTTTGTCCATGTGTTTGGCACAGTCAGACATACCTTTGATAGTGTCTGGGTGCCTATTGCAGCAGATGCCTCTTAATGCCATTCTCAAAGAGCTCCAGTTATTAAGGTCTAACAAGTCCATGAAAGAGTGAAAAAATTTACATCAGTGTGAGCAACTTTGGCTGTTGAGGCTGAGAGCTGGTGTGTGAGTTTCAGCACACTTGCTCTGCTGCGAGTGGAAGCTGTTGGAGCCGCGCTTGCTTGGCCATGAGTCTGAGCTGTTCAAAACAGGTTACAATCTGAGCAGACCAACAGGCAGAGGCTGTTAATTTGAATTATGGAGGAGGCTCGCAGGATTTGGTGTATTAAACATCCCACCCAAGGTTGTGCAGGGGGTGGACTGCTGTGTCCAATATATAAGGACAAGTGATTTTGTTGAAATTATAGGTCATGTGTAGGTTTTAGCTCAGCTGGAAGGTAATGGGTCTGATCCACTGTTGCTTTACTGCTGCTTTATGGTTATGCACTTACACTAATATACCTGGAGTTTTAGTCTGCTGTCTACTGCTACTCTTTGGAAAATACTGACATTCCTAATTGTTTAATAAATCCTTAATAGAGGTTTTAGTGTGTGTGAGGATGTGTGTGTTGATTTGTGTATGCATATTTAGGTATTAGGAAAAAAGTAAAGCTGTTGAGAGGTCCCGTAAGATCTAGAGAGGAGCGTACAATCACGGAATATAATAGTGTGTGAAGGGTTTCCTCTCCTTAAGATGGAGAAGTTGACATTTTAAGTTGCATGTAGTCTGATGATGTGGGCTGACTCAGAGAATTTGAAGGAAATAACAGCTCTGCACATCAAAGCTTAAAAATAGAAACTTCATCAATCAGTAGCAGTTTAGAATGAATAAAGAAATCACGAAATTATTAATTATGGTGGTTGGAGAAAGGAACCATAAAGTTCAGACTTCCTGAAGGCAGAGTGCGTGCACCTCAGTCATGCAGCACGTCTGCTGGCTGTCAGCCCCTTGCCCTGCTGAGCCACTCTGTAGTGGTGGGGGGCTGTAGCCCAAACACAGGCACCTACTGCCATTTCTGATACTGTGAGATGACTCAGGCTTCCCACCTGGCTGACAGATATGACACAGGGCATATGGGACGTTTTTGCCCTTCTGGAGTAGCAGCTGGATGCCCTGAGGCACCTCGGATGGCAGGAGATGCTTCTGTGTAAGGAATAATTGCACATAGACATAAGCACAGACTCACTTTCACTTGCATCTTTAATACACAGTCACCTGAAGCACATCAGTAGTTTGTATCAGTGTTTGCAGTGGGTAATTGCAGAAAGTAATTGAACAGTGTATCTAATTTTAAACTTAAGCAGAATGTTGAGGTGAATAGCGTATTTATCCAGATTAAAATCCGACCAGTATATAAATTTAAAAGTTATCCTAGTGTTAAGAACTGTAGTTGAAAAAACTATGATTTAAAGTTGTAGTGGATGGTTGTTTTCTTAATGACCTCAAATCCATGAATTCATTCTAACATTTGCCTTTTTAGATATTCATAGTTAAATATAACTTGAATGTTGTCCTAATTACATTCTCATGTTAATTTAGCTCTGATTCAGAATTTCTATCATTATTCTTTGTAGAATTATTTTGAAATGATGGAAAGTTCAGTAAAGATGCTCTAGTGTGTGATTGTGCCTTTGAATTATTTATCACATTCAAAGACAGAAATATAGCTAAAAATCTAGTTTGAGTTGTAAATGAGTCTCGGTAATGTACGGAGGAAGTGAAAATCCTTTTTGCAGAATGACATGGTTTATGGGTGCATCCTTTGATATTGTGGGAGCACTTCACCCCACCCCACATGCACAGAGAGCCTCACCACTTAATAGCAAAAGCTATCTAAGCAGATAAGACAGAGTGTGGAAGAGGAGAGAGGGAAACACAGAGACAAATTGCCCAAATGACAGAGCAGATTAGTGGCAGAATTAAGAAGAGAAAACAGATGTCCTGCCTCAGTCTCAACCAGCACTCACTGCAGTCTCTTCTGCCTCTGCTGTGTGCTGTGGAAACAAAAGCTCTCACATCACAATGACAAGTAGAACAGTGTTAATATACGGTTGTACAAACCATGATTAACGCACCAATTCACACTTGTGGCTGTGGCCCTGAGCTGGGTAGAGAACAAACAGTTGCTGGTGAGGCACATGTGTGAGTCTGAGAGGGAGAGAACCTGCTGGGGAAAAAATCTAAAGGAGGAAAGGAAACTTGTCTTGATGTAAGCAGAAGTTTTGCTAGAGGTAAGTGAGGGGAAATTCTTCATTTATAAGTGGTTCGTTGACCCATGATAATAAAGCAGTACTGTAGAAGAAGGATAATTATCTACTTAAGTATCAGATGCCCTAAGGGTAAAAACTTCCCTTCTCTCCTTTTGAAAAATGAACTCAGATTAAACGAATGTCCTTTTTCCTGTTCTAGTGTTGACATGGATTTCCTTTTTATGGGTAAAATTAATTAGTTTTTCTATTCCTTTATTCCTGGTATGGAAATCAGGTCTGCCAAGCAAGTTTCCAGCTCTTCCCTTGGGCCCTAAGTTCAGCCAATAGCATCCTTTATGTAGGTGCTTTGTACAGTGTGCTGGGAAGGCACAAATAAATTACAAGAGTTTTATTATGCCCAGTAGCTTGCCAAGAGGCACAGCACTTTAGAACTAAAACACCACAAAACTAGGATTTTTGTCCCCATGCAGGACTGGCTTATTTCCAAGTACCTGCTTTCTAAATATATATTTCCCATTTCTTTAACTTTAATACCGTAAGTTGTAACAAGAGAGAAAGAGAATAGTAGTGACATAGCTGATGCTGTACTAAAAAAAAAAAAAAAAAGGACAAATTAATACCTGCAACTGAGGCCAGTCATCCTCTGTTCTGCTGGGAGCTCCTAGATGTGGAGCTCACTCGAAAAATCTGTTCCCACTTTAGCAAATATCCATAACAATCCTGTCTGTCTTCATCTGGACTCTGAAAAATTATTAAACCTGCCCCTGCATAGTGTCTTCCAGAAAATGTCTGTTTTTCTTTCTAATCAGTATTATACATGTGATTCCTATGATAAATACGGTAAATGTGAGCATGTTATCTCTCTGTTTATGGAAATAAGCCATCTTTTGTATGTATTAATCTTTATTTCAAACATCTCATGTGGTTCTTGAAAGTCAGGTTGATGTAACCTTTGTGTGAACCTGTTAACTTCAGAGCATCTCCTAGTTACCTTTCTTGGTGTATAGAGAATATTCCTGAATACCTGCAGGCTTCAAGATGCAGTAAAAGTAAAGATGACTGTAATACAATGGCATGGAACTTAATTTTCTTCAAATAGTCCTTTGAACACTCATTTTAATACTGAAAAAATAAGAAGTTGTTAATTTTCATAGCCTTTGGTCATGAAAGTCCAAGTGGTGTTAAAGGTGATTTTCAGGTCTTTATTCTGCAAACATTGTACTGTAAGTCAGAAAAAAAATCCTATCTGCAGGGAATTGAAATGAGAATCAAGTCCCAAGTACTTGCTTGTTGGATTTACACAACTGAGGCTCTGCTGAGAATTCTGGACCCTATTAATAACGTTACACAATTGACTTTCAAGTAAGGAATCAGAAATTATTAATTCCTGTGAACACAGCAGATCAGATGACTATAAATAGTATCTGTGTAGTTTCATTGTTTACTTTATAGCTTCATTTCATTGAGGCACGGAGTGCAGTCACCAAGGTAGAATAAAATCAAAGTATATTTACAATGTTGCGAACACCATGGTTAAAAATAAAGATAGTCTTAATTATCTTAATGTATTTCTAAAACCACGTACAGGTGAGCATTCCTTGTGAGTGCTAATTCATGTGATGTGGAAATAAATGATCTGCTGTTATCAGCATAGCATCAGCTTTTCACATTTAGATACTGACAATCAGAGGTGTAAGATAAAGATTTTCAAAATGTGGACCACATGTGGAAAAGCATTGTAAAACGTCTGTCTCACATGCTGCACCCAAAGCCTCCCTAAATTCCTTTGGTTTTCCCCCATTTTTAATTACAAAAGGAAACGTGTCTGACTTTCAGAGGAGTTAAATACAAGTATCTATCCATGCAAATGTTAATTTGGAGTCTGAGAAAACTTTGCTTTCCTTTAGATGTCTCAGTAGTGACATATGAACCATAGTCTACTCATTTTACCCATGTCTGATGGATTTGAGAAGAGTTCTGAATGAAGTGTCAGATGATTCTCTGTTTAGTTGATCTTGATGTAATCCTCGGAGAGGAAGAGTTTAAGTAATTCAAAGGGGAACAGAAGCAAGTTACAGACCAGGGATAGAGGTGCTTGTCCTTCTGGACCACTCAGACTTGTGTTTGTGCCTTGACAATACCACCTTCAGATGTCCTTGTTTGTCCTCTGCGAGCGGTGGAGCGTTTCCGTGACTTGTGTCCCGAGGAAGTGGCCGATTTATTTCACATGGCGCAGAGGGTTGGCAACGTGGTGGAGAAACACTTCTGCAGCACCTCGCTCACCATTTCAATTCAGGTTTGTAAACCAGTCAAGTAAAAAAAGTTTAATGGTTTGTTTTATCAAGCTTTCAACCTTCTTCCCTAGCCCAATGACAAAAGGACGTTCAGATTTCAAGGGGCAATAAATGCAAAATAATAATAGTAAAAAAGAAGCACAGTAACTGCATTGCAGTCTGCCAGGTTGGCCACTGAAGAAAAGGAAAAGGCAAACCAGTAGAAAAGCATATTTAATAACTCTAAAACTTTGGAAAAAGCCTATGAACACCCCCAAATACAGTATTTGATTGTATTTCAGCAAATACTCTTCTTTCAAAGAATCATTTGCAGGGTTCATCTAGAGAAGGCAGCCACATCTCCCTGTACAACAGGTAACACATTGCTTCTCAATTCCTGCTCATGGTCATTTATATGGGGGAGAGATAAAGCCTTGTAAATATGTTATCAATTCTGACCTTTCAGTTACTTGTGCTGGGTGGTTTTATACTGAAAAAGAACTCTGTTTAAAGCAAATCAGGAGACTAAGCCCAGTTCATTAGAATAAGAATTCATTAAATTCTCACTCGAGTGCCTGATTTTGTATTCACAAGGATCAGAAAGCTATTGCTAGCTATTAAAATATTACCTGAAATAATGAAAAATAGCAACTGTTGTTTCTCTGGTCAGATACAGCTTCTCACTTTGCTGATATGGAGATATGCCTTATCCAAAAACTGTGTGCTGGATGGTCCCCAGAAAAAAAACGTTAAATTAACATACAATGAAGTTGGACGTAAACATTTATTGAGTAAGATTTCTGAATCCCTGTATGACCCTTCTTAGCTTCTCTAACATGAGACTTCTCCCTTTTCTTACAGGATGGCCCTGAAGCCGGACAAACGGTGAAGGTGAGTGCTTATTATGAAGAACACAAATTAAGAGACAATTATAAGAACTAATAAAAGATCAAAGCTAGTCATCTGCAGACCACTGCTGTATCTTTATTTTATCCTTGAGATCAAAATATCCCAAGTGTACAATAGCTGTAAATACTTTTTATTGAAATTGCACAGGATAATGTTTACGGGTTTTGTTTCCAGACAAAATTTTTCAATCATGGAAATATATTTTCTAAGCTGCTGGGTGTATTTATGCAAGAAAGACCTTAGAAAAGAAGCATCTGTTAAAGTTTTTGTTTATGCAGAAAATATTGCCCTTCTATTCATAATCTCTTTGTTTGTCTTTTTATTGCCTAATGAGTAGTAGCTAATTATAGGAACAGTTAAACTGAACCACATTATGGAAATATACCTTTTGTCTGTGTTTTCTCTCTACACATTCATATCACATTCTTGTTACTGGAGTTCAAATGTAATGGAGCCAGTGAAGCTTAAAAACTTTAAGTGTACTTCTGAAAAAAAAGGCGGGGGTGGCGGAGAAGAGAAGGATTTATGATTATACTCTCCACTTGAGTAATAACATAGATAACATCCAAGATGGCTCTCCAGCCATGTTTCACTGCCTCGTAATGCAAATGCAAATGCATGTGTAGTTAGATTATATGCCTGAACATTAGATAAAGGCTATTTTTTACATTTGGAATCAAAGGAAAGTCAAATATGGCTAAGGGTTAGCACTTTGTAAAATCAAATTAGATGTCTCAAAGAAGCTGTTTGGGTTGATTAAGGTAAGTGTAACAACCAAATGATAGCATATAGAAACATTTTACTTCTTTCCAATTTCCTGTATTGACCTTATTTTTCCTAATTCTTTTTGTTGCCTGCTTTGAATATTTAACAGGCAGGTAGTAGGGAGGGAGAAGAAGAAATTATAAAATCTCCAAGCTTTGGGAAGCTGAGTAGTGATGAAGGGAATGTATACAATTTACTTCAGTATGGCAGTAAAACAGATTCCTCTGCTCATAACCTGGCGTGTGTTGGGTAGGTTTCACTGGGAATGATTATTGATATGTGATAGTCTCAGTTTAAATACTGTATGAAGTAAGTTTTGTCATTATCACTAGTAATTTTATGCATAGCAGGGGGTGTTCCTGCCCATGGCAGGGGATTGGAGCTGGATGATTTTTGAAATCACTTCCAGGCCAAACCATGCTCTGATTGTGAATAGTAACAAATGTTTCTGTGGGTCTTTAAAATGCAACAAATTGAGTATCGTTTTGTATTTGCACTGGAGAGAAAGAGAATTAAGTTTTAATACATTGCAAAATGGTAGCCACCCTTCATGCTTCCTTCTCGCACTTTTAATAAGCAATGAGATGAAAATCACCCTCTCCTAACAGGTGTGAACCCCGAGAGTCTGTAATGAAGTGTGTGTATTCATAGATCAGAGGTTCCAGTTTGCGTTTCTCTACTTTTCTGCATCATTGGGCAACTCTAATCACCACTTTGGGATGTTTATCACCCAAAAATGCCAACAACTATTTTCTTTAGAGAATTTAAAGCTTTCAGAGCTTGAATTTGGGAATAAATGACTATGATCAGGAACCTCTTTAAAGAGAACAATAGAATGGATACCTAATAATTGGCTCCATTTAAACTGTTTTGAATCAAAAATTTTGAAAAAAACACCTGTGTGATCTACAAATAATACATGAACCTTAAGGTCAATGTGTCATGAGTTTCTGTATGTGTTTTTCTTCCTGCATCGGAATGCACAATAATCTTATTTTCCTCTAAGGGGAATTTTAAATATCTGGAACAGACTAAACATTAGAAAAACATTCTAATAGTAAGAATATCAAAGCATCACAATAAATATCCAAGGGAGTTTGTGGAGACTGTTTTGATAGGGGAGGCAAGCATATGTCAGAAGCTAATTAGGTGTAGCTGATCTTGCTTTGAGTGGGGTCACATACCAGATGGCTTCAAGACTTCATTCCATTTGTATTTTTTGTAATTCTGTATACCTGTGTAAATGTATACTACTTCATGTGCTATGGAGAAAAAGAATTATGGGAATTGGAGGAAGAGAACTGGCTTTAAATTTGTCAGTGCAAAGCTTCACTATGAGATGGGAAGAGCTCTCAGCCTAGCTGAAGACAAACTATTTTTCTTTTCTGAAAAATATTAAGAAATTATCTTTGGCAACAAGAATGGTAATCCATGTCCAAGAAAAATCTTGGACCTCAGTTTGATTGTGTGTCTCAGGTAATTCTTTTTCATGGAGATGCTGAAAATTATATGTACATGTGCATGTACCACATTTAAAGATTACCCTTTCAGTGTGATTTTGGTTAAAAATCAATGATATGATTGTCTGGCATGTTCGTTGTGCTGGTGTGAAACCTGCTGTGTGTGCAGGTTGGTTAGATGTACCATGTACCACAATGTCAAGATACTTCAATGGTACCTCCTGGACTTAAACCCTTCCTGGTGACCTATTGGGAAGCTGTTTCTAATCCACCAAGGAGGTCCAATATTGCTGTAACCTGTTCCTCTTTTGAAGCTAGGATGGTTGAGCCTGCAGGACAGCAGTCTAGGGAAACTTATCGACTTTTCAAATATTGCAATCTGTGTTTTGGCATTCCGGGGGTCTTTGGAAGAACTGATACCTAACTCTTCATTTCACTGATACTTTGGATGTATAGATGGGTCTTCTCTTACCTTTTAGCAGATGGAAATATACAGTAGCTAAGGAATTCTGAACCATGTCCCAGGTCTCAGACCATAAAATGGTCTCAGACCATAAAATAATACAATATATTGTTTCATAATCTTTTTCATAGCTATCCAAAGATTGTGCCTATTCCAGCCCTGTCACCTATTTATGAGAGGGACAAATGTTCCTCTACAAAGATAGTCAGTCAGACTTCCATGCTTGGTGTTTTATTGGGTGAGGTTTGCACACCATCTCACACTGGAGAACCTGAGTGTATCTCAGTGTCAGCAAGCATAACTATCTTCCAGCATTAAAGACATACTGAGTACTTACTTCTTCTTACTTGAGAATGGAAGGAAATAATGGTTAGGTCTTCCCTTAGCAAACATTTATCTCTGCAATTTTAAGCTTTGTTTTTCTTAGAGAACACAAAGCCCACAGTGCCATTGTGCTAGGAATGGAGGGTGGATTTTGTGTTGGTTCTGTTTGAGAATGCCTTAAATATCCAGGCAATTTCATGGATCAGGGAAATCAGCCCTGCATCTTAATGCAGGGCTCTTATTGCTATGTCAAGTGAGTGACGCTTTGAGATTTCCCCAGTATATTTTATAGCCTTCTTTTCAACATCAAGTCAGCAAATGCTCTAGCTGCCTTGGTGGATGTATAGCATAGTGTAGAATAAACTCTCAGGTTTACCTTTTATGTGAGATTCAATCACAAGAAGCTCTGTGCACTCTGTACTCTGCAAAGGCTAAACAAATCAAGCTGGCAGGAGCATGATGCAACTAATTTATCTGTAGAGACAAGATAATATTGCACAGCAAGTGTCCATTGCACAAACACATATGAACACATACTCTATTTTGCAGCAGTGTCAAATCTCCAGCAGTTCAGCACCTCCACTGTTATCTGTGAGTAATGCCTGCTTGCCAATTACAGGTTTACCTAAATAAATGAGAAAGCGAGGCTGATGGTGGCAGTGTGGCTATATGTGCAGGAATTTATTTTATATGACACACATTCCATTAATTATTTTACACTGAGAAGATGGTTTCACAATTATTTTTGATGTACATGTTTTTCTTTCCCAGATGTTTTTTTTAATGCAGTGTTAAATCAATCCACCTGGCTCACACTGTAGAAATCTTAACCTGAACTGTGGAGTCTAGAGTTTATTTAAGCCCACAGCAGACTGCACTTTCATACTGTTTGTCTACTTATCTCTGGACCTGATGTACTGGACTTCAGGTTTGAGTCTTAAATTCAATCAGATTGTGTTGTACACCGATTGCATCACGAGGATCAAATTCACTAACTGCAATAGTTTTGATGTCTCAGCCTTCTTTCCCTGCAGACTGGCAGATGTGAGTCCTTGTTTAGTGGAGTATTAGAAACCACCTTTTGCTCTCTTTAAAGAACAAAAAAGCTGGTGTTTGAGAAAGGCAAAGATTTTTCTTACCTCTAAACAAATATAAAAATCCAAGTACTAAAAGCATGGAAGAAAGAAATAGATTTTAGTGAAACATGTCAACAAATAGCCTTGTTTGCTTTACTCTTAAAGACAATGATTCTCTTGAAAGCTTGTGGAATGTCCAAAAATGATTTGAAGAAGTACAGCAGTCTCTGAACTGGTTTAATATCCACACTAACAGTATTTGGTAGGAGAATATGTAATATTGCAAATAGGTAATTGGTACAGCAAATTCAGTGATCTCAGAGCTGCTATGTCTGCTTTGAAGTCATGGTTTTCTTTCTATTTCAGCTCTATACATAGATTGGGGTGGATTTTGATGCGATGACAGTGATGTGTGTTTTCAAAGCTAGGGTAATACTGCTCCTTACAGACACAAGGAAACAGAGAGGGAGTCCAGGTTATTTGTCCCTTCCCTCTTAAAGCCTTTTTCTAGCATTCTGCTTTCTACTCACTCTAAATTATAATTCTTGCCCTTTCCTTCAAGGCACTCTTCAAAATCTGCCTTGCCATGGTCTAATTCTCCTTTCAGTCCCTTGGTCAGACCTATGTTTTCTAGGATGGAGTTAATGGGTTTGGCCTTAGAGTCCCAATTTCCTCTTTTCTTTGTCAGGTCTTTACTCCTGTTCACTACATGTAACATTTACATTTTGATTGAAATGTAAGCATTCCAGGGAAGGCATCACATTGCTTTTTTGTTTGCCATGCTCATAGTCCAAAGAAGCACTGGCAGATCTGTAAAACCTCTGTTAATACAAATAATAATATGCAAGACCTGGAATAAAAAGGTTCTTAAGGCTCCCAATGTTTGTACAGATCAGTTCTTCTGCTTAAAACATGGTAATAGCTGTCAAAAGTAAGAGGTGTATGTGTACACCCCGTTAAAGTTATAGCAGTTTTTTGAAGACCAAAGGAGATGAAAGAAAATTGGGAATGTGGAAACAGCCTATTGATTGATGGACATGACACCATCCTAGCTGAGAATACCAAACGCTCCAAGGCACTGATAAATGGAAATGATGACCTGGATAATGAAGTCTGATCTAGAAATATTGCGTTGTGAAGTCCCCTGAAGGGGTGGGGACAGAAATTTTTTAAAAGATTCTCTTTTGCAATGAATGATGATGGTTCTGAATCTGGATGATTTTGAATTTCCATCAGTGAATGTCATGCTAAAAATGACGGTGGAATGCAGTACCCCTGACTTGTAAAGTACTACAATTCTCTATTCTGTGTTTTTAATTAATTGCAACCATAATTGAGGAAAGTAAAAGAAATTTCAAAATATCTAAGTTGAAGAATGGTAATGAGAAGGAAGATTTTACTATTCCATGCTAGAAATTCTTCCCTTCTTTCCTGCCATATGGATTTCTTGGATGAATATTCTCTTTAGGTAGTTTAATTCCTAAAATACCCCCAGAGCTAGTCAGAGTTATTGATGCTGTCTAAATTAAACTATAATAAGCAAGTGAGCTCAAGTGCTTGTCTAAATTGCCTTAGTGTTCAGCTATTAAAAGTCACACAGCTCTGTTGGCCCCATCCAGCATGAAGCCCTTCCCTTGCTGCCGTGACCCCCTTCAGCCGCAGACCTGCAGAGCGCTGGCCACCAGCTTTTATCTTCTCCCGAAGGGCTGAACTGTGGGGGATGTATGCAGACCTGCACGTGGATGACAGCACCTTCAGGGGTGTCTGTGGGAGCATGGATGTGCCTGTCCTGGTCCCCTGCAGCCACATCATCTATCAGCAGAGCCCTGCAAGCCCTGGGAGAGGCTGGGGCTGTGGGTGGCTGTGTCAGCAGCTAGTCCAAGTGGAAAGGCAGAGGTCACCCCATGGAGCATTGCTCGTGCTGGGACGCTGCTTCCCGCTGCCCTAAGTGACCTCAGTGATTATTGCAGGGAATGGTCAAACACTGCCAGGGCTCCCCATGCTCTGCCCTTCTGTGCAGCCCCAGGAGAACCTGTTCCTGCTTTGACAAAAGCATTTTAAATGCACTGCCCACCCCAACCCCCCTTTATTTTTCTTTCCTGGTATGTGTTCAGATATTTACAATTTTCATGGCAGAAGAATCTTGAACAAATCAGTCATTCAGAAGGGTTTATTTGGGAGGTTGAAAGCTCTTCATTTTTTTCCTTTTCTTTCTTTTTTTTTTGCCTATAAACAGAGTTACATTTCAAAATGAGGAAGTATTTCTAGCTGAAAGGTGGAAAAGTTTTCCTCTGCAAACATTTTAACACAGGGTATTTTGACAACAAAAACTTTTTGTTCATGAAAACAAAACCTTTTGGAAATACTTTCTGTTTTACTGAACTGGTATTTTGTGGGGAAAAGAAAAATATGGGGAGGGGTGTTGAGAAATCCATTAATTGCTCTACATAGTGCTCTTCATTTGCCCCACAATGACTGAGATTAGTATCGAAAATCCTGTGTTTTAATTAGAAAGTATCTTTCACTTCTTTGTTCCCATGTTACAACAATATGTTTTGCATTTAGATCATTCTCTTTCTCAGTGAATGCACAATCAATCAAGTGCCACTCTGGAGTACAGGTCCTACAAATAGCCTATTGTACAGTAAAAGCAAAAGCTCTAGAAATCCCAGACAATGCTCACGGTCTAAAATCATTAATAGCACAGTCAAAACTCTCTGATTAATTTTTGTGTGGTTAGTGTATGAATTTCTTTACAAGCCCTATCTCATCCATAATACTGTTTCTCTTTGTCAAGCTCATATCTTATAAACCTCTTCATTTAACAAGGAATGCTTGTTGTTGTTGTTACAAAACCTTGCTTTCAACTAGAATGTAACTCACCAAGAAATGTGCAGAAACATTCCCATTTAATTCAGATGTGTAACTTGATGCTGTTCTGTGTTTTGTAGTAGGTGAAAATTGTTTATTAAGCAAGTGTCACAAAGCTAGATTTCAGCTTAATAGGTTTCTGACTAACTCTTCCTAAAAATTAATGGAATCCTTTATAACAGAATATTGTATACCAGTGCTCCAACCTCACACGATTTTGCACATTTGTCTTTGCATTCTTACCTACCAGGTACTGCTTTTGCTTCCTCCAGAAAAAAACCATGAAATTATCACTATGCTGACCACAGATTAGAAGGGATGTCAAAGTGTCATGTGCAAAACAGACTTCTCTTCATGCACACTGTGACTTCTAAGCATGCATTTACTTACAGTCAAACTGTTTCCTGGTTGAGTTTATTGAGTGTTCTTGCCCAAAGGCATTTTTGGTTGACTGACCTGGCTGGATGTTGTGACATCCCGTTTCCCAGGGAAGGGCAGAATCCCAGTGCTTTGCTCGTGGTAATGACCCACTTTCAACCAGACAATGGGAACCCAATCGTTAAGAGTCCTGGCTGACATATCAATGCAATAATAGGATCCACTACCATTCCCCAACCCCCCTTTCTTTTTTTCCTCCTAAAAGTCACATCCCTTTCTGAAAATGAAGGATCAGGCTACTGAGAGCTGTCCCAGATAGTCTGCACAGCTTAAATGAGTTTGTTATTTAAAAATGTTAATAAAGAGCATGTGTAATGTTTTCACATGTGATGGTGTGGGTCTAGTCCTGTCTTTCTCACGTGAAGGAGTAGGTGTTTACACTGTCCTGTAACCTATTGAAATTCTAAGCACATCTGAAATGCAAGTACATCTGAAATGCAAGTACATCTGATCTAGTCCATACATTTTACTCTGTTCTGCCAGCACTGTGTTAGCCCATGTAGGACTTTTCTTTCAGAGAAAGAAAAGCCTCTAGTTGAAATGATTTAGAAATAGAAAACTAAGGTTAAAATAATAGAATAAAACTTGCTCAGCAAGCTCCAGACAGGATGACAGGGTGAAGAGTATGTAATATTTTTACTGTTAAAAAAAAAAAAAAAAGTCAATCATTCTGGATACTGGAGGTTTTTTAGTATTATGCTCATTGCAAGCCAGGCTTGGTGTGCCAGGGGCTTCCTGCAAAACCCCTCTCTCAAGCCTATATGCCCCATCCCTCCCAAAAGCTGCTTGGGTGCCCTCTGCCAAGACCACTCAAGGTTACTGCTCATTCTGCAACTGTAAACTATAACTTGCAAGAATTTGAAATATGCCTTTAAAATCCAATCTCTAGGAGCTTTTCAAATGGCCTGTCATTTGATTAGCAATAGGAAAAGCCCACACTGGTTGGCAATGGAAACGATGCCAGAATAGCAGTTTCTGAGCTTGAATGAGAATGGTTGCCAGTGTGGTTCTTCTGTGGGAACCAACATTTTCTGTTTTCCTTTCACTTGCCCATAGTGTTAGAGTTAAGATATTTAAATAAGTTAACCTGTGTCTGAACTAGCTGCTGCTGCTCATGGTTTTCTTTCATTGTGTAAGCACTCGGTAACCCCTTTTTGGCGGGGAAAAATTAATTACAACTTACAAATAGTGAATTCTGTAAGTAAAAACATTTCTGGGTATTTTTTTCCTATATATTAATATTTCATATATACAGGAATGATATTGCAGTTGGCAATCTTCTGACTTTACTACAGCATTTAAATTTCCCTTGCTCCTGGTGGCTGCAGAGCCTTGCTCTGCCCAGTAGCTCTTCAGTCCCAGGGAGAAGGGACTACATGGCCAAGTGAAGAACCCTGAGAAACGAGCTTGGTTTTCATCACTAATAAAGCCCATTAAGGTTATGTCTGTATGGACTGATGTAAATAGAATGGATTTGTTAGCACGGGCTCAGGTGTGGGCCAAGAGGCTGCCTCTGTTTCTGGGCTAGGAATGGCATATGCAGTCAAAACAAATTTGTTTCTGCCTGTACTTGTATGCAAGGACCAGTGCTAAGTGTGGTGTGTCCATGCACACATCTCCTCTAAATAAATCCTGCCCAGTAGCACTTCAAAGCAAGGCAGGAGCAGCCAGGAGCAAGGGAAATCTATACCCTGTGGTATAAAGGCAGAAGATTTGAAAGCCATCCTGTGTTTGCTAGATTGCTCAGGTCTTTTGAAGAAGAAAAATGGTTTCTCCTTTAGTAATCTCCTAGCTTATTATCTCTGAAAAATCAAACCATTTTCTTTTCTTTTTCATTTATACTTTTTGTGAGTTACCTCCTTCATTGCTACCATGAAAATCTTTATTTCATGTTATCTGCCTGGCAGCACTGATCCAAATTCTCTCTGAGAGAGGCTGGAAGAAAAGAAACTAGACCAGATGGAAAGTGCTCGTGTGAATGATCGTCTTGATCTTGCTTATAAAGATGCTAAGATCAGAAATGCCAAATTCCTCTATCTGATTTAATGAATGTTGAACTTCTCTATCTGATTTCAAGTCTAGTTTTAAGTATTTAAAGTCAATATAATACCTGGAGATAGCACCTTCTTTTCTTTTGTTTTTGTTCTTTTTTTTCTTTCTATTTTGATAGATTTGTAGATGACCTTTATTAGTTCTCAGTTGAGAAGGTAGAGAAAAGCCAATAATACTGTGATGGTAATACTTGTTTTCTCACCTGGCCTCCTAGCACTCCTCACTTGGAGAGGAGTTATTACTAGGGGGTGGTCAGTCTGCCCAGATGGAAGAGTGGAGCAGTTCACACCATGATTAACAGATGCTTTGTTCTTCTCTGAACTCTAAAGAAGTTTAGTTGACTCTACCTATGTAGACTAAATCAGTGGAGCTTTTAACATTTCTAAGCAAACAGTTTTGACTCTAGATGTGTAAGCAGCCCTTTGATTTCATATCATTTATCATTTAAAACTACAACTATTAGTCATATGTATAAATCTAGTAATTCCAAATGCAAAATAACATTTTTGCAAAAATAACCAATTCGATGTATCAGGGATTTTTTTCTTTAATTATCTTCCACTTCACCTGAAGAAGTTCACTGTTATAGTAACTATCAAGTAGAAAAGAAAAAGTAAGGAAAAAAATCCCAGAATTTATTAGGTTCTAATAAACTACCCTCAGTGCTCATACATTTAGTATCTTTCATTAACATTAATGAGAATTATGCATGCATCCTGGGGAGAATAGGCCCTGTTGTTTTCTTTCTTTTCCTTGTTTTCAGTATTAAATCTTGTCCTGCAGTCAGTTCTATAGGGCATATGTACCTTCCTGCTGCTCAATTATTTGTTCTACTTAATATATACAGTTTGCACATCTCTTTTTGCATAGAGAAGGTAGAAAGTTCATAAATTTGAAAAAACAAAACAACCCCAAACCAGTCTAACAAATTGTGGACACATAAAAAAAAGGATATTCAAATTAATGAATTAATAGATTGCTATTGATTACCGGTAAGGCCTAATTAAATAATAAATTTTCCCCCACACAATTACTTGTTTCCCATTATTAAATGATCAAATCCATAACTAGTTTGAAGCTCGGGCTCTTAGAATTAGATGAGGTGCTCGGGAGAGCAAAGTTATGTTTTGGAGCAACAGAGACAGAGGCAAGGCCTAGTTACATGGATTTATGATTTAATTTCCTATGTAATCTAATTTAGTGTAACTATTGAGTTTCTTAAAAAAATGGACTTTGAATAGATTTTGTTGACAAAAATAAATACAAAATATAGGATAGTTTATTCGTTATCTGTAGCATATTGAGAGAAGTGACTCGTGGGTATTTCCGTACATGAAGGGGCTGTTTTCTCCCATTTCCTGTGGTTTTAGCTGTATCCCACAGCAGTCAGTCATCATCCAGACCCCCTCCAGATCCAGTACATTGCAGACATCCAAAATCCAGGGGACACAAGACTCATTCCTGTAGAAAACTTAACTCATGTAGTATAACTAACAGCTTCATCATTCCTCATTCCTGAGATAGACATCAATATTTCATAGAGAGCATTGTTATGTGAAGGTCCTGGGAAGAAAGCAAGTTGGAGAAGGAAAGTAAGCAAATAAAGCTCTTCAGTTTGACATACTTTCACTTAATTGGGCGTTTTAAGAGCAGATCGTGGGAGCAGGAAATGAGTCTTTCAGCTAATTCCCTTCTGCATGACAAATGCTGCGTGCCAAAACGCTGCTGTCCTGGGCGAGAGAACTCCTTGGGTGTAATTCCTCAGCACAGCGCCAACGCCCCGACAGCATCTGTGGCTCAGGTGTTGCCTATCTGGTTGTCCCTATAATTAACAGCAGATTGCAGGACGAGCGATGGCATCGTGTTCGTGAGTGGTTAGGGCTGTGTTTTGCTTGCGTTTGGCTTGCCTGGCAGCAGATTGAGGCAGGGAGACAGATTGCCTGTCCTGTTGTGGAAAGCGCTGGGCCTTCCTGCGCAGGGGTCTGCACATCTCTATGGAGCTGGGGGTGCTTTTTGTTGCCGTTGTGCTGGGGAACACGCTATCTATCGCTGAGCTAGCTCGCTGCAGCTAGGCTAGAGGTAGGATTTACTAGAGCATATTGCCTTGGGCAGAGCTCTCTTCTAGGTTGGCTTTATTTGATGGAGCATCTTTGTGCGATGTCCTCAAGACTTGAGCCTGCAATTACAGATCCTGTCCTTTGGTTGCCTGTAGCCAAGCTCCTGTGTTTGTGGTGCAGAGCCAACCAAGTGCTCACTCCCCTCGTGAAACTGCGTGCTGGTGGGTGCTGTATGCTGGTGGCATGTACAGCAATGGCCCTGGTGGACAGGAGTGTTTAGAAATACGTGGCTTCACTCAAAACTCTCTGAACTCAGTTGGAGGGATTCAGCACTGTGGAGACTTTGAACCAGTTGTACATTAGAAGAACCGAGGTCACCCTTTCTTAAGAACCATAAGGGTATCCTTTGCTTTTCTTCATGTAAAATGTGTGGGCTCATTTTCTAAATCCCTCTTTCGCTTCTTTCCATTTTCTGATTACTCATATATTGAATCTCTGTATTAATTTTTCTAAGTGTTTGTTGGACAGCTGGAAAAACAAGCAAAAAAAAAAAAATTATTCCATAATTGCCTGCCTGAGTGACTCTACAATTAGCAGTAGATTGCAATGAATGATATCCTGTTCCTTAACAGTTAGGGATGTGTTTTCCTTATGTTGTATTGACTTGACCTCTACAGGTCCAGGCTGGCAAACAGATGTCAGCTCTGTTCAGCAGAATATCTTTTGGTCACTCCACTAAAACAGGATATGTGCATTGAAGTGAACATCAGGATATTTGCAGTAGCCGTTGAGTGGAACATGCAAACAAATTTCCACAGTCAGGCAAAGACAGGTTGCAAACTCTGTTGGGAAATGATAAATTGCTGTTAAATGTTATAATTATAGTGTGACATTCAGGACTGAAACTTAACTATATTTTGCTGAAAACTTGAAAAAAAAATGGGGAAAGGTAATGTGATTTAATAAATTAGCCAAAGAGTAAGTGAAAAAATGAGAACACAACAGAAAATTAATATTTATCTTTTAGTAGTATGTAACAGGCTTTGTTAAAAATGTCTGAAAGCGAAGAAGAGTTTGTTAGACAAATTATAATTTTAATTGCAGACGTAATTGATTATACTCAGCATGCTCATTAGGTTAAGGGAGAATATGAGTCAACTCTCAAGGTCATTACAGTAATAGATATTGTAGGCATGTAATTTGTGATAAGCTGGTTCGCGAACATCTAATTGCTCATTCATGGCAGTGTGTCTGGCACTTTTACTCCCCAAACACCTCTTTGTCCAATTTATTTAACACCCCTTAATATTCCAGGGTCAAATTTACTACAGGAGGCATCAAGCAGTGAATTTTCAACCTCCAAATTATTACACCACTTCACCCTTTTTGTGCCTCAAAGACAGAGCCTGCATTACTAAAAATCAGTGGTCTGGCACTAAGCAGGGTATATCACAAATAGAAATATTCACCCACAGAGACAAGCTAGAATGTCTCATGGAAAACAGCTGTTCCCTGCCCTCCCCAATGGCAATCTTACATTGCAGTTGGATGCCAAAAGATATGTTCTTTTAAAAAATGCAGTAATTAATCAGAACTTTGTCATCTTATTGTTTCTAGGAAGATCATACCATGTAATAGTGGTTTGTTAACTCTTTCAAGCCTTTCATAGAATCATAGAATGATTAGGGTTAGAAGCGACTCCCAGAGGTCATCCAGTCCAACCCCCCTGCAAGAAGCAGGGACGCCCCCCCAACTAGATCAGGTTGCTCAGGGCCTCATCCAACCTGGCCTTGAACTTCTCCAGGGATGGGGCATCCACCACTTCCCTGGGCAACCTGTTCTAGTGCTCCACCACTCTCACAGGAAAGAACTTTTTCCTAATATCTAATCTAAATCTCCCTCCCTCTATTTTAAAACCATCACCCCTTGTCCTGTCACAACAGGCCCTACTGAACAGCCTCTCCCCATCTTTCTTGTAGGCCCCCTTGAGGTACTGAAAGACCGCTAGAAGGTCTCCCTGGAGCCTCCTCTTCTCCAGGCTGAACAGCCCCAACTCTCTCAGCTTTGATAGCAAGTTTCCCATATTAGCTGAGTCTGGCTGAAATCAATTGGAATGTCACTTGCAATCAAATAGAAAGAACTGCACGCAGTGTACATAAACTATAAGTAACAACTGTAACTCTGATACAGTGATTTATATTCTGAGATCTCAGAGAAGGAATCACTGTCCTCATTATTGAAACACATATACTCTAAGTCACTTCTCCAGGGTCAGACAGCAGCCCAAGGGTGGCACTGGGCTTTTAAGCCAGGCATCCTGAGCTGCAGGTCAACTCATTTCCAATCTCCTCTCTAGTCATTCTGTATTAACACAGGATCAAACTGTTCTGAGTTGGTAATCAGTACTTACTATCACATTATGTACTGTTGCAGAGTAGTGGCTGAAGTGAGAAAACCAAAGTCATTCCCATTAGATTGAGAAGTTAGATTGCAGTGTAGAAGAAAAACACTGTTTTTCATTGAAAATCTTTGGCTGTATTCCAGGAATCAAGGTTTTTTGGTTTAGTTTCATATTTGGGTTTTTTTTTTCCTTAAATAAATAATGCAGTTCTCAGAGCAGCATAGCTTTCCTTTATAATTTCATTATTTGCAAGATACTATTTTCACTTGAGATGGCATAGTCCATAATTATCTATTGCTTATTGCTGAAGAATGTAATAGGTATAGCTATAGATATTTAATTATATACCAAAGGAAGTCCAAAATTATTTCATAGTTCTTTTTTGTTAATATTTTTGGAAAATTCAAAGGTTTGAAGTCCCTCCTTGAAAAATGATTCTATCTAGAAATGTAATTTTCTGCATACTGGCTCTACTCCAATCTTAGTCCTTGGTACTACAATTTTACTCTTTAAAGAATTGTCCATAATGATATATGTTTGCTAACCCTCTCCTTTCTAATGTAGGGATTACTGTGTTCGCTGACTGGCTGGCTGATAGATATTGCCAAAAAAATCTCTGTGCTTACCAATATATATCAATCCCTATAACCACCTTGTAGATTGACCTGCTGAAAAAAATTGTTATGCAAACACACTGCCATCTGTTGTGTAGTTATTCTTCAGTAATAGAACATAAACTGGAGATATGTCAAAGTAATTTAGTAAGTCGACAAATGTAAATTGAGACTTGGTAAATATAGTGTGTTACACTGAGTTTTGCTAATCATTCTCATCTGCAAGAAGATAACAGCTATACCAGTCTTTTCAAAGTCCAGCTTGCTTTGTTTCATTCATCAAAGGCTGATGTCAGAGCTACTTATGAGGAACATTATGTGAATTACAATAATTAATTTTAAAACAAGGATTCATAGAATTCTGTGGTTGATACAAAGCCCAGTAAAAATTCTGGGAAAATCTGAGCAATTTATAAGAATGCCAGTAAGTCCTAAATATCTTCAGTTAATGAGTTCAGAGTGTACATTCACAATTATACTGGTGGTTGTGCTACCTGTTTAAGAATGGATATAAGTGGAGTTATCGCTCACTTCAGAGGTGAAGCTACCAGTACCCAAATAAACCAGGTACCTCCTAGAAGTATGTGCTGGTTTTTACATAGAGTAATACTGTAATCTCTACAGGAGAATGGGAAAAAAAAAAGAAAATTATTGGATTCCTGTTCTATAAGTGCAATTCTCAAAATGGTGTTTAGACATCCTGATAATTAAAAAAATGGTTTAAAATGAAGCCTTTTCCAGTATCTTATCTCTTTCCTAATTTCCATTTTTTTCATTAAGAAAAGATAAATTGTATCCAATTATTGAAAATTATGTAGGTCATTATCATGAATGAAACTGCAATTAAACTCCGTTTTCACAAAGAAGATATAAAAGGTTATCTTGTCATAGTGTAGGTGTGCCTTGCTTGGCTGGCACTCCTGCCTTCAGGCCAAGATTGTACTAGGGTCAAGTCCTACATCACTCTGAAGAACTGTATTTGACTAGGAGTGTGCAAAGAGACTTCTAAGTGCCTTCTAAGAACTGGAATTTGAATCACAGTGGTGGCAGTCTAAGTGCACGCTCACTGTGTCAGAGCAGTTTTTATTTAAACAATCAGCAGTTAATAACTCTTTTCTCCTAAATAGCTGGTTTGGCTGGAGTAGGGTTGATGTTCTTCACAGTAGGTGGTCTAGGGCTGTTTTGAGTTTGTGCTGGAAACAGCCTGGATAACACAGGGATGTTTTTGTTCCTGCTTAGCAGCGTTTAAACAGAGCCAAGGGCTGTTCTGCCTCTCCCACCACCCCACCAGCGAGTGGGCTGCGGGTGTACAGGGAGCTGGGAGGGGACACAGCTGGGACAGCTGAGCCCAAGGACCAAAGGGACAATATGGTGTCATGCTCAGCTCAGGGAAGAAGGAATGGGGGCATTTTGAGTGATGGCGTTTGTCTTCCCAAGTCAGCATTAATGTAACATGTGATGGAGCCCTGCTGTGCTGGGGATGGCTGCTCACCTTCCTGCCATGGGAAGAGGGGAAGGGATTCCTTGTGTTGTATTGTGTGTGTGGCTTTTGCTTCACCTGTGAAACAGCCTTTATCTCAACTCATGAGTTTTCTCCGTTTTGCTCCTTGTATTCTCTGCCCCATCCCACCGGGGTGGCTCTGGTGGGTTTTGTTGCTGGCCAGAATTAAACCACAGCAGCATGTCCCCTGTCCCATGGAGAACAAACACGAGCCCTGCAGCTGGTGGTGTGTCCCTGTGGAGAGGACATGGGTGAACTGTTCCCCTATACAAGTAGCTTCCGTGTGCTCCACTGAATAGGTGAATTTTACTGGGACAAATCCAAAGGACTGTGGGGATAACATTATTTAACTGCTTACATTAATCAAAATGCTGTACCTGAGGAAATGTAAAGAAACCACATTTATTCTATTCTCTAGGCAAATTTAATAAACTAATCTAACCCTCTAACTTATGTTAATCTACATTACAGTTTTCATATTAGTTTCACCTTAGATTTTGCTCCAGTTATTATAGGCTTGGCTGCAATCACTGGCAATTACAGCTTTCCATCCTTTTCCAGAAACACATAATGTGAAGTGTTTTGCACTTTACCCTTTCTTCTGTTTATTGTTCACATCCAGTTGGATGTACTAATAAGCATTAACATGCAAATAATTATCATTGAGATTTAATATCCATAGAGAACAAATGCTAATACAGTTAATATATCAAATATGAAAGAGGCTTTTAATTCAGAAAAGAAAAAAGATTAAAAATATTAGCTTTTTATATAAAAAGCATTTGCAATGATTATAATTCTATTGAGCTTGCAGAAATCTTGAGCTTTGAGTTTGCAATATCTCTCATTAATGTTTAGCCTCAAGAAAGAGTTTATAATAAAGGGACTCGTGCAGACAACAGATAAATAGAAATGATACAGCCAAGAGGGTTGAAGAGCCCCGAGTATGTTTGTTGTCACTCTACCATGCTGATTTCCATCAGATGTGCTGAATATGCGAAGAGTTGTATAGAAGATGAAGTGAAATGCAATATGCATTGATAACAGCTAAGGCTAGATTGCCAGGAAATTATTTTCTTTTGATTTTCCTCTAAGTTTGTTTTCCTTGTTATTACTTCCTGTGGGATGGAAGAGGTTAGCCCTGTTCCTGCAGAGTCAGCTCGATGGCCTGAACCTGCAGATCTCAGTGGAATGGTAATTGGGAGAAATCTAATGTGCCGTAAAACGGAGGTCAGTGTGGGCAATCTAGTGCCCCTGCTGGTTTTAAAAACTGTAAGTATCTCCCGTGGATTGCAAGGAAATTGTATCTGTGTAGGTGCCATGTGCCTCATGGCATCACTGCTTCTTGGCGCTGGTATCCAGGTACCACCGTGTCTGACTGGGAATTTCATGTGGAAGAGGGATACAAGCAAATCGTCTTTGTCCCTAGCAGGCAGGTTGAGCTGAGCAGTTTGCTCTAAGGTGCTAAAGCAAAAAAAAAAAAAGAAAAAAAAAAACCCAAACATAAAAAGTATTTCTCCACTTGCTGAAGGCAGAGCAGTAGTTTACACTGGGTGGCAGACAATACATGAACTACAAGTCTGGGAAGGGAGGAGACTCCAGACATGGAGAAGAGGCACAGGGTTGATTTTAGGTGGAAAAAGCTGACGTGCTCTTGTCTATGAGTTGGGTTGGATGTGACACAAGCACAGGAGGGAACAGAGGAGAAGCTGTGATATCTGGGCAAGGTGCATGCACCCTGGTTTAAGCAAATCTTTAAATAGGCAGGCCTGGGATGACAGGACTTGGAAAAGCTGAGTTGAATATTCACCCCTAAATAAATTCTGCCAAAAGGACTCAAACTTTGAGACCTCAAATGAAAAATGAAAACGAACGAAAAGCAAGAGCAATATCAGCACTTTGTTTTCACAGTGCTTGCAGTAAATGCTTTCAGTGTTCTGAAGCTGAGCTAGAAAGGTATTTTGAAAATAGATTTTATTTTTGTATAGCCCGGTCAATAAATGCTAGCAACCTTAATCTCTTTCCCTAAGCAACATTATATTTTATGAATTTTTCATAGAAATTAATCACTGGAATATTTAAGTCTTAATTAATTAATTACAGCAGAAATTTACAGCCAATGCAGTGTGATGTCTGTTAGAGAAATGACTTAATAGGCTTTCAGTCCTGCCATTGTTCGGGCTTGTCAATGAATTACTTAAGTGTCATTTGTTAAATGAGTTAGTCAATAAAGTCCTTTAGTTGTTTTTCAGAGAGTGAGCATTATTTCCAGATAATGTATATCTAATTCTCTTTTCACTTTAGTCTATCTGCATTGGCTGGTGTGGGTTATTATTAATTAGCCCTTCATAGCAGATTAGGCAGGAAAGATCATGATGCAGTAATAAGTAAAGGTTCACAGAGACAAAATTCTCTAATTAGGAAGTATGGCTTAGTGGTGATCGGTGTCTTCAAATGGATTGCCATCTGTTAATTTAAAGCTGATTTCCTTCATTTTCTTATATAATGTTTCTAAAGAAAGTGGCTCTTTATATTTATGGAAATTATATATTCCCTTTCATTATTTTCTCCTAATTGATTCTGCATTCCTGTAATTAGTAAGCAATGAAAACATACAGTGCAGGAGAAGAGACACAGTAATGGATGACACGACCCCGCAGTAATTGCCATGTGAACTGTGGAACATCATTCTGCTTTAAGATGTTGCTTTTGATGTGCTTAGATTAAATGAATGTAAATTCAAATTCCTGTTTCCAGGGGAATAAGCTGCATTAGTTTGTGTCCTTTTTTTCATACTGGTTACAGCAAACTCCGGAGTAGGACTAGATCGGTATCCTTTTGCCTTTTAGCCTAGAAGACAAAGATTCTTGTTTTCCCATCCTTTCTAAACTTACTGATTTGGTTTGTAAATGAGTGAAGGAGTTAACTCTGGGTTATATAAATAAGCACAGTGTATTGGGGGCCAACATAGGCATTTTCTCTCATTAGAGAAATTGATTTTTATGAAAATTTCCCTTATATTCAAGGATATTCTAGAAATGTTGGTGTTTTCTTGATAACCTCAGAGTCTGTAGTTATGCAGGTTATTTCCTTTTCACAGTAATTTTAGTGAAAGAAACATATCTACTTTCTGAAGTAAACTTTCTTGAGCTGAAACTATTTTCCAACTTTCTCAGATCCTTCTTACTGAAGGAGCAATTTGACCCTGTAGTAAATGACTCTGGAGGGAAGACAACACACAGCATTTGGTAGGCTGTGATGAGAACTATATAGATATGCCCTGTGTTCCCAGGGAAGGAAAACACTGATGTTATTGTCAGTGTCTGCAGTAACAACTCAGATGCTTGTACCTAGTCTTTGGTAGCCCCTGATTTGAAGGATGACATCTGTGGTGACACTAGACAAGTTACAATCTTTGATTTTAGCCATAATTGGTATCTCCAAGTTATGTGTGTATTGGTTGCCATGTGGAGATATAAAGAAATATCTTTTCCTCCCCTGGATAATTGAAATAATTAGATGTATGGTTAAGAGATATTAAGCTTCTGCTGTGGCATCTGGCAGTTGTCAGTCAAAAAGCAAGAGATTGGCCCTGATGGATTACTTGGCTGTCTTGGGCCAGTGGTGGTACATCTGGTATGGAGGGTGTCACAGGGTGATGCCTTTCAGGGAGATGCTGGTAAGATGGGGTGTGCTGGATGCCTTTCAGAAAGGGGTGGGGGTGGGGTGGGGAGTGAACTCAGTTAAAGCTTACCTTGTATTGAGAATTCCCCAAAGCCTTTTTCGCTGCGTATTCTAGGATTTCATGTGGGCTTTCCAGTGCAACCTAGATATCACAGAATCACATAATGTCAGGGGTTGAGAGGGACCTTGAAAGATCATCTATTCCAAACCCCCTGCCCGAGCAGGATCATCTAGATCAGATCACACAGGAATGTGTCCAGGCTGGTCTTGAATGTCTCCAGAGAAGGAGACTCCAATATGGTAATTTGTGCATTATGTATTACAAAATGGATCAATTAAAACCATAGAAACAGAACTAATCAGATGTTCACTTTATTTACGAACATATGTTCCATGTTATATTTCCACCAGGATATCTAATGAAACTTAAGTCAGAAAAAGAGCAATTCCTAAAATGCTCCTTACATGTTCTCCTCTCTCTGGCTTTTAGTTAGAAACAAAGTTTTTTCTAGTTTCTTTGAATTTCTTGATGATGCAGTACTTGGGAAAGTTGTAACAGGCAAGGTGGAATACGGATGGAGGAATACTACAGAAGACTGCAGAGCTCACAAACATTTCCTTCAGAAAAAGTTTTAAAGTATCAGAAGGAAAAGACTCAGAGAGTTTCATTAAAAACCCAGTGTACAGTCCCTGAAGATACCCCCAGGAGTATAAAGGGATCACTGAGGAGAACAAGTGCTAGATTGCAATATAAAAATATCTGCTTTTAAGTCATCTCACCACAACAGGTTCTTTAAATTGCAACAGTCAAGATGGGCCTATATCCAACTATGAACAGCATATTAACTGTGATGCTTTTTTTTTTGGTGTTTTATTCTTTATTTGGGTGTTAGTGTTTGATGGGAGGGAAATGCAGAGACCTGATATGTAACAGTGGAAGCACATGAGAAGGCAAAAAAATAAGCCTTGCTGCTAACAGTAGAAAGAATGCATAAAAATAGAAGTATAGTTAATATCTTCTTTAAAACTTTTTTTCTTCTCAATTTCATACACCCTTTTCCTTTGAAATAAGCAAGTGGACCACAGAGAAATAAATATACTGTAATTTTCTTCTAATAGCCCCCATCTCTTCCTGAAAATGCTACAGAAGCAAATCAGCAATTTTAGTGCCAGATGGATAAAAAAAATAATAATAATAAAAAAGAGCACATTAAGCTTTCTTTGTTAATTAAAAACTGAATAGGCTTAGGTTTACAATGTCTTCAAACAGGTTTGTGTCATAGGACAGGGTGCTGCTAATACATTAATATATTGGCCTTGGATAATGTGTTGTTTGAATGTTAACAAGGTGGTAATCACTGATGTTATATAACAGGAGAACGTAAAACAGCATTTCAGCATATATCACAGGGAGCAATCATGGAGGGGTAGGGGTCCATACAATATGATCTAAGAGCTTTGTTCTAGGTCTAATGCTTGAGCTTGCTGTTTGGAGTCTATTGCATTTATGTCAATTTAATGATGCTTAAGCATCATTAAATTGACATAAATACAGTGGACCCTGTAAATTTCAGTGGACCCCAAGCAAGAGCTCCCCTGAAAGCGCTTGCACATACTCACAGCAAAATTCAATTAGGCTACTGTCGACACTCCACAGCCCAACAGATCCCGCAAGGCTAAAATCTATTGGATTTGCATGTGCTCACCTCTGTGGAAAGGATTCAGGTGAGGCCTGGTATGGGCCGCAGTGCTTAACCGATGCTCTCCGTCTTCCTCCTGAGCCCACAAGTGCTCAGGTTGATAGAAGCCAGAGCTGCTGGTTTGTTGTATCTCAGATAAAAAGGGGAAGCTGATGGATAAAAGGGAGAATTCTTATCACGACACATCACTTGTTCTGTTCTTCTATCTCTTGAAAATCACCATCGCTTCCTTTAAGGCAGTCAGTTTTTTCCAAGTGACTGTGTACAGCTTCATCAGCTGTACTGTCTCCTGCACAACTTGGTAGTGAGAGAGCTTGGTTGACAGGAGAGTATCAGGCTTTACACCACCAAATCTAGTGATAAATGTCAAAAAGATGTCTGGTAAGCATGGCATCAGGTGGTACCAGTTCAGTGCTAGCTTTTCCTACACAACAGCTGAGTGGGAAATGAGTGGTTTTGCTTATGCTGCAGCTGCTCCCAGGTGACGGCTCTGTTACCACCCAGCAAGTGTAACAGAACTGGCTGCAACAGATTGCGTGTTACTGCACTCCTCAACTGATAGAGAGCAGTGGATTACTGTGGTTTTAGAATAAATGAGGATAAAAGCCATACTCTAGTTGCAGAGGGCAAAATCTGGGGTTAAATTCTGCTGTTAAAGGAAATGCTTGGTATTTTCCAGTAAGTTGTACTGTGTAACAAGAATGAGGAATGAACATCTGTCATATGTAAAAAAAGTAATGCAGAGTTATCCTCTATGCACAGAATAAATGTATTCCAGAATACAAATTCAGTGGATGAAAATTGATGATATTTCATCTTCTGCCTATCAGAGATTTCTGTATGCCTAGCTCATGTAATTTTCCCTGTTTGAAATTGTTGGCAGGAATTAATTTTTGACTGAAAAGCATAAGTGCATCCGTTTGCTTTACTTAAAAAAGCAAAACAAAATTATTACCAGGCATTGCCTCTGTCATAGCAGAGCTCTTATAATCATGTTTGCAATTAAACAAATGTCGTCTTATCTTAAAATAACGTATTTTACAGCAGAAGAGGATGTGATAAGGAAGTGCAACTGGTGATGGAGGTAAATCTGTCTTGCAAGGAATACCATTATTTTGTGAAATGAAGAAGAGGCAGTGAGATCATGCAGGAATGCAGAGAGGTGGGATTCCCAAAATAACTGTTGAAGGAAAGATCTTTACAGAGCTTTGGGGATTCATATAAGTGGAGGAGATTAAACCTGCCATGGTCTCAGACAATGCTCCTGACCCAACAAGATGAGTAGCAGTTGTGGTCTCATGCAGAAATATATATAACTGTATGTCCTCTGCAGGAGCAGGTAACAGATAGTGTGTATGTGTAAGGAAAGAGAAGGAGCCATGGTACCAAGAGTGGACAAAATCACAAGGAAAATGAAGGTTTTTCTAATGGTGTGCTGGCAGGAAGACTGAAAAGTAGGAAGAGACCCAAGAGAAAGCTGACTAGTGAAAGGAAGGCAAGATTTCAAGGAGAGCCATATAGACTGGGGCAGAGATTTTATTAGGAAAAGGTGGCTAGAAATAAAAGGGTCATGCTTCCCTGTCCAAGAACTCTTCACATTAGCATATTTATTTAACAATAAACAGTGTTTATAGCCATAAGGGCTTGTTAGATATCCTGTAGCACTGTGACAGGTGAGTCCTGATTTTTGCAGATAGCTAAACAGGAACGTGTCCCCGAATGTTGTGTGTCTCCCATAGTGTCTTACAGCCTTTTTGTAAAGAGACTGTTATGATGTGTGTCAGAAAACCAACCACACCAGAATGTTTTTAGCTTTACATAAGAAAATCTGCTTTTTGTTTTCGCTAAACAGAAGAACAGGAGACATAAGCCTGCTAGTAAAAGAAGTAGCAAAAAAGAGCATGAATTATTTAAAAATAAAATCGTAGCAAGAACCTAACTTGACAACAGACCTAACTTAATTTGCTAACATACAGAAATAATCCAGTCTTTTGCTCTGCTCTCTCTGGATATTGCCTTGCAAAGAGTTTTGACTTTTTTTTTTTTTTTTTTAACCATTGCCCCCTTGTTATAAAGCTTTGTCAGAACTTCTCTCTACAGATATTTTTATTTTTGGATTACCAATACTGAACTTTAAAATTCCAGTAAAATTATGCTGTAGGTTGTCTAACAAAAGTGTTCCTTGATATTTTTTTCATAACACTAATGTTTTCAAGGCAAATGTGAGAAGAGAGATTTGTCGGAATAGTCAATTTATTGTTTCATCTTGTCAGTGAAAAGATCAGCGGTGAGTATATCTCTGCTACTAAGTGCTGCCTATTCACTGAGGACTTCATGTCAACTGATTTTTAACGATAGAGTAATCAATAACTTTTTCTGTTTTTGCTGATCTTGCAGATAGTTCACACCATTGAACAGATACCTACAATCCCTATGGGTTATTAATGCATTACAAGATAAAGTGTTTTTTTGACCTCAGTAACAACATATGTCTGCAAGGCCTTCACGGTTCAGCTGTGTTCTACTGTGTTTTTTACTTTATGGATTTTTAAAGTTAACAGCATCTACTTGTATCCATTTGAACCACTCATTTCACGTGTGTTTTCTCGAAGTATCTGTTTTCTGGTGATTTTCTGTCTTCATGGAAGTCTTTGCATTTAATTTCTATTCTAAGGTCATTTCAAAAATAAAAATGCTAAGAAAAAATCTGTTCTTTCATTTGCTCTTAAAAAACATTCCAGGCTATGTCCATTTTTACTGTGTTTGCTGCTGTTCTGTCAGTGATGAGGGCAGGAGGTGAAGTCTTCACTCAAATTCTCTGGATGTTTGTGCATAGATTCATATATAAGTTCAATATCGCGTATGGTTTACAATGCTTTTGTTCAAAAGTAAAGAAAATTAAATAACATCAAGAAATTGAAGTTTACAGGAAAATGTCTGGCTCTACATCTATAAAGATTGAGTTGGGTAGTTGATGCACATTTATGGATTGTACCCTAAGATACAAGGTCAGTGTCTTCTTTCTCTTCCGTTTACAGCTGGTCGTACACTTGGGAGCTTGCATCATTAGAAGTAGCAAGGCTGAATTTATCATAGTAGCTCCAGAAGGTCACTCTTAATCCAGAAACTTGCTGGCAACTCTTGCTGCTTCTTCATCCCATGCACAGCATGCCCGAGGAGTGACAAAAGACAGAAACTGAGAAAAGATCGCTAAGAAATAACAGAAACAGTGTGGTAATGTGCAGCCAGGCTGGCTTGCATCAGTGATTACTTTTGTTTTTAGTCTAGCAATTTCTCACCAATAATGGCCAATCTCATGTGTGTCAGGATGATGTCCCATTGTGGGTAATAATACAATAACCATCCTGCTGGCTAGATTCTCTACTGCTCCTTCATGTTGGTTTAATCTCTGCAGGGTAAGAAAGTTATCGCTGTAGCATTTTGCAGGCAGTTTTTGTTTTGGAGTTGTGGATTTTGGTTTTGCTTGGTTTTTGCTTTTGGTTATGCTTTTTGTAATTACTATTGCAGTTCTTAATACTAAGGTTATAGACAACCTTCAGGTTGGGATTTTGTTACTTGGGTGTATAACTAAAAATCCCAGGGCTAATAGTTAACCATAAGTAAGGTGAGGGCGGCTGAACAGATTTGTATGGGTAGGTTGGTTTTGTTGTGGTTTTTTTCTCTGTTTATCTCCTGAATTTCCCTCCTACACACACACACACTTGCACTGTGGACAGGGTGTGATCAGCACATATTAATACACTGCAAGAGACATGTCTGAATTTTTCTTCTCTATTTCCTGCATAACATTGTGAGATCCCATCACCTGATTCATCTGCCTTCGCATAGAGCTGCCGATTTTTCTGATATAGGTAATAATTTTGGCTAGGAATGGCCAACAGTGGTCTAGATGCTGAACTGGTGCTACAACTCTGGGGGAAATTACTGCATTTATTTTGTCATCCAGACACATACCAGTTGTTGTCAAACAGCCTGGCAGCCACCAAACTGCCTCCTGCATCCTTAGGAAACAGGAAGAAGTGTTGCTCAAGTGTACATTGTGTTGCAGTGATGTAGTTGTGCTGTAAACTTCTTCAGCTGTCCTTTGTTTTAATTATGCTGCAGAGCTCCCCAGTGAGGCTGGTAAAACAATACATAAAAATTATTCCATCTGTCAGAAAACAGAGCCACCTCTTTGGGAAAATACAGTGCTATCATTTAAAAGCAGCATGTGAAAATGTGATAAGAAAAATCTGGTGGGTAGTTAAAAGGCAGAGGAGTAGGGTGTAAATTAGGTGGGACATGGTTACTTCAGTTGCAATTTGTCCAGGACATCGGTGCCAACCTGTTTATACAGAACAGAGGCCTGGGATCTAATCTGAGATGTCCAGAAGTCAGCACTACAGTTACAGCTTTGGTGAGGGTTTCCTAAGTCCCTACCTTTTATCTGTACCTGTTAAGTTTTACATCATTCACCTATTGGACATTACTGTGCATATAAATCTCTGGGTAATAAATGAGTCATTCTGGTTCTGTAGAAAGCTGGATGTGACAGTTCTCCATCTCCAGCTGCGTTGTGATCCAAGAGCCTCTACCACCAGTTTCCAGGATTTTGGTATGGTTTGGGTTGGGTTTGTTTTTTTTTATATTTCTTGTAGTTTATCAGTGCCATGTGTAAGCACTGAGTACATGTAGCAACTTTTCACCTCTCCTGCTGTCCTTTTTAGGGTGAATTAACACTGTTCTGCATGAGCAGATGAGCCTAATGAGCCTGAGTTTTTCAGTAGTGAAGGTGATCGAGCTGTTCACCATGCTATGTTCTTTAATCACTCCAGACTTTCACATTCAGTCCCATAAACAGTAATTGCTCCTTGTGCCACTGAATAAATAAATGTAATTTTGGCCCTGGCCAGGAAAACTTGCATTGTAGTAACTGTGAGGTATCCCAAGAAATTTGATCTGCCTCATGTAACATGTATGAAAACTGGATGAACTGAGTATCTCACAGGGGGAACCTGTGGTGCTGATCCTCAACTGTGGCAGCACATACTCCATGCAACTCCTAAAGCCTTGCAGCTTCTCCTCCAGGTTTCAGTGCAAAAGCATGTCAGATTTGATGGATTGTCCAACTGCCAATATAAGATCATTCAGGGCAGTGTCTATGAAAGGGTGGCTGTAGTCAAAGTGTTCTCTGCTCTAGGGGCCAGGCTCACGAGTTTGGCTCTTTGCAACACCACCACTGACCAGATGTCTAGTCTTGAACTTGACAGTGGATTGTGACTTGTCCTCAATAAGTCAGTGGTTAGCAGTGTGGCTGTGGGCGAGGCATTTCACCTTGTTATTTCCTCTCCCACCATTTGTCTGTCTTGTCTATTTAGGTTGTAAATAAAATGTTTCTTCAGGACAGCAACTTGTCTCTTAGGATGTGTTTGTTCAGCAAGTACAAATAAGATCAAGGCCCCGTGGCTGGGGTTTCTATGTGCTCCCACAACATGAATAATAAATAATAGCAGAGGTAAACCGATTGTGTTAGTACCATTTACATGAGGAGGTATTATTGAATGAGACAACAAAGGAATACTTTGGGAATGTTACTGACCAGTGCAGTAGAAAATGATGATTTCAGAATAACTTTTTTTTGGATTTATGGAGCAGTTGTCTGTATGCAATTGCTGCAAAGATTGCCCTTCGCACTGCATTTGCGTGCCGACAGCAGTGCCTTTAATCTCATGTATGGAAATTCAGTTGTTGCTGGTTTAGCAAGTGTAAGAAAAATAAAAAGGAAAATGTGTTCTTGAGATACATGCAAAAGGAGTCCTCACTGTCCAGAAGGGTTTGACAGTAGTTGAGATTTAAACCTTTGAGTATTGTGAGTGCTATCTGTTTGCACAGAAAGACTCTGTCGTTTCCCTCTGGGATTTCTGATATCAACCCTGCACCCTTTAAAACTATGCATGGCTGGATGTTAACGTTGCTATGTATAGGCTTTGAAGTGATTGAACTCCCACCAGAACTTAGATTTTAATTATCACTTTGATCTGAGGCTGTGCTACAGAATCAGTTACAAATGCGTCTCGAATCTGCAAAATTAAAATTGTGCAGGATTACTATGTGTCACCTATTTTAGAAACAGTATGATTGATGGCCTCTGTGAATCAAAGTAAAATTTAAGGGAATAGTATGGAAAATTACCACTCTTAAATAATCTCTATTTGTTCTGTACTGTTTCTCAAACTACAAATAAGAAAATACTAAAAACCATTTTCAACTTTCAACTAAAGAAAAAAATCAGTTTACCTCATAGGACAGCTGTCAAAGCATTGACATTGTATATATTTATTTAGTTATTTTTATAAAGTTAGAATTATTTTTTTCAAGTGCTTATCATAAGCCTATGTCCACTCACCTGAGTTCTCCAATCAAATTTCCATCAGCAACTGAACAAGTTGAACTAGTACTGATTATTTCCTTAAAAGCTGCTGTAGAGTTCATTCTTGTCTCCACAAAATAACTGCCAAAGACCTACTTGATGTCTGCAGGGAATTCAGCATTTTACTATTTGCCCACCCCGCTATGGCTGATGAGCCAAGTGGAAATTTCCTATCTAGTCAACCACAGAAGTAAAGAATGAAGGTTTCTGTGCTAAAGGTATCTACACAAATAAAGCTAGACAAATACCCGTTCTCACAGAATGTAGAAATGTGCTGTTCCTTAGCTGAGTCTCTTTAATCAAAATAAGGAGAGAAACAGAAATATGATAGTGTGATGTGACAGATTATTTAACTTTGAAGAGGTGCTTCTTCTCAGCTGTGACATTAGCTGTCACTATGTGCCTTGTTGTGTTTCTTTCTTAACTTAATATATTAATCACTAGTTTTTACATTTTTTAGTCTTAATCACAAAGTGACTTAAATATATACGTTTCATTCTCCTTTATAACACTAGAAAAAAAAATAAGTGGAAACCTGATCATTATTAAAATTCCTGCTAGCATCTTCTAATAAAACTTGCTTTATTATTAAATAAATTAATAATATTATTATATTAATATTCAGCACCATTTGAAATGCACTATACAGACACAGCCTCGATTCTTTGGAGTGTTCACTTCCTGTATCAGGAAGTACTTTGATAAAATACGCGACTACCCTCAGTGTTAGAATTGAGCTTGAGCAGAGAAAGGAGGCATGGTTACCTTGCTTGATGGAGGGACGTTGGGAGAGAAGTGACATGCTGAAATTTACAGATGGAGCCTGAGGCAGAACTTCAAATAAATTGACACCCAGTGTCCTGGTCCAGTGCTATTCATTGTACATCTTGTCAGCCTCTCCAGATTGACTGCCTCTTTCACTTCAAAAAACAATTAGAGAAGACCAAAATAAGTCACTAAGATCTGTCACATGGACTTCTGCCACACTGACTTCTCTGCAGTGTATCCTGAGGGCTGAGAGCAGCTTCTAACAGGACACTGGATAGCCACTGACGTGAGAATAGCTCTTGGTACCTGTGCCTCCTTGTCATGTCAGAAAGACTTGTTGCCCTCAGATCCTGGTGCATCTGTGCCATTGCTTTCCTGGGGAGGTGATGTGGCTCCAAGCTGTGCTCGCTTTTCATCTCCAGAATTCATCAGAGTCCTGCAGCACTGCCAAATACTGAATTTAGTTTGTGCTGCTGCTCTTGTTGCAAATGCAGTGGGGAAATGATCTTGGCTGTTGTTAGTACTCACAGCATTTTGCTATGTTCCACGGACTCATAGGGAGGACCATGGGGCTTACCTCTGGAAGGTGAAAGGTTTGTTGTTCTCATTAGATGGGGAAAAAAAGCGAGTAAAACTTTGGCTACTTTGGTTCAAATGTTTTTCAGAAAAAAAAACATTATGCTTAACATGAAACTGTCAGTAGAAATAAAAATTTAGAAGGCCTTTATCTTCCATAATTTAACTTTATTGTATTTGTACATGTGAAAGTGAATTCTTGATGCTGAGGATTGAAAGACATTGCCCTAAATTTCAGATGATGATCTCAAGGAGCCTTTCAAAGAAAACAAACAGACACAGAAAAAAAGCAATATAGTTTATAAAGGTTAGGATTTCTTCTCAATTTCAAGATTTCTTTGCATTTTTTGCCCTGGCATGATTGTGTTCACCAGCTGATGGTGTTTACTCCGCAACTGTGAGGGACTCCCTGTGAAAGTCATCTGGCCTCCTCAAGTTGAGCTGGCCTTTCTGGTTTAGGTCTGATGAACTTGATAAGTGAACCCTGTGGAACATGAAAGAGAGAAGAGGGGCTGCTAAAAGAACTAAAACCCAAAAAACTCCAACCAACAGCAACAACAAAAAATAAAACCCAACCCCAGCCTTTTGTGTTCCAGTTTGTCCCTTGTTGCACTCGGCATCATAACTGGCCCAGGCAGCTTGTACAAAACTGCAGGTTCTCCACAAAACTGTGGAAAACAGCAAATATCAGGAAGGGTTTTTTGGAAGTTTTTTTTAAAAAAAAAGAAAACTAAGACAAAGCATACTGGTCACTTAGACTGCTGCTTGGTAAAATATTTCTGCCTTTGCTCTCAAATGGAATTAGGACACTAAGAGTTTGCTACTAAGTGTTTAGCTGTAAGCTCATCCTTTAAAATAAGAATGCAGCTGTGCATGACAGACTGAATTTGTTCACTTGTCATAGCGGAGGTAGCAGTTGTGTTGCAGTTTCCTATGCTATACTAATAATACCTGAACAACAGCTACTCACGTTTGTATTCAGTCAAATACAATCAATAGACATCTGTTTGTACATGAATGACTACACTGGTACCTGTTTACTGCTAATTAAGCTTCATTAGTGATTAGTTTGCCTTCAAAAGGGGAAAAACCCTCCGTAATTAAGGGCTAGAGTTTTATGTGGTCCCATATTTTCCTTTTTGAGAACTTGCATTCTAACAGGACCATTAGTCTGCAGTACATTTGTCTGTATTTAAATGTAACTACATTTCCTTGAAAAGACCATCTGTTCATAAAGACCATCTTTTTCATGCTCCCTGCAGTAAACTTTAGAGAGTGGTAGAATTAGCAAAGGACTGTATTTAAATGAAAATATATGTGGATTGAGACTAGGTAAAGCTGTTCTATACACATTAGAATGGTTCTGTGCTGGAAAGATTGTAATTATCTTCCTCCTTTACTTTTACAGAATTTTTTATCTGCACTGAATTCTGCCACCTTTGACAGTAATTTTGTTCTTTCTACCTACACCTGAATGGGATGTACCAAGTGGGAAATTACTTGAGCAGTGATTGTGGTGAAGGTGTTTTTACTTTGTAGAAAATGAAGCACTTACATTTTCATTTTGCTTGGATTGATCATAAATAGTCACATCACAAACCCGTAGTGTAAAGGTCTGGATTCCACCCTACCACACTAACACTGAGTGCTGCTTTATTCTACAAATTGTCCTATTGTAGAGCTAGGTGCTATTCATTTTTAGAGAGGCCTGGATGAACAGCAGGTTGGTCTCCTTTAAATAAACAATTCTGTTCAATTTAATCCTATGCATAAACTGTCAGAGTAGACTAAGCTGAAAGTCAATGAGACAGAACTCCACCACCACAAAGATATCCAAGAACGAATGCAAAATGCCGCCAGTGAGGTTAGCCCTACAGAAAATGCACAGAAGTGCTGTAAAGCTTGGTAAAGCTTTCATATTACACAAAATGGGTTAAGTATTCCTGCTACTTCAGTGTAGATTATGCAAGCAAAACCCTTCATGACCTGCACAGACATAACCATGGCGATGGAGAACAAATGTGATAGCATTCTTATCCAGAATCAGACAAGAGGATAAATGTTAACTCCACACGCAAGTTAAGATAAACTTGTTGTTGTTTGTTGGTTTATTTCTTATACCAACTAAAGCATGTGTACTGGGCTTTCTTAGAAACCTAAGCAAAACACAGAATAATTGCAACCAGAAATAATGAACTGAGCAATGCTGAAGTACTTAGAACGTAATTAATTTTTTCCCCAAAGATGAAGGGAAGATTACAAAGGAAATTCTTGTCATTAGCTAATAGCTTCTCTGAAGCAGTAAAATCAGTGTAACCAACAGTAGGAGAATCCTCTGGCCATTAGCTCTATTGAATTGTCTCACAAAAGTAAATTACTCTATATCAGATGTAAACAAGTCATTGCTGTATGGAGCGCCGAAGCGACAGCTCTGAACTGCCAGAGTTACCAAACCTTCGATATCAAGACGAGCTGCTCTATACTCCTATCATAAGCATATGCATCTCTTCTGTGACATGGTAGCCCTGTATGTCAGAGACTGCCAAACAATCTTATTGTCTGTGTTCTCCATGTACTGTTTCCAAAGGAGTTTCACACAGTACAAGTTATGCATAAACACAAACAAACAGAGTTTCCATTTCATTGGTAATTATTTCTTCCAACAAAACACGCAGGGTTAATGAAAAAGAGACCTGGGGCAACTTCTGCACAAATAGTGTATCTCCTTAGGTTTTAGGTGGATTTTTACAGGCCCTCTGTATTCCCTCTTTTCAAAACATTAATATAGATATGATTTTTGTGTGAAAACAACTTAAGTTAGTGTTACAGTGTCCGATCCAGAGCTCTGGCATGATATCCAGTGGTTTCCTGTAACGCTTGAACCAGATCCACACTTTAGTAATCTCGACATACTGAAGTGCAGTTGATGTAAGAGTTTGCCGAGTGTGAAAATGGACCTGTATTAACACTTCCAAACCAGGAAGGTACAGGGAGGGTATGTAAAAATTTGTCTGACTTTTTCCTTAGCCATTTGTGAGGGGTGTTCTGAAAAATAAAGAGCTGCAAGTCATAGTCATAGAAGATAATGTAATGCCTTTGGCTTCCTGTTCTTTAAGACAATTGCAAGTGAGGTCTGCCTGATGTGCAGGTCAGAGGGATGCAAGATCCGAAAGCCCCAAGACTGTGCAAGTATCATGGTAAATACAAGCTAAAGAACCCAGCAAACTTTGGCCACGTAGCTTGTATATGTGGTCTTGGTGCTTGAATCCACGCTGGCCTACATCCAACCTCCTGAGCATGCAAACAGTGAGTTCCTGTCTGTCTTTGAAAGACTGTATGCAGAACCATAGCTGGAGGATGAGGGGCTTTCCAGGCAGAGGGGCTCTGATTTGTCCCTTTTATGGTATATTCCTCCTTTTGACTTGGGAGTATTTTCAAAGGCTTCTATTTCTGTAAGTGGGTTAAGTGGGTTAAGCTATGAAGTATGGTGATTAGTGTGTGTTAACAAGGTTGTGTGTTGCTATATATATTAGGTTAGAGAGAAAAACATAATCAGCACTCAGATTTCCTCCAACACCTTCTACCTGTCTGTCAGTAATACAGCTAGAGTGCAGGGATCCTGACACTGAAGAAACAGTATTAGGGTCTTTGGATCTGCTCAGATTTTACATTTATATTGAAGTTACATAAGCAAAGGCAGAAAAATTGAAAAGGCTTAGGAGGGGTTTTTTGTTTCATTTTTTTTTAAGAATGGCATAGTTGGATCAAAAGTGAAGAGCAAAGGGTAATGGTCCTTACAAAGTGCAGATGGATCTACTGAACTTAGAACTGAGTATGCACTATGGAAAAGCCCAGGAAGTGCTGAAATGAAGTGTATCTTTTTGAAAATTCAATGAATCATAAATCAGTGAATCAATGTTGCTAGGCCCAACTGTGTATGCTGCTGTTCAGGCTATACCTGAGAGGAGTGTGTAAACAAGTGAGGTTTGTAGGAATATGTCCTTGAGGTTGCTTTCAATTGATTGGCATTATTAAAAGCAACATCCTTTTTTCTGACATAAAATATGAAAACTAAGTTGGCATACAGCATTTATTTCCATTATCAAACTCTTTCTTTCCTCTTTATGATGCTATTCTGCCTCTATTGTGATGGTGAACAGTTGTGTCTTTTACATAGTGAAGGTTGTGACTTCTTGCCGCTGTTTGGTGCCTGCTTCTTCCTCCATCCTTTAGCAGCTTGGTGTGTAGGTGAGGTTTGCAATTGCATGCCTTGGAAACATCTCCACAAAGTTAATGTTATACTCTCTACCTAGAAGTTCTTATTTGTATAAGCAGCCCCTCGTTGTATCTAAACAAATCCTGCCCACCTCTGGTGTTTTCTGTGAAGTGGTGGTGGTATTGCTCAGAAAACATCACCTGTGACAGGAAAAGAAATCAATATGCTATCAATGCAATCATTATTAGACTCAGCTTCTGAAAGCTAGCATGAAATTAACTGAAACAAATCTGAGAGCTGAGAGTTTGATGTTGGTGTCCTAAATCGAATTAAAATTGAGCTAGAATTGAGCACAGCATAAAATCTTATTTATACAAGTTCTGTATTCAGTTAAATCTTATCTCATTAGTTTAATCTTCCTTGATATCACTTCAAAATTTCTAATTTTACCAAAAAAAAATTCCAATGTTATTATTTAATGAATATAGCAATTAAGTGTAGTACAGTGTTATGATTCATGGTATCATTTCATTAGAATTTAGTGTTCTAGTATACAGGATGTAAATCATTCTTACCAGAGATGAGTTAACTATTACAGATTTGCAAAAAGTTCTGTTTTTAAAGAAAGTTAGAACTGTAAAATTGTACTCTGAAGGATTAGGAAAAGGCAGAATTTAGACTGCCTGTGTAGCTTTAATTTGGAACATGAGTGCGATACTGTCTTAAAGACTTGATTACAAGCTGCTACTTTATTCTGTGCACAGGGTGGACAAGATCAAGTGTTTATTTTTATCTGCATCGTTCAGTGTGCAGTTCCAGTGCTTAGATGCCATCCAAACTCTGCCCTGAATACAAGGTTATTAATGTCCTCTGAGCTTTCATACAGAGCCTCTCAGCAGAGTATCTGAAAGTCTCTGAAGCATTAATGCGTATATTTTATATTTTAAGTAATGCTCATTCTATTTGGGTGACAACTTAGCTTTAGAGCTTGATTTATTTTGCATACTTAGCAACTTAAATGACAGATTCAGCTCATGGCTCTTAGAAACTACAGTTACACTTGTCATTGCTCAAATGTCTGCAGACCAGGCCAGCGTGCTTCGTGTGCATGGCCAGAAGGGGACCAACTGTGAGACGTTCTGGCTGAGGTGACATTCCTAGCAGTACAAAATTGTGGAGAAAGGATAGACTCAGTTCTACAAAGCCATGTTTGATTACTTTATCCATGGGTTTATCCTCAACCTTTTTCTTTTAAGTCTTATGCGTGATTTACTGTGCTTTCTCAAATGTCTGTATGAGACAGAGCAAGGATCACATCACAGAAAGCCTCGTTTAACCTCCATCTGTTGCTTTCTTGAGCTTTGTGTGTTATCACCACTTTCTTAAAACAGTATTTTTACTGTTGTTGCTTTTCACTAAACTTTTCAACTGATAATTAAGCATCTATATTGCTTACAATCATATATGCTGATTTAATTTTTCAAGGTAAAGCTGGTGGAAAGGCCAGTGGGGGTCCTGGTAGGCAGTGGCTCCTAGGAATAGCCCCATTACAAAACCCCTGCAGTTTGCACTACAGCTGTTGAACTGAATGCTAAATGGCCTACGAGGCTTTCTCAAAAACCTGCTTATGCCTTGTGTGAGCACCTTAAGGACCTCATAGTCTGTAGGCTCATCCACACCAGTATCCCCTCTCTAGAGGTGTCCTCTTGTCTGCAAGACGTATAAACCTGTCACGGCCCCTGGCGATGCTCTTTTGCAGGCTGGTTTCAAGGGTTGATGGGCTTTGGATCCCTCTGATAATGTTGTGTCTCATGCTCTTTGGGAGGGCAGGATCCTTTTGGCTTGCTTTCCTCCCTAGCTGTGATGCAGGGCTGTTGTTTGCTAATTTGATCTATTACACAGCTCAAGGGTAACTAAAGTGAGGAGCGTGTTTTTTCTGTATTTCAAAGGGCAGGAGGAGTACAGTTAAAATTTCCTTATGCATTCTGTAATGATGGAGAAAGAGAAAACTCCAGCATTGTATTCAAGAGGCCCTGGGATTAAATTATGTCATTTAAGAACTCATTAGCTTGTCTTTCAAGTGTGTGCACTTTGGGGAATAATCATCTTTCTTCTCCTGCTTTGCCTTTGCATTGCTTGTGTGTCATATCTCTCATGCCTAGGAACTGCAGCTTTATGGTGCTTTGGATTGGATAAACCCCTTTAGCTTTGAAATGTTAAATCCTTCAATTAGCTTGAGTTGAAGACAAAAGGCCAAGCATTTCAAATGTGGGCATCTGAAGTCGACAGGAGCTGCAGGCATTCATCACCTCTGAAAATCAAACCGATCATTTAGGTAGCTAAATTTAGATGCAGGTGCCTCACTTTTTCCAGCCCAGTTAAATCAGAGTTCTTTAGTATTACTCTGGATCATACTACCTTCCTCTAGATCTTTGAACTTCTGTTGTTTTTTCTTTTTCCTTCCAGGAAAAGACTGGAATTTATGTTTAGACATTCATGTTATAATGTCCTCTTGCCTCTCCCAGCAAGTTGTTCTCTGACAAACAGATCCCTCCCAACCCTTGTGCTAAGAGCACCTATTAGGTTCAGCAGTTTAAAGGAAAAGTAGGCCTGGAAAAATTGCTTAGAAAGGTCTCCAGTAACTTACCAAAGACAATTTCTAGTCCTCCCTTGTCTGGATAAGTGTGTTTTGCTCTACTTAGCCACTGTCCCTCCAAGTTGTACTCTCTGGCTATCAGCAATACATGTTCTCTGGTCAGGATGATTCAAAAAAATTTTGCCTCTCAAAATCTGCCCTTTGAAATGTGTTTGGGTACTGTGAAAGCTATTACCCTACGCATAAATTGACTTTCTCCGTGCTTTTGAAGTGATATGGGCTCAAGTAACAGTTGTATAATTTGGATTCCCAGTTTTAACTACCCATTATTGGAAGGAACTGATTTAATTGGTTTTCTGAGTGAGGTAGCAGAACGAGTGTGGACAAATAACAGTACCTCACGTAGACTCATGTGTTTACTGATACTGCTGCCCAAAGAAGTAAATCCATGAGCAAGAGAATTTTGAGAGATTTGTATTCACAGGATGAAAAGCTTCTGAAAGAATGTAACAACTCTGGGACTAAACTGCCTTTCCATTGCCATGATCTTCTACTTCTGCTGATTGTGAATGCTGAAAGTCTGCTCTGCTTCCCCAGGGTCCTGATATAAAATTCATTGTCAGAACTGGAAAGGCAGAAAACTAGCAAAGACAAAACCCCAAACAAACAAAAGTCTCAAAGCCCTGAACAGGAAAGGAGATCTCTTAATTATAGTTGCACCCTAAGCAGATGTTAACAAATCTATTTAAACTTTCTCAGACTGCACTCTGCTGATGGCCTCCTATCCTCATCTAACTTGGCATTTCCCTGATCAGTTCATTCTGCCCTGATTAGCATTTCAGAAATGCACAGGTTTTGTCAAACGCAGCTTCAGAAGCTGTTTTGGAATACCCCTTTGGATGGTTGGGTTTTGTGAGCTGATGATTACACAGGAAGATTTCCCAGCCTACTCCATTATCTTTATTCTGGCTTTGATTCGACGTGAGAAATGATTAATGACATTGAAATGCACCAAATGGATGAGCCTCACACAGCTGCATTGCCACTGGTTGGATGGTCTCAGCCTTGCTCACTATCCCACTGCAGTACCAGTATCAGCCCAATCCCAGTAGCCTGCTTCCTTCACAGGAGAGTGCTTTTTCTTCTGTTTGGGTGAACAACCTCTTCAGAGAGGCAAAGAAAAGCTTTCTCTCTCCTGTACCTTCTTACCTCTTCTCTCTTGTGCAGGGAGCACCTGATTCCGTGCTTGGAGAAGGAGGAAATCCAGAGTTTGCTTCCACATTGAAGTAGCCAGTGGGCAAGAATTTCTATAAGTTGTTGAGAAAATTTGGGAAAGACTCTTCCCCAAAGAGTCCAAAATCTTCCAAAAATCTTTCCAAAATCTTTGGGATGTAACTGAATTCAGTGTAGTGGTTTTATTTTGTGGAGAAAGATGGTCCCTTTTTCCAGGCCATGGTTTGTGCACTGCTTCGACAAAAAACAGGCATCTTCTTTCCTTGGGCTTCTGAGTAGGGATTTCTTCCTTTCTCATGCTTAAGAATATGGAATATTTCAACCCTTTCTTCTGTGTATGCTCTCCTTGTGCCATTATAGGAGTCTTTTATGTCCCTTAAAGTATCACGTGCCCCTTTGCCCTGCACCTCCTGCTAAAAGTCGTCATTGCCCGTGGCAGATATCCTTCGAGAATATATTTATATATCCTGGTAAGAAATTATTTTCCCCGAGATTACAAGGTTATTTGAATATGTCAGTCTTTGCTTCTTCTCTCCAAAAAGAGGGTATTTACTTGCTTGACTGAGTTTGGTATAATGTAGAGGTAAATGTTCCTAGCAGCTACGTTACCAAAGTAGGAATGTTCATGGTGCTATTTTTAAGCTTAAGTTTGGCTTTGTTTTACTTGTCTAGGACGAATGTCATGTGATGATACAAGGTTTTGTGATAAACAGGCATGGTGGATTCATCCCAGTTTCTTTAAAATTTTGTGTAGATTGAACTAGAAAATAATTCCTCGTGCAAAGGACCTTGACAGGTCTTCAAAATAGTCAAACTTAGAATAGCTTCTGAAGTGCCTAAACACCATTTGGAAAGACAGATAGGTAGAGGGTTTCACAAGAGCTTAACATAGATGAAGCATAGTTTTCAGAACTGATTGGTTAATAATGTAGGTGGCTAATTTCTCTGAAGTGTACTGAATGTTGAAATGCCTTGAAAATCTGACAAGAAGTGTCAGTGTCACAGTTGCTGCTCATTGCAGAATGACTTTAGAAATTTGGCTTTCAGTTGGGTGTTTGAAGATCTGGCCTAAGAGCAACCGTTACTGAAGAAGTAAATAAACTTATTTTGGCCTCTTTTCAGATGAGACGCCTAAAGAAAAACTCCTAATTGAGTATTTCTTGTGTCTGAATTTGTGATTTGATTTTCAGAATGTCTCCTTGCTCTCTAACTGTCACTTTGCACACTCCAAAGTTCTAAGATATAAGCTGTTTCAGTTGATATTTTTTACCAAATTCTAATTTAGGAGTGTCAGTGGCATCCACTCTTGATGAGCACAGCTTTCACCTCTTCACTGATTCAATTTTTAAGGTAAAATTCAGGTTTATTGTTATGTTTACAACCTGAACTACAAAGTTTTCTATTTATTGCATTCTTATTCTCTTGTGATGCTGAGACTGCCATGTTGTAATTCATACAGCCAAGGTTCTGCTCACTTGACTATGTTAAAATAATAGCAACAAAGATCAAGCTCACCCCTGGAATTGTTCTGCTAAGGAACAAAACCAGCACATTAGTTGTATCTCTATGCAACTCCTGCTTCTGCTGCTTGGTGAAGAGTGAGAACTTCTGCTTCCAGAATAACATCCCAGGAGTGTTACACTTCACCTCCTAGAAACCTAGCCGAAAGCAAAGATGTTGTGATGTAAAAAACACACAGCTCTGATCCAGTCTTGAAGGTGGTATTCTGGCACCTGACAATAGGAAAGCACTGAGCTTCTGAAGCTGAAGAGAGTAACAAGTAGTTGGCACCTCTTAAATTCAGGCCCTTGCTCCTGGTGGGCTGAAAGAAAACTGAGGATGTTGCTGTGATCTGAGGAGTGGTCAGACACTTGGAGAGAATGGAAAGTTTAGGGGGAACTTTGGATCAAGTCCTGTACTATCTGATCTGATTTGCTTATTCCCAGGCAGCACATATCCATCTCTGGATATCACTTGATAGGAGCACAGGTAACATTTTGGAGCAGCCACTTCACTCTGACCAAATAGCTCTTTTTCTTTTTTTGTAAATGTGTATCTGGCCTGAAAGTTGGAGTGGCTGACACTGACAATTATACAAAACTCTGTAATATGATACTGGAGGTCTGGAGGTGTTAAACAATTGCACCTGCATTAAATATGCTGAGATTATGCAAACATGGTGCACAGACTGTGAGTTCTAAAATTTATCGGGAAGGATAATTATTTAAATCTGAGCTATAGGTTACATAAGAGAGAAAAAGAGAGAGACGAGAGAGATGTGGCAGAAAGAATCTCACATCACTCATCTCTCCCTCTCACTCGACAGAGGGAGAACAAATCAGACATCTGTCTGGTCTCTACCTCTCTCTCCAGAGGCACAGGGAGAGACTAGAGAGATGCTCTCTAGTCTCTCCCTGTGCAATTTCTTTCCCTAGGAAAGAAATTGCACCTCTCTCTCATTNAGAGAGATGCTGGGAAAGAAATTGCACCTCTCTCACATCTCTCCCTCTCCCTCTCTAGAGAGACATACGTAGAGATGAGAGAGATGCCAGGAAAGAAATCCCACCTCTCTCTCAAAAAAAACCCCCAAAAACAAAAGAAATCTCTAGAGGGAGAGGGAGAGATGTGCCATTTGTTCTCCCACATCTCTCTCGTGTCCCCCTCTGTCTCTCTCTATAAAGAGATTGAGAGATGAGGGTGATGTGGGAGAACAAATCTCCCATACATAGCTCTCCCTCAGTAAATGGCAAGTTGTCATGATTTTAGCCATGTGGCTTGTAGCAGAGTAGAATTAATGGTAACACTTCTGTACCTTTCTTTATCTGATTAGCAGTTCTTTCATTGCTGGTAGATGAGCTGTTTTGTACTCCCGTGCATTACAGCCTGCTTTTGAATCTGGCAGCAATGTTGAATACTAAAACCATGAATAGCTTGGGCTCCCTGCTCATCTTGCAGAGTGATGAGCATCCAAACCAACCTGGGAGGTGCACCTGGGGCAGCTCTGCTTTCCTGGCTCCTATAACTGGGTCCTCAAGTAACAGAAGCAGCCCCTTTGCAATTAGTGTATATCATAGAGCAATGACACAGAACTGCATGTACCATGGAATAGGCTGAAATGAATAAGGAGTTGGTCGAGGTGGGCTCCTTGCATTTTGCTTTTACACACATGCAGCAAAAAAGATGCATGTATGTTCACACAGAGACATAAAGTGATAATATGCTGCCTGTCACCTTTTAGGATGGTTCTTGAGAGCTCAGGAAGTTCTATGTAAGAAAAGCTGCTATAGATAGTCAGAGAGAGTTTCATTAAAGTTCCTTACTGTTATTGTTTTTAAATTCACTTATGTCTCTTTCACTTTTCTTTCCAGAGGCACTTCCTCTGATCTTTTTCTGGCAGCAATGCTGCAGAGACTGGTGAGTGTTAAGTGACAAGTTGCACATTCACAGAACTCCAGACTGGTTTGGGTTGAGAAGGACTTCAAAGCCCACAAAGTCCTACTCCCTGCCACCGGCAGGAACACCTTCCACTAGCCCAGGGTGCCCAAAGCCCCATCCAACCTGGCCTTGAACCCTGCCCAGGGACCCAGGAGGAGCCACAGCTTCTCTGGGCACCCTTTGCCAGTTTTGTTCAATCTCTCCTCCATCTTCCCCCTTGTCCCATCACTACACTGACAGCCCCTCTACAGCTGTAGAGGGGCTGTCAGTGCCCTGTAGCCCCTTTAGGTACTTGCAGGCTGCTGTAAGGTCTCCCTGGTGCCTTCTCCAGGCTGAACAAGCCCAGCTCTCTCACCCTGTCTTCATAGGAGAGGTGCTGAAGCCTGTCCAGGTCCCTCTGGATGGCATCCCATTCCTTCAGCATGTCTTCACATAAAGGGAATCTGCAGGCCAGATCCCACAACCTTCAATGACTGTCATGGCAATCAGCAGGGAAGGTGCTCAGCACTTTATGGGATGTACTTAGTTGTCTGTAGACTTGCAGCCCAGGCATTGCCAAACTCTTCTGCAGCACTGCATCGCAGGGAGGCTCTTGCTCATCCGTTTCCTGCTGGATTTAGGAAGAGAAACCATGGCAGTCATTCAGAAGCAATGTCTGAATTAGGCCCAGTGGAAGCAATTGGATCAACTCAGTTAGTGCAAGGGATTAAAAGAAGCCAGATGCTGTCTTAATGGACAAGCATAAGGCAAAGTTGCAAACTTGGCCTTTTGGGAAAATTGAAAGCAGTTCAATTCAGGTTCAGCTTAGAGGGTTGAGAAAGAAATTGTCTATTAGTCTCAAACCAGGCTGACAGTGCACCCACACCGAGCTCACAGATGCTCCACACTCGCCAGGCAGAGCCGTGCATTAACCTGCCGGCTGCACAGGGGCACGAGCATCCCCTTGAAGCCTTGCTCAGGCTTCTGGAGCCACACAAAGCCACAACCTGGAGGTCACTGAGCCGCTTCCCCCGAGACCAGTCCTCAGACTGGTGCAAACAGGGCATGTCTGTACAATGTGAGGTCTGTTTGGTCCAAACCAGACTCTGCAGTGTGGCTGTTTTGCTCCTTATCCCTCCAGCACTGGTCTGGGTGGCAGTAGGGGAAGGATTTGGTCACCTTAGCAACCCCTCGGCCAGCACTTCTGGAGAGAAGATATTCTGGAGAAAATAAAATTGCACCAGGTTTAGGCCAATCAAATCCTTTCCCTAAGACCCAGAGGAGGGGAAAGATTGAGGCAGGTTTTGAGCCTGAGTTATATATAAGCTGCTCTCAGCTCTGATCCCGGGACAGTGGATCAGCACGTTGAGGGTGATGATGAAACTGCACTGCAAGCCTTCACTGGTAACCTTTGTGTTCCCTGAAAACAGAGGCTGTGTTGCTGCTCTTCTTCTAGCCCAAAGAAAGGGAACAGACACTAATAGGCACTTCAGATCCTTTTGTTTTCATTTTATTCTGTGAGCAGAGTTGCTGGTGAATTACAAAAGTTGCTCTTATGGTCCAGTTTGGAACCTTGCATAAAGTTATACTGTTTAAAATTATTTAAATGCTTTCACTACTAAATACTTCCTGGAAGCACTTCTTTGTTTCTTTCTTTTGTTTCCTGAGCACTTTTTGTGTTGTCAAGGTGTTTAGCTGGAAGCATGGAAGGCCATGCACATAACACCAAGCCAGCTGCACAGGTTTCACACACTTTAATTAAGTTGTAGGGCTTCAAATGAATTTGGCTCCAGTTTCTGAAGCTTCCATCCCCTGTATTCTGTTCCAGTGTGGATGTTAAATCGTGCAGAAATGGAGCATGACCTAACTTTCATGTCAGTTGATCTGGCTGTAGCTGTTTTTGTGTAACTAATTTAAAAAGATTGATTGTTGGTTAATTACATTAATGAACTGAACCAACATGGGCACAGACCAGAGCTCAGCAGTCTCCTAAACAGTCATTAAGAATAGACATCTATCTTTTCACCTGCTTGTACAGCCTCCTGTTGGGTGGCAGAGTGTGTGGAATAGTAATTCTGAAGGTTAAACGACTTAGGGACGTAATTGCAGGCTGTTCACCTCTGCTACCCTTCTGCCCATATGGCCCTGCTAGTCACAGTCAAAGTCCATTTGGACAAACTGTCTGTTGAAAGGTCTCCAGGACAGCAAGTCTGGTGGTTTCAGCTGGGTTCCTGGCAAACACCAGAGTGCATTAGAAATCCACCAAATTTCCCTGGTTGAAAAGATTTTGTGGATTTAAACAATTTTGAAAGAACTCCTTTCTCAATTAAAGGAATTTGTGATTATCAAGGTGAAAGTGTACTGAGCAGAACAGTTCTTTCTAGCCAGCTTATGAATATGAAGAACAACTGAATCAATAGTACATTTCTGTAATTAAATTGGTAAGTTAAAATGATCAAGTTATTGTTTTAGCAAACAGTTGATGGAATATGCATTTCTGTGTGTTTATCAGTGTTGGCCTTGTCACCCTTCACTCCACTTAGGTGGGAGATGTGCCTTTTCTAACCCGATTTCAAAACATTACACAGTGAATGAAGGCAATGGAATGTGCTTTATTATATTTTGAAGGTTGGGGACATACTATTTTATATTCTTTGCCATTGTTAGCACATCTGCTTGCCAGATTTATTGAAATCATGAAGGACTTTAACCTGGAGTTGCTGAGTGTTGCCACTAGCTTGAGCAGAAAAGAAAGCTGGAGCAGGGCTGCAGATTATGGCAGGTGGCAAAAAAATATCTAGTAGCATGGGAAATCAAGAGTGGAAGTACTTTTGCACAGGTAGCCTGGGAGAAGATACTAGCTTGTATAAGCTGTTGTCAAAGCCTTCAAAGGTGGCTTGTGTTTGTGCTGATTCCGTGGTATTCTGTAAGGCCTGATCCAGTGCCTGCTGAGACTGAGGAGTTATTACAGGGATTTCAGTTGCCTTTGGGTGGTGTTGTAGGTGACCTATGAGGTTCGATTTTCAAGGAGGCTGTTTGCTTCCACAAAACTATTTCATATCCCATTTCAAAGGTATGTGTGGGACATAAGTCAAAGAAAAGTGGGATCGACCAGCAGTCATATAGTCCATGCCAAAAATCTGCTTTCTTGATTCTCAGCTCCCTGAGTAGGATATGCTATCAAAATGGATTGAGGTGACAGGGGAGGAGACTTACTTCTGTGAGTTGTTTGGAGGCTGATCCTGCTTCCTCGTTGTCCCAGAGACTTTGGTGGACTGTTGAGGGGTGAACAGCTGAGCAGCTGCATAAGGGATTTTAGGCAGCTTAAAAACACTTTAAACGTGAGGTGAAGAAGTTGTGGAAGGACATATATGCAAATGGCATTAAATTGCGGTTTTATCTAAGATCTTCTGTTTCAAGCTAATTGAAAGACAGAGGCCACTGCTGCAGGAGGAAAGTATGAAAAGAAAACTATACTGAAACATAAAAGTGTTTCTGATCAAGGAAAATTCTGTTTCTGTTGAATGTTTTATTTTGTTCCAGTCATATAAATTACCATCTTTGAAATACTAAAACTCCCACAATCAGCTTTTTATAACAGAAAATAATTTACATTTAAAAGGTTTAACTGAAGCAGCTAAACCTTAGTGATGAATGTGCACATTCGGCAATAAAACAGGGAAACATGCTATGTTTTGGAACCCATAGCTGCTATATATAATTTTAATACTTTAAATAACTAAACACAGCCTAGTGAGTGCTATAAGTATGCCCAGAGATATTTCCTAGTTCTTGGGAAAGGTATCCTTAAGGGTATAAAATGCCTCAGAGCCCTGGAAATCTCCCTTAGCACTGGTAGATACTGCGATGGAAAGTACCATGGCTTTAGTGCATTTCATGCCCTGAGGAAAGTTACGAGGCTCAGTCACAGTACTGTCACCAGAAACCTTTTACTTCTTCTTGCAGTAGCACCTTTAGCTAAAGAAAGAGGAGACAGGGAGAATGTTTTAATTCTAAGGAACCTTCTTGTCATCCTAGAAGAAGTTGCAACAGTTGTCTAAAAAGGCAGCAACCACAAAAATTAGAGACAATGATTTTCTTCTCAGAATAAGAGTATCTGGTATGTAAGGTTTGTCTCCCCCCGCCACATCCATCCCTGCTTTACCTTTTCTACCCCCCTACCCCTGACATTAAATGGGGGAGTGGGCCATTGCTGCTCTAATGCTCTTATTCCTTGCTAGTGTAGAGAAGATATATTTCAGTTTTATGTTCTCCTTGAATGTACTCAGACACATGGAAGAAATATCTTACAGGGTTTTGTATCATTGTAGGTACTCCAGAGAATTGAAAACCTTCTGTATTCTAACAATAATCTTTCCCTCGACCTTAGTGTACTTTATATCTCAGCTAAGGTGCCAAGTCCTGCTGTTATTGAGGTCAGTGAGAAAATGGGTAGAAGTTTCAGCAAAATGGGGATGAGACCCTGGGTGTTAATCCTGGGGCTGTAGGGATGATGCTGTGGGAGAAGCTGTACAAAACTTGTCATTTAACAGCACTCAGACCCCTCTGAGGGAGCTGGACCTTTTGTGAGATCTACAAGATTTGCCTGGGGGAAGGGGGTTGCTCCTTATTCTTATTAATATTGGAAAGTAAATTAGCATTATATTGCCCTTCATATCAGACCTTTCAGGAGTCTCCCATTCTTTTCATTTAGACAGGGTCTCTGAGGGAAAAACACAGTAATAACGCACTGGTGTGATAATTAGTAAGCACATTCTACATAATTACAATGTTAGCATCTCAGGGGGGAAATGAAAGCTTGTGCTGTCCCTTTAACGGGACAATTTGATAATCCTCTTAGCATTTTCTCTTTTGGCTGATAATATTTCACAGAATTTTACTTTGTAAAATATTCCTAAAGGGAGGCTTAAGCAATAATGCACAGATTATGGAAATGACTCTCATTAAGTATAGGGAGAGACTTCGGCAAAGCCATGAACTGCTTCGAAACATGTAACCCCCATTAGGAGCTTCATTTAAATGTTTATTCACAGAGCAGTAAATGTTTATTATAGAAAAATTTATTGAAACATAAATTAAAGAACCCTAATTATACGTATCACAAGTGTTAAAACAATATGCATTTATCAAGACTTAACTAAAGATCAGAGGTGAGGGGAAATGCAATTGCACTTCCATTTGCATCTCAGCAATACCAAATTCACACAAAACCAGCTGGTCAAAGTGACCCGGAGGGAAAGCAAAGGTGCAGGACCTCAGGGCAGGTGCTGTCAATGAGCAGCTTTGGCATCTTCATTGGTTTGTGCCTTTCCACCTGTAAATGGGAGCGATCCTTTATGCAGGGCTGCCAGGGTTTTGGGTTGGTTTTGCAGTTCTTGGATGTTCAGGAGAGAGAGATGCTGCACAGGTCTCTCCGTGCTCTGATTGTAGTGTTGCTGATGTATAAGCCAGGAAACATGGCACAGCAGTTTCCCCATCAGGTTGATGTTCCTGCTGGTCTGTCTGTCCTGTCTACTGTGAGTGCTGGGGAGGTGGTAGGCACTGCATAATGCCAGATGAAAGGAGTTGGTGATGGTCTTCCTCCTGACCTTCATACCGCTTCATTCCTAGAGTTATGGGCCAAGTTAGAAGTTAGGAAATATCAGTTCAGAAGTCCCATCCCACCTTATCTCCATTTAGTTTATTCATTTTCTGCCTTTCAGAGGATCTCATAAGAGATGTTCACATTACACATGGGTCATTACTTCAAATGAACAGGTTAATTATGCTCAGTATTGTGCCAGTTTTCTTGGGTTTTAGGGATTGGAGGGGAGAGGGTTGGCAGTTCTCTTGCAAACGCTGAAGTTGCCTTCAGCCATGGAAGTTGTAACTGCAGACCTCAAGTGGGTTTAAAATCTTTCTATGCATATTTTCATTAGGTCTAGGTTTCTTTTCTAGCTCATCCATAGCTCATTTCTTTAAAACCTTATAGCAGTTGACAGATACATTATTTATTGAGGATGCTGAGTCTGCACATTTCTCAGTCTATGTGTTTGAAGATGTACTCTGCTGCAAGTTCCCCACTTGGTTGGGTTTCTGATATATTCACAAATTCTCTCTTATTTTTTTGCTTTACCAAGTGCATGTTCTCTGTGCTGAGCAAATAAATAGCTTGATACTCACTCTTCTAGAGGCAAGTCCATGGCATAAATGTTGGTAGGGTTTGTTGCAATGCTTCCTTTTCCCTCCTAAGGGTATGAGTGCAGTGTCAAAGGTTGTTGTCCTGTTGTCTGGTGTCTCTCCTAGTCGATTTCCACCTGCATCTTTGCTGTTTGCTCTGCTGTCACTCTGGGCTTTCTGAGACAGAAGTGGCTTTCCCTGTCCTTCCCTTCCAGAGCATCCCTCTGTCCTGCTCTCGAGGCTGGCAGTCCGTGCCACTCCTTTCTGTCTGTATCACATCCCAACATTTCTCATGATGGCAGGAGAGCAAGTTTAAGGCTTGTACTTTCATAAACCAGAGCCAAAGCAAAGGTGTTACAAGAGTGTGGCAGTCTGTGCAGCCTTCCTGGGACTGGAGCAACCCCTGTCACCAGCATGTCAGAGCCGCCATCTGGGGAGGAGTCACTGAGTGTGTGCGTCTGTAGAGCCTCGTGACAGAGGTGTCAGTGAAGCTGGAAAGGGAAATGCTGATTCCTAGAAATGAGGTGGTTTTGTAGGAAGGGAAGTGTTTCAAGTAGTTTCCTGTCATGTTTTAATATTTTATAAAAATTAAGGTTTTTAAAGTAGTCTTATAACGTGTAATTTATAACACCTGGAAAAAAAGGAAAAGAAAAAGGAAAAGAAAAAGAAAAAGAAAAAGAAAAAGAAAAAGAAAAAGAAAAAGAAAAAGAAAAAGAAAAAGAAAAAGAAAAAGAAAAAGAAAAAGAAAAAGAAAAAGGGCAATAATTTTGAAAGTTGTGAAAACTGTATTTTAAATGACCAAAACACTTTTTTTTGCCAATGTTGGATAGGTCTTTTTTGAAAATTTTTATTTCTCCATCCCATCCCAAGTCAGAACTAAGAAAAATCTCAAGAACTCATAAATGCTCTCTGAACAGGAGGTGCTTTCTATGAGTATGTCTTTGCCAGGGCCATGCTAGCCAACAGCCCTAGACATGGGCTTGCACTGCAGAGAGAGAGCGGTTGTAGGGAGCTCTGGTGTGCGGGCAATGCGATGTGTTTGCGGGGCCAGCAGAGGGAGTGCTTTCTGTTAATGAGCTATGGATATACAGGCAGGGCTTTCCACAGAATAATTTTGTAACAGGGATAATTGAGCAGTTAATCAAGAATAGCAAACAAGGGCTCCATGGAAGCCCAGTTTACAGAGAGGACAAAATTGCCCTATTTTTCATGTGGCTATCTCAGTATTTATGGTTGATTTTCTTTATCACCCGCTAACAGTCTTGCTTGGAGAATGGTTATTAGTTTGGAATTTCTACAGTTAATCTGGTAGTTTAGAAGAAACATTATCACAGCCTCCCATAAGAAGCCCGTGTCTCTGTAATGGACAGGGGACTTTGCAGCAAACAAGGTGTTATCTGCAAACTACCACCCATTTTCCCAGTGAACTGGCTGATGGGGGTCTCCTGGTCAGCAAGGCTTGCAGCCTGAAGCTGCTAATGCCCTTCCTGACCTTCCTCCTACCTGACCACGACAGTGGCAGGACATTGGGGTTTACTCTTCCTGCCCCTGATGTTCCTCCATGTCCCACATCGTGACCTGTGCAGATCTTACTCCACCATGAGACTGTGGAAGCCCATGGCTGCAAAGCTTTGTCCTATAGAACATATGAACAGTAACAAGAGACAGGATTAAGCTACTGGAAGGCATCTGATTTTGCAGTGGGAAAGCACAGCTCAGCCACCTACTGCTTTTGCAGGTGTGAGGGGGAGCAGCCCTTCCTCCACCAACATTTTGGTAGCCCCCTTGTCCTCAAGGTTGTGCCACCTGTTGCCAGTTATTATGTATTTGCCATATAGCAGCGTTTATTGGTGATAGAACCTGGGTGCATGCTGAGGAGCTCTCATACAGGCTATTATCTCCTTTTCTGTTGGAAGCTGAGCTTAGTTGCTTTGCTAACCAGCACAGCAGCTGAGCGAACATAACATAATGTTCATGAGTTATTGCAGGCAATGTCCATGTCCTCCCCAGTGGTGTGTGGCAGGGTCATCTGTTCTTCACTATTCTGGTCTACCCGGGAAATCTCTTTCAGTGTCTATTTTTGCCTAGTATTTTCACTTTACATCCAGGGCTGTGGTGACACGTTGGTTATTCAACCATAATTCAGTACATAAAAACAGCCGTAACTGGGAACATTGCTTTCTGCATGGCCTTGGGTGCTGAAGCAAAACTCACCTGTCCTGAATGGGTGTTTTTCCAACAAAACAGGCTCCAGGTTTTTTTTGGCTGCAACTTTTGTGAGCATTTTGCAGCCCACTGGGAATGGGCTTTGGATGTATAATCTCACAGATGTCTATGCTGCTGCCAGATCTCAGCAGCGGGGTGAGCACACTCCTGAGTGTCCATCAGCAGCCCCACACTCCCATGGTCATGCTGGGAACACTGTGGGGCTTGAGTGAAGCCTCTGCTCACTGCAGTGCAAGGTCAGAGATGGCATATGCTTGGCTCTAGCTCACAATTTCCTCATCACACTGCAGATTTGTTCCTTGTAATATGTTTTCTAATCCTCATGGCATTCTGGGGTTTAAAGGTCTTGAAAAAACTCTTAAGAGTGCTTTTGCATCACTTGATAATTCTCACCATTAAGAGTTTCTCAAACTGAGATTTCATTTATAATGTGGCAGCCACTGTGAAAACAGAGGAAGCTACAGTCCCAGCCCTACAAAACTGTCTCTCTAATAATTTTAATTTTGAAGCTGCCCTAACATTCAGCTCCCACAGCCTCCTTCCAGCTGCCGCTGCCCCAGACATCCCTGGGAGGAAATCTTGTTCCCAGTATCAGAAGCAACTGGTAGGGCTCAGGCATCTTTGACCCCCATGGTGTACCCCACCTGGGGACAAACTGCTGTGTCCTCACGTTGTCCATCTCCTGTGGCTGGGCACAGCTTTCTTCCTCAGTGCCTGACAAGGAGAGGGAATGGGAGCTCACGCTCTAAGCTGTGCAAGCGTGTGTCTGCATTTTTTCGACCCTGATGCGAGTGATATTGATCGGTCCATTAATGTAAATGTCTCGGTGGTTGTATGTTGCTTTTCTTGCTTATTAATCAAAATAATGCAAAATGAGGGGAAAGCAATTTTTTTTTAGGAAAAAAAAATGAAATACAATCAGAAGTGATTGAATACAGCCTGCTGGAATGTGATGGGGCTGTCTGCCATGCACCAGTCATGAGGATACCCACAATAACTGGGGAGAAAGTTGAAAGGCTTTATTTTGACATTTTGTGTACACAATGTTTGCAGCTTTTGTCTCCAAGCAGTGTTTGGGTGGAAGATTTGCCTAAATCTGTTTGTTTGGTTTAAAAAAAAAAAAAAAAGGCAGCCAAATGTTTTGTTTGTACCTACTGACACATTTCAGTCAACTGCAAATGGCTTTTTTGGATGTAGATGTTTTTGTTTTGCCTGGAAAATAAAATTTTTGGGCACCTTGAAGCTATTTTTTGCTGCTCTCAGTGGGGACACCTCCCTATAGCCATCAGCAGACACAAAGTACTGAGATATATAGAGAATATCCAGGATGCAAATATTCCCACTGAACCAATTCACAGGTTGGAAATTGAGCTGGTAGTGAAGTGCCTTGGTGGATTGAGGCTTTAGCAATAACAAACGGTACTAAGGAGCAAACATGATCAATTAAAAACCTAATGGATCCAAATATCAGCATCCCTGAGTTGTTAAGGCCAGAAGCTGAAAGGCAGGTTAGAGAAGGGGTGAAATCCTCTTGTTTGGTGTTTCTTACTATGTGGCAGCCGCTGCTCTGTGCTGCTTGTATTTGCCTGTGCTTTTTTTGATAAAAATGAAGAGAAGGAAATTACTTGAGACACTATCACTTCTCTTGTTTGTTTCTATTACACAGAAAGTAGGGAAAATCCAGATTTTTATTTATGATACATGCACAGAATTACAAAAAAAAAAGTATGTCTGGGAATATTACTCTTTTAAATTGATTTTAGTAACCTCAAACCTTACAAATACTCATTTGTTTTCTGATACAGCTGACAGATTTTGCTATGCAACCTGGCATTGTGTAAGAACATAATGCCTGTAGTAAAGGTGAGTAACCCTTGAGGAAGTCCCACAGATGCCAAGTGGCTCATATGCTGTCAGAAACACTTTTTCTTCTTTTTTTTTTCATGCTGATCACAAAAGCCCAGTTTTGGTAAACGCTCACATTAGACTCGTTCGTTACCTGCTGTGCTGGTCTGTGCATCTGCAGTGCAGCATCTCTGTGCTGAGCTTTGGACTACATCCCTGGGTACTTTCTGATATTCTATATTGTCTGTCAGGGGTCTACAGATCTTCTACTGGGTGCACTCTGGAACAAACTGTAACAGAGATAAAAATTACTCTTCAGGGTGGTTGAACTTTTGTGGGATATGGTTGTTGATAGCTGATATTGGCCTCTCCACATGTCATCAAGAGAAATTCCTGAAAATAGGTGTTTGTAGCAAAACTACACTCCTTGTAGCAGAAGAGAAAGAAACCAGCAGATTATTCTATTATTTTTAATTAATAAACTTTAAATTTAACAAGCACCATGGGTGTGACACAATAGTGAAATTTTACAGTACCACAGCAAACTTGAATCTTCATTTTTATTTTTACTGAAAGTCTGCCTTTGTGCAAAAGCAAAATTTCAGGCCTGGGGCTACTGAAGACCATCTTTAGACTTGCCTTGTGACTTTGAGCAATACATCACAAGAGCAGTGATGTTCAGATGATACATTGCACTAATACATCACAAGAGCACTATCGCTCTCATGATATATTAGTATAATACACTATCAGAACACTATCACTGATGTATTACTCAAAAACATGGTTTTTAACCCTCAAGAATCATCCTCATCTCTAGGCTGAATACACTTAAAGCTGTGGATAATGATAAGAATAAGGGATCACATATTCAGTTTCTCTAGGGTAAGCTGAGAAATAAAAGATGAATGATATTCAGAACATGTCATTAACTGAAATATCATTGTGATTTCATGTTATTCATTGAGTAAATGTTTTTATGGATTGAAGCTAGCAAGCTATAGGTGTGTTTGAAATTTCTGATAAATAGCCTAAGAAAATCTTCTTTGATTTTTGGTTTCATTATAAACTCGAGCCATGTTTTGAGAATGTTTCAATGAGGTGCGTGAATTTCAGCTGATTTCCACCACATCAAATGGAGTCAGGTGCAAGCTAGCTAAACACCATGGGAAGCATTTGATTTTTTTTTTTTCTGATGGAGTCTTTTTTTCTTTATTCTTTTCTTTTTTAAGAAGGTTTTAGGCACCATCTGAAAAGATATGGAGATTCATAAATGTGATCAAACAAAGAGGTCTTTCATTTGTTTATTTCTAAAGAATTATTTTCAGGGGTTTTTGTTGGTTTGGTTTTGGTTATTTTTTTCTCAAAAGAGTGAAAGAGAAAGTGGAAAAGCTAAGAGAAAGTTTGCACTGCTGTAGCTGAGCTCACTGGGGAAAAGCAGATAGGTGAGCATTTGTTTGATTTGGTAGAGTTTGAGTCCCGAGAATCTTGAATTACATTTCATATATAGTATGAAGAGAGTGTCATAATCTCTTAAGAGAAATGAAAATGGTAATAGTAATAAACCAACATCGAGTTGGCAAGGTGCCAAGGCATGTATTTGCTTTCTTGTGTGCATTTTTGTTCCTTTTCTCTGTATCTCATCAGCATTTGTGACAAAAGCATGTTGCTCCTCACCTCCCCACATCCCAGGTAGCCCCCTGCCTACACAGTTTGCAGCTCTGCTGCCTTCAGAGCCATGGACCTGCCTCAAGGACAGTGATGCTCATGCATTTGGGACCCCTTGGTGCACTGGAGCCCATGTCCCTGCAGTGTGTGCCCACAGAACACACCACACACTGCTGGGGCCATTAGTTGTCATATTTGTGCTACAGCATCCTGGGGAAGAACACCAAACATTAGATTCTCTTCAAACTTGCAAAACACGTTGCATTAGCTGTGCTGAACAGCCTAGTGCATGTCCTGTTCTGGCAGCCTTTCTGCCTACACAATCCCCCAGCCCAGGGCTGCCCTCATGAGCCCTCAGCCCATGTCTGATACAGCTGTGTCCCATCACTGGCACCTTCCTATTCTTGTCGGTTTTGAAGTCACAACATGCAGCTCCAAGGTACATTGTCATTTCAAAGCTGTGGCTAAATACATCTCTGACTGACAACTATGAAAAATTCCACAGAGCCCTTAAACTTCCAGGCATTTCACTCTGAAGCTCATATAATACAGCTGAGCTGCTCTCATGTTTTTCATCTTTCATATTCTCCAAAGGGTTGAGATACAGTTATAGAACGGGTTAATGTATTTTCCTCTGAAAATAATGCTATGGGGGCCTGTGCATGGTTACTTGTATGTATGAAGAATAAAGCTGACAATCCAGAAAAGGAAGTCATGAGCTTGCTAATCACCATTACTTTGTTTCATGCTTTCAGCATGTTCATGTCCATGTACTTCCAAGGAGGGCCGGAGACTTCAGCAGGAATGATGATGTCTATGAGGAGGTAAGGGTTGCACTCAATTTCTTGTCTGGACTTGGTTTGCTGTTAGAAAATGACCTTAATGCTGCAGGCCTTGCTTTGCGTGTTAGTTAATAGGATCTCTGCATCTTTACCTGTGGCAAAGATCCTGTGATGGCACCAAGCCCTACACTGGGATTTTTTCAGTCCCCATTGGCACCCCATGGGGAATCCACTGAACTTTTTAGTCCTTCAGTCTGTCACCACACAGAGAGCAAGGTGACACTCTAACAATAGTGGTGTTCTCTTATTTTGAAGGCATGAGGAAGGAGGGCGGCCACCTGGTTAGCCGGGCTGTTAGGGAGCATGCCCTGCCCTGGCTGCTATCCTGGGGTGCCAAACCTCCCGCTTACACCAAGGGAAAACACATGCAGCTCATTACAACTCCATCACAAATTGCCTTCTGGCTTGCCTTTTGTAGGGCTGTGCTCAGGCTCTGGACAAATCACACTGTAGCCCAGAGTTAAAACTGAAGAGCTACGTATAGATGTAACATATGCATGTGCACAGATTGTACGGCAGAGCTGGGGACATAAGCTGTTCCAGTGTGACTGAATTACTGGCTTTTGTTTAAATGAACAATTGTACTGTCATTAACAAAAAGTTTTCCCCAGCTTGACAGCTGTCACAATGAGTTAATGAAAAAAAATCCCCCTATTGTTAGATTTACAGATGGTTCTCTGTGAGTTTGGTAGGATTCTCTGTCTCAAATATGACATCTCCTTCTCGTTCTGAAAGTAATTAATAGAAACTTGTTCAGTGCTCCTGCAATCCTATCTGCTTGAAGAATTCATGACACTTTCTGCTTTTGTATTTTTTTCTTTTGTGATATATACATTATGACAACTCCTCACTCAAAAAGAAAAATAAAAAAAAAAAGGCAGTGCAGTTTAGTTTTCTAATGATTTGGCTATGCAAAAGGTGAGAAAGGTTTATTGTTGACCAGTTACATGAAGCAGAGACTGAAAACCCCACTAATAAGGGTAAAACCTTGTAATGAGACTGCTGAGCAAGGAGATCAAATGAAAATACTTGATGGCCATCTTATGTGCTGCTGTAGTTAAAAATAGTTAAGTGAGGCAACTTTTAGCTGTTTTCCTTTTCAAATGTGTGAAGTGGTTTCAGATGCTTCACCAACTCGCAAACCCTCTTCCCATTTTTGTTGTATTTGCAATTCCATTTTCTTCTTTTTTAACACATATTTTTCTCCCTTGTTATATATAAATACAAACAGGCAAAACTTTGTTAACAAACTAGTCTATACATTTACTGACATTAAATGCAAAAGGGTGACAAATTGGTGAAAAATATTTTTATCTTGTCATTTTCAGTTACAGCAATTGTAGGTGTTACTTTTAGCAGACATAGGAAGCAAAAATATTTAGACACATATGTGATAATATATCTTTTAGCAAAAGAATGTATATCCCCAGAGTCTAACCAGCTATTCTTGAATACCACAGAGCTAACTTATGCTATTGTACAGACCACAGCTGTACAGAAAACAGCTGTAGCTGATAAACATTTAATTTTTTTTTTAGGATTTCACAGAACAAAAAAAACCAAACACATTTGGTTCTATAAAAATATAGAATAAAATTATCAGACTGTAAAAAGTTTGATGCAAAGTACTATCGCTGTCTGGATTGGAGGATGGAGGGGCTTAAGCAGTACCCTATCATAAATGGATAAATCTATTTTGAAAAGTACAAAATAGACAAATTATTGAAAATACAACTGACTCTGGAAAACATTTGCAGCTTATGTCAGTAAGGCAAAAATCTCTCGATACAGTGACTCTTGTGTATCAGCAAGACATGTCCCTTCATCAAGATATTTTTAAAGATACATAGATCATGGTGGGACAACAGGCTACAAGAGACAGAGTACCACTAGGTGAGATGTAGGCACTGGAGAGAGCTTTAAATCCAGCCTTCATGAAATTTCTACTTAGGACAATCCAAAACCCATTTATAAAAGGGACTTCCTTTCTTTTGAGTGATATTTGAGTGATAGGTGTCATTGAGTTTAGGCAGCAAAGACCACCTTCCAAAATCACCCCAACGGCCCAATCTTTTCCTTGTAGTATGTGACGTGGAAGCCAGCTAGCCTCCTTAAACAGTCTGGGTAATTCTAAAGCACACCCTGCTGCATATACATTCTGCACATTGTGGTGCCTGGTTTAAGTACCGTGGCTAAAGGTTTTACTATTGGCTATTAGGCATAATTTTCACAGATTCTGGATCTCAGCTCTGGCACAACACATCTATCACAAACCCTTATCTATCTGTAAATGCCTCTGAGCTCTCCTGGCTCTGTGGTTGTCGTATGTATATGCTCAGCAGACTGCTGACAAATCCCATTGCTTTGTGTTTGACAGTGAAGTGGATGCCCAGATGTTGAGACATCAGTCCTCTTAGGAGACTTCTAGAGCTGAGACAGCTCAGAAGTACTTGCAGTCTCTTTCTGTCTGCTTTATTTCTCCCATTCCGTTTGGGAGCGACCCCCATCAGATTGAAAAGACAGCAAAAAGTACATCAGGTCAATCCTTGCTTACTGTGTTTTCTGGGCTCTGGTATCTTCAGCCCTTTGGCTATGAAGCTCTAGTGTAGCCTCATCTAAAGCAACTTACAGTGTAAAGAATACACTTCAAGGTAAGATATATCTTTAGCATTTGTGTTTTAATAAGACTGCTGATGGACATTAATGTCTTCTGGTTTCTGCATATATATTTAGAACTTCAATACTGGAACATTAATTGTAGAAGGGATAAAAGAGGGTCTGACACCTGTTCTGCAGCACCATACCTAAGGCACTTCTTGGCAGAACACGTTGCTTGCGCTTTTAAGTTTCTGTACTGCAATGGATATGGAAAAGTCACTGTGATTTTTCTAAGATACAGAGAGAATGATTAATATTTAGGAAAGAGAAAAATCTCCATTGAATGTTTCAGATGTATTTCCTCTGCATCTTTGTGGGGCTCCTTCTTGGGAGGATATTTCCCAGGGATTGTTAGCTATCCACCCTCTGGGCTCACCACAGTGAAAAGCTAAAGGTATAAGTTTTCAGATTTTACTTTTTCCTGCAAGTGTGCACAAGTCAGAGCTAAATTGTTCTTGCAGGCTTTTTTAAAGGATCAGGCCCTTTGTGGTTTACTATTGCTGGATTACTTTTCTCAACTACATCTTCAATAGCTCTTATTCACTGGTTCCCTTTTTTTTCTTGGACAGCAAAACTGCAGCAACTAAAAGGAAAACTTTTAGTCAGAATACTTCCTAATGTTTTCTGCTTGGTTTGAAAGAGATTATTATTTTTACATTTATTAATCAAGGAACTTCAAGGCCTTCATATCAAATAGTTCCCACATTGAAGTAGATGAATTTTTTGCTATTATATTCACAGTAACTGATAAGAATTTGGTATTAACAAACATCTTTACTGTAGAATGGCACCCTGCATTGTTGCAGTCAGCACAAACTCTGCAGAGTTGTTGGAGGTCATCATGTCCAAGGTGTTCAAGAACATTATCCTGAAATGTCTCAGCAGTTTCATACACTCTCTGGGCAGTCCTCATTCAGGGCATGTTTGAAAAGTCCACAGCACAGCCTGTCCCTGGTCTCCTCTGAGTGGTTAGCCATTACCGCAATATAAATAACATTCATCATCCTTTAGGTTGGCAGGTAATAGCCATGCTGGGCCAGAGAGTATGGGGCTTTCTTGGAAAGGAAGACTGAATCAAAAGTCTGCAATACTGCTGTTATGAGTACTGACCTCAATAAGTTAATTTTGAGGCTGACAGGCTTGGATGGGTGAGGATAGCGTGGCCTCTCAGCAAAGCCTGAGCATCCTTGGCATGAGTGATGGTGCAGATCCTGCTTCCTCCGCAAACTCTGTGTTTCACTTGAAGGTTGCAGCCTGCTGCAATGGATGCAGGTACAGCAGTGATGCACAACCAGGGCTGGGCATGTGGGGCAAAGAGCACCCATCCCCTCACCAGCTTTGCTTTCATGCCCACCTCGTTTCCTCACCCGTCTTCAGTTCTCACCCTGGGCTGCAGAGCACTGCAATTATGTAGAAGGGGAAAGGATGATTGAGAGAGATTAACTCAAACCCCTGTGTCTCTATTCCCTGTCAGACCTGCATCATGGACCTGTTGTAATGAGTCTGGGTGAAACTTCCTTATGTAATTTTTTCTGTAACTTAGAGATTTTGTAAGACGCAGAAGCCAGCAAAAGTATTCATTTCATGCTGTCCCCCTTCCCCTCTGGCATTCAGGCATGCAGAGAAAGAGTCACTTGGGGAAAGATACTTTGACTTAGTGATCTCATTCAGCACATTATGTTAAATCATTTCAGCAAGAATACCTATTAGTAATCATTCCAGGGAGGATGAAGGAGGCATTTTGGCATGTGACTCAACAACCTGCTGGGTTGCTTCTTCAGGCTGGCAAAACAGGGGAACCATGGTGAATTCAGAAGTTTAGTCAGACAAGCCTGAAGTTTAATTTTCCCTGAGTGGCTTTGACTGTGACATGCCTTTGCTCTGACCCACAGACAGCATCTTGCATGCTGCTGCTTGGCACAGAGCCTCGGAGGGCTTGAAATGTGCACAGCTGCACTGAACTGTTCGGGCTGCTCCCTACTTTAAGATAAGGTATATAATGAAAAGATAAATAAGCCCTAATCCAGGTCCTGCTAGACAAAATGGAAAGAAGCCCAACAGCTTCTGTGAGCATTGGATTGAATGAAAATTAATGGCATGCAGAGCTAATGGGCTGTTCCTTGGCCTCAGAATTCTATTGCACCTTCTGGGAACATACTGTAGCCTGCTGGTAGATCAGTCTGCTGCATCTGAACTCCCTTGGGGCCAGGCTCTGCTTTCTTTGCACCCTGAATGAGTAAACCCATGGAAAGGGAGGGAAGAAGCATAGACTCCAAATAGGTAGGTGGTATTTTGTTTGTGGCTTGTTTGTTTTTTTTTTAAAAAACTCTGTTTTCCCCAGGTACAAGTCTATTTTCTGATGCAGCAGCAAATAACTTCTTCCCAGTAAGCTGTGGATTTTATCCTGGTCTTGCCAGTGTTACTCTTTCTGACCAACAGAACTTTAGAGGAGGGTTCTGCTAGCCAAGAAGCACAAGCCTTTCCCAGTTGCTTCCTGAGTCTTATGATATTGCAGCGACTCCAGCAGGGCAGGACAGATTAACTGTGCATGAATATTTCCATCTGAGAGTACTGCACTAGAAGCTAATACTGTGCAAATTAATCATGGTTTGGATTCAGCAGTTGAACAGGCCAAAAGTAATTTTGAATTGACCTGAAACAGTATATTTTTTATTCCCCATCAAATGGATTTCCTTTTTGAGTCAAACAGGATGATTTGTTTTCTGGACCATGATATTTTATCTGATTACAACTTGTCCCCTGGAGACTGTTGGCACCCCATGCAACCTTCTTGCATGTGCCCAACTTACATAAGACAAAATGGACAAATTGGCCAGTAGGGCCTAACAGGAACATCCCATCCCTCTGAGGCATTGATATGCAAAATCTCTGAGACCTTCCTGCGTGTTGCATACTTTGCTGTATGTCTTTTAAGATAGCAGGATATCATAATCAGATCTGATTAAGAGCCCTGTTCACTGCTATCTTCCATTGCATCTAGAGAAGTGGAACCAGCTCAACTATAGGAACATGCTAGAAGGGTTCCCATTAAGGCAGCCATTCCTCATGATCACACACATGCCCTTTACACTTAGACTTTGGCTGGAAGGTAACATACATTTGGCATTTTACATATCCTCATGTAGTCTCATTGCCCTCTAGCCTGTCTGTCTCTCTGCATTCCACCGCTGCACTTGCTGCTTCTTGCCCTTTCCTGCCTCAAGGTTTCTACAGCTGTTTTCCTCATAGGTAAAAAATATCGACTTCCAGAAATCACTTGCATTTAGCCTATAATATAGCAGAAACTTACTATTTTGACCATTACAGAAGATATCTTGGCTCCTTCTGTAGGATGTCTATTGTGTTTAGCTCATGGTGTGCTTTTCTTTTGTGTTCTTGATAGCAGGTTGTTGGCAAGTGACTTAGTGACATAGAGCATCCCACCAAAGACAAGCTGTTAACAAGGGGATTAAAGTGAACATGATCTCTTAGGCATGTTTATTCTGTCGGTACTTGGACTTGCTTACCTGCTCAGGTGCTTCTTATATATCTCCCCCTAAAACTCTCAAGACCTCTGCTTATCTTTTGATGCACAGGGTAAGCTCAGTTCATGCTGGTGGGGAGGACATGCCCCATTAGTATCTCAGATACTCAGCTTTATAGAACTGATGAGATAGAAAGTAAACAAAACTATCAGGGAGTTGGCATTTTGCAAAGAGAGATTTTTCTTCTCTGAAGTGAAATGTTGCCATAAATTGAAATGAAACCCTCACTTGAATTCTGCTTAAGGTTCAGGTGTGGGGGCAGCTAGTTGGTAACCCCCAAACCAAATCACACCAAAACCCAGTGCACTGCACAACAGATGGAGTCAACATTTTGTTCTGCCAGTAGCAATAATTTTGAGAATCCCTTCTCAACCCACAGGAAGGGTTCTGATGTGCCCAGTAGCTCACAATGATCCATCCCTCTGACCCACACACAGCTATGTGAAACTGATATAGTTTCAGCTTGTGACCCCTTGAGGAAAGAGCTCTGAGTACGCTGCAATTTGGGCAGTCCCTTTACCTGCTGTCTTACAAATGTGGATCACAGCGTTTGGCAGGAATAGCTTTGTCCAGTGGAGGTTCAAGTACCAGGTACCTGGGAAGTGATTATCTCACAGGAGATACCATCTGAACTGGTTGTTGCTGGCATTTCTGTTGGCTCACCCAGCACTGGATCAGCCCCTTTAGTGATTCGGATGCAATACTATTTGTCACTTTATGTCTTTCATAAATGAAGGTGGAGGTATATTAATGGAGCCAAGTGTTCTTCCTGGTTGGGAAGTAAATAAAACTCTGATGGGACAGGTTTACCAATATCTGCAAGGTCAAGTTAATTTGTTTTTTGAGTCAAAAGAGTGAAAAAATATATAGATATGAGAAATAAGGTTTTCAGATATGTGCTTGTAGTCTGAATTTGTTTTGTGGGAAAAAAAAAAAGCTTTCTTTTCCTCTATGTATTTGTTCAATGGTTTCATTCTTTTTCTTCTTTTTTTTTTTTTCTTTCTGGAGAAATAAAAGTGAAGAAGGAAGCTGAGCTGAAAAAAAAAGGAAAATGGAGAACTGAACATTTGTGGTTTTGAGAAACCAAAATGATATGCAGGTCAAACTGAAACAAAAATGGCCAAGACCCTCATTTAGGAACTTATAAATACAAAATCGTTTATTAAAAGAAAAGTGAAAGTCTGAAGAAAAAAACTTTTGTAATAAACAAATATTTGTACTTTTTCCATATATATATTTATAAGCATTCACTTTATGGACATGCACTCATAGATATACACATATGGACAGAGCAAGGGCTCAGAAGCACATGGGATTTTTATTTTGGCCCCATCAAAGCTGAGGAATATTTTTGCATTTTTACATTTTTTAATTGTAGCTTGCTGTAGCTGTGTGCTTGGGATTTATTCATGAAGTTAGTATTTGTGGGAACTTGTAGACCTTCTTTTTTCCACAGAAATCAATGTGATTTGAGAATCTACAGCTCTGAGCAAGATCCGATTATGTCATGTCTCTGCTCAGTATTTCATCAGTGAAACAATTAACAACATTGAAATATAAATTGCCATCCTTGAGGCTCCAAAGTTAACACCTCTCTCTTACCAGCTCTCTGTGGTTTCACAGTTAACACCTCACCTCTCTCTGTAGAAGACAACACTTTACATTACAGCTTGTGGTCTGGCATAAAAGTTACAGAGTTTATCATAGGCAAGTCTCAGTTTCTTGCATTTAAAAGAGTAGCTAAAAAATTCATTGCCAAATGTAGATCGGGTCCTGTTCTATACCACCGTTGCCATATGTTAAAAAGGACTTATTGTGCATGAAAGGCAAAGGTACAAAATTATTTTAGGTTAAATACTGAAGGAATATGGATTCCCTTTCTAGATTTATTTACTGAAAATCATTTTCTTTTCTTTTGGGCCCCAATAAGTACCCCTGCTGGTTGCTGGGATGGCAAGGGCTCAGGTCACCTGTGGGCAGACTTTGTGAAGGATTAAGCGCAAACAATATTGGGAAGAAGGCTGATGGTGAGATTAGTACAGAGCAAGAGTGGACTTTAGCTTTTGATGAAGTGTTTTTGCCATCAAAGTAGTCCAAAGAGACCACAGAGCTGTTCCCATGCTGGGAAAGAAAATGTATATTTCAGTTTCAGGAATGAGATTTTAACAAATCATTGCAGAAGAGTGAAAATTTAGTTTGACAAAGTGTCAGGATAATTATACACAATTTGGTTTTGTTTAAATATGTAAAGCACCATTGTTTCTTTTCCATGTTAAGGATTGACTTGAGTGCTAGGTTACAGCAGTTTTCCTTAATTGCTTTAATCCTTGGCCTTAAGAAAATGAATACTTTAAATTTACACTTGTTAAGTACACTGCCAATGAAGAAAAGGCTTTAGCAATCTTTGGCAGACAAAACTATATGTTAAAAAAAAAGGAAGTGAAAGCAAAGAGAAAAAAAAAAATAAAGAGAGGGAGAAGCTAATCGCCAAACCATTCTGTTAATGCTTATTTTAATCATCCTGCCTGCCCTTCCTGGCAGCCAGAGCCATTAGGCTGCAGAGGCAGGAGCTATCACCGTCAAATGGCACTGATGTTGAGAATTGGGCCCAGGAGTACGATTTGACTTGTCAGTTTATATAGACATAAAGCTTCATTGTTGTGCAAGACACTACTGGCTTTTTAAAACTCTATTTCCCTCCTGATGATGTGAGAATCTGCTCCCCTCTCTCCTACTGTTCTCCAGCCCTCAAATTCATTATAGAGTGTTTATAACCCCGCACAGGGTTTAGGTGCGGCTAGAGGCAGGTGGGCTTCAGCAGAACCAGGAGCAGACCCCAGCCACCACTTTCCCACCTTTGAACCACAACATTCTCCATCAGGCTAGTGGGAGTGAAGAGCTTTAGCTCCCTCACTGGGTGACATCTCGTTGCAGGGGGCATTAAATTGTCTATATCATCACATGGTCTTCAGATTTCTTAGTTCTCTGTGGAATTCAGTGGGTGTTTTAAAACACACAGGATGCTCAAAAGAAGAGAAGAGCTAACAGTGCTTCCTAGGAGGGCAAAAATGAACCATCTCCAAAATTAAATTAATTACGGGAAATGTACAATCTGGTTTCAAAACCAGCCTGTGTTGCTATTTTCCATGTACAGGAAACTTTTACATTTCTGACAACTGACGTGTGCTAACAATTTCTTCCGTCTGAAAATGCCTCCCCAAGTCACTGAGAGTCACTGATAGGGTTTCATGTAACACAGTGCAGCATTTTTCCCAAATTTCAGGTTTTGTATTGCAAAATGGAGGAAGTGTTTATTGGTACCCACACTGAGCAGTAGCATTTACTGCTTCAAGGAAAAAGCAAGCATCAAAATCCCACTTGACTGAGTTGCAACCTAATTGTATCTATTCTAGCACAGGTTTTGAAAAACCGGGGAAATAAACTAACCATTGTACCAGGTTGCCCGGACAATGGCAGCATCATGTACATGGTTGGCAAAGAACCCCTGCCTGCATTTAATTGCAAAAATTGATCATGGGTTTGTGTTAAACATATTAGCAAATCCAGCTAAGGATTTGTATCTCTCTTTTGCCTACATAAATGACATCTGTAGACTGGTAACCTTTTTCTAGGGATTGTTATCTCTATGGCTGTGGGAAGGTATTGCAATAAAGAGAGTACTAAATGGAAGGCCTATTTTTAGAAATATTTTTTTTTTCTTGAGCTATCACTTTTTTCTTCCTTTCTGTAAGGAAAAAGTCTATTCTCATTCATTACATTAGTGTCTTTGAAGTGGCAAATGCACACAACTGCCAGCTCACGTACAGCATGGGAGTTACACAGGGTTTTCTTTAGCTGAAGTACGATTGTGAGCAGTAATTGAGATTAGCTCCCCGGGAGAAGGGACTCTGCTCTCCTCCTGATTTTTTTTTCTCAGTAAAATAGATGCACTTAATGCATTTACAAGCAGACTTTAAGTGCTAACATACTTTCTTTCCATACCCCTGCCATTTCTGTGGCAGTCTTACTGAAGAAATAACAACACATAAAGCTGCATAAACACTTTCAAGGTCTTAAGTTTATGCTTCCACTGGCACTTTCAAATTTTGTATTTGAAGATAATTTAATTTCACAATTTCACATCTGAAGTGTCTGGTTTTGGAGATCTCAGTATTTTATTTTTTTTACAGATGTTGCATTCCTGCCCTGTCTATGAGTGCATTAAGTAACTGTACTTGGTGGTGTGATGCAGAGGTGAAGGGACGGGGTGGAGTGAGTCAGGGTAAAGCTGCTGTGAGTGCAGATGCATCCTTGAGTCTCTCAACAAGGCAAAGGAAGGTGGCTACACGGAGTAATCCAACATGTGAACTTCATGCTTCCTTTTAGGAAACTGTGGCTCTAAGGCAGCTGATAGATATGAGGGGATGAGCTTCCCAGGTTTGAGCAAGGTTAAAAACTTGGATTTCTCCAAAATGCTTTCCTTCAGCTTTTTTCTAGAGACTAATACGTTTTTGAAGTCAGTCACCCAGGAGTGTGCTGGCTAAATTCAACTGAGGCCTGTGAACTGTAGCAATTGCTACTCTCTGAAAGTGGACAACTCAGGTGTTTTAACAAAAGATGATATGTTCACCCACCTGTAGGTAATAGTGGTTATACCAAGACTGGGGGTCTATCTTCACTGGTCTCCTATCAAATGCTTTGGGAAAGAAATTCCAAGGATGAACCCAGCAATGGGGTATCCTGGCTTTTTTTTTGTGCCACAAAGACACATCCAGAGAGTCCTTTGCCAGAAGTTGATTCTCTGGTGGAGTTTTCTATAAAAAGATGAGCAAATCAGCCAGGGCCTTCCCTGGCATTGACTTTCAACAGGAGTCAGATGTCTAAATGCCTTGAAGACTTTTGAAGAGCCAGCACTTTATCCTTCTGTATTAGGTTGCGGTGAGCAGTATTGACACTTCGTAGGATGTTATTGGCATGTGATTTTCTCCTCTCATCTTGCACAAGGGCATGAGGCAGAATTGCTTTCTGCTACACATGAACAGAGGAGCTTTGGATTGATGTATCAGCACTTCATGCTTCTGGTTTGCTCTCATGATCGTGTGCAGAAAAAAATCAACAGTAGAACAAGGACACTTCCCAGGTTAGATAATGTGCTCCATTGATTAACATTCTTTACTCAACTTTTAAGTGTGGTAAACTTAATGAAGGTGAGAATGATCTCGTGGTTTTCCACCACTTTTAGCAACCTCTTGGCATTTTAAGCTGCTGATAGCTCTTCTACGGTACTACCTAGTAATCCTTTTTATGCATTTGTTACTGTTGCTTCTTCTCAAGAAATAAATTTGCTGAGAGTAAAGAAAGTTGCTCGTTAGGGCAATATAATTAAAGAGAAAGTAGATATCATGCCAAGTTCCGTTTTTTCTACAAAGCGCCACCTTGGAGATCACCTGAAACTCAATTACTCATTGCTATGCTTGTTAGGGAGAACAATGTGCTGAAACGATCCCTACTCCTAATAACCTTGTTTCCTACATGTGAATCATGTTAATACTTTTACTTTAGTGTCTTAATTGCCATGTATAAAAACGGGTCTATTTCTAGAGGAAGAGTGGGGGAGGTGGGACGCGTGGTGTGTGGTCTCTGAATTTCCCCTCTGCATGATGAGTTTCTTGTTTCATGCTGGTCCACGCTCATTTTGGTTTGTTGTTTTCTTTTAATTACATGAAACAGATTTTATTTGCAAATTACATCCTGATAACTGATTTTCCTCTGATGAAATGAAAAAGTTCATCCTATTCCTTGCTCTCTTCCTTTGGAAAATAGATTATCTTCCATATCTGTCTTTTCTGCCTTACTCCATCAATGGTTTCACCAAGACAAAAATGCTTCAGCAGCACTAAGCTGCCATTAACATTGCTAAATAACCTTGTTCTGTTAACTGGTCCACTGCCCAACTTTTCTCCCTAGTGTGCAACCCCAGTATCTTTACAGTATCCTCCTAACATGGTGTCTTCAACTTCTGTGAACTGGCTAATCCCGTGCCCTCAAAAATCCTGTGTAGTCCTGCACTGGTCTGTCTTACAGTACCTGTGAATAAGTCTTCTGTCAAAGACTTTGGAAGAGACATGAAGCCATGAAGAAATCACAATGCACTTCCATTCAGCCCACAACTGACATACCCTTCTTAGCTCCATGCTCAAGCCTACCACTCTAAATGCACAGGCAATCTTTACCTGGATATTCCAGCAGAAGTGAGGGACAGAAGTCTTAATCATGGTAGTACATGGAGCCAAAACTCTCATGGGAAGGTGTGGAAATTACCTGAGGTTCAAGCTCTGTGGTTGAGCTCATCTGAGTTCCAGTTCCCTTGAAATTCTTGGTCAGAAATGCCACAACCAATCATAAAATAATTGTGTGAAAACCTTGCTTTTGATCAGAATTATGGATGGAAGTGGCTAAAAGTTGAAAATATCTAAGAGAGTTAAATCATTTGTTCATAAGCAAAAGAGAGATGAGCTCAACTGAGAAAACTGCTCCCAGTGTGGAAAAGACCTTGAGAAACGTAGGGCTCTTTTCTCTGGTTCATATCTATGCATATGAAGAGGAGTCTAGCCCAAGTACCATCTGTGTTTTATATGTCACATAAACTACCAATTATAGGTTATGTGAATGCACTGTTCCTAAAAAAATGTTCTGTGTTTTCATCTTTGAAGGAAATGCAGGGCTGTACAGTTAACCATTCCTTCTCGGTCTTTCATGTCAGAATGTTTCAGTGCTTTTACGTAAAGCACAAGGAGACACAATTGAAAAGGAAAGTCCTAGCCTTTGATGTTTATTTGTTGCTTTATCCACTTTTCATGGTTCTATTATTCCAGAATCCTATTGAGCCATTCATCATTAAGTGGAAATCTCCACTGCTGTCAGTAGGGAATTTCTGCCTCTAAATCACATAATTTGGCCCCTGTTACTTAACTTGGGGCCAGATTATAAAAAATGTTGAGCATCAGCTTTCCAAAGGCTTAGCACCTCCCAGTGAGGGCAGATTTTCAAAACTGCTCAACAGAGCAACTCCTGTTGTGACCCTTTAAGGACAGATTTGGAAAAGAAATCATCAGTTCCCTTTCAGCAAGTTTCTGAGCCCTTTCCAAACTCTGCCCAGCTTCATCTAATGCCAAGCTTGAAGATGATGACTTTTGAAAATACGAGTTTTTCCACTCTCTGATATGGAAAATTCTAAGTTACAAACATCAGGGAGGACTTGAAAGAAGTGTTTGAGAAGAGACAAACCTCCATGTTTCATGACATGCCAATTTTAATTGACTGATAGAGAGGCTGAGAGAAAATTTTGAATCTGAACAGGTTTTCCCATAATTGCCCACTGGGAGGTTTGCTGAACGCTTCCCTGCAGCATCTGCCAGGCATGATGCTGGAGCAGGGCACCACTGTGCTGAGGCAGCATGGCAAGTCCTGTCTTCCCAGAAATGCATTCACATTGCAAAATGTGGTTTGCAAGCAAAATAGCACTAAGCAGTCAGCATAGAGAGGGGAGGGGAGAGGAAAAAATATTCACTTGTACCTTATAAAAATGGGTTGAATTTTTCTTTTAAAGTTTTAAGTCCAAGGTTCCCCTTGCATGCACAACATTGCTGTGTTTTCTAGGGAGGCTTCCCCAATGTGGCTATCAAGAAACATTTGTGCAGAAGTCTGTGTAACCTGGGAAGCTTGTGACTTAATAGGTGTGAGTTCTTGACCTGGAAGACCAGGTGACAATGGAGAATTGATGAGGCAAGGCTGTCTCAGTGTATAAAGATGCAAGATGTTAGGGCTTAACCCTAGGCAGCACTAGAGTTCCTTGTTAAGTAATTCTGATAAACATTTCTTTTCAGTAGATTGCAACAGCGTGTGTTGCATGTGTCTGCTGGAAGGTGGGTGTTTCACTCACACATGGGAGCAAGCAAAGAAACACTAAAGCCTCGGTAGCTGGTTTGGGATGTGGCACAGTGCAGTGCAAAACAGCCATTGATTCTTGATCTCTGCATATCCATGCAAAACTGGCCTCAGTGTTCACAGGGGTTTAGCAGTCTGAGCTGTGTTCCAGAAAAGTGTCATGACAGCTGCACAAAATACCTAGAGAGTCCTGGCACACCTCGCCTTCAGTCCTCTGAGATCCCCCGTGAACTTAAGAAGGGCTTTTCCTTTGGTTTTCCAGCCCCACTCGCATTTGGTTTCACTTTGGCAAAGTACTTTTTAAAAATACTGAAATGTGTGAAAAAGAAATAAAGCAAAGGGGGAGAAGCAGGCTTGCTACAAGCCTTTATCATTGTTACAGGCCTGTGCAGCTTCTGTGATTATCCCTTGCCTTGTTCAGCAGTGTGTAATTTAATGATTGCATCCAGGGCATGCTATTAACTTTCTTTTCTACTTCTGCGACCCCAAAGCTCATTCATTCCTTTTACTATTCCCCCTTGACGTGTGTGTGTGTCTAGGGGGAGGGCAGTGGCTAAAGAAGTGTTATGGATTTCATATCGTTGCTTCATGCACCACATTATAGCAAATGACAGTTGATTAGGTCTTTCTATAGATCATTACCAATTGTTTTCTACCTTGCAGATACTGGTATTACGACAAATCTATCATATCCTGGAGATCCTATGCAGCTTGTTATTTCTGTGTGATTTATTACACTCGCAGTAGAAATGTTGTTAGCGAACATTGGGGAAGCAGTGAATATATTGAGAAATATCAATGTATCCTCATGTTCTGGCTTGCAGTGACAGTCAGTGATCCATCTCACTGACACTTACCTTGTTAACATTTTGATCAGATGGCAAATTTGTCATTTTTCATGGTAACAAGTATAAGTTTGTACAAGAATTGCAGAAACATGGGGGAAGATAAAGGGCCCCTCTCTTAGTTTTTCCCAGTGTGATGTAATCAGTAATCTTTCTAGAAAACGAAATAATTACTTTGTGAAAAAGCTTATCCACTGGAAAATGTGCTGGTGTTAGAAAGCTCAGATTTCTCTTCATTTGAGAACTGAATGAGTTCTCTTTGCAGCCATTACTGACACTTTGATTAACACACCAAACCAACATGAAATGATAATATAGAACAAAAAGGTTTACGGTCAGGTTTCCTCTCCTTGATTGTAGTGGGGAACACAAAGATTTTGCAAGTAAAAGTGAAGGCATTATCTCTGGGAACTACAGGGTACAAAATACTGTGAACAAGATGTTGCAAATTTCTCTAATCCTCACAGCCTCAGCTCGCTCTCATCTCGGCTGTCGGCTTTGCAGCTCTCCCGTTGCAGTGTAGGCATGAAAACTGTGCTCAAAGCACAAGTGGGCTACAGAGGGGGAAGTTACAGCCCCTAATGTAATTGAGTCATCTCAAGGTGCCAGTGACTCACCTGCACAGCCCACGAGCATAGGGGAGGGGACAACAGTAAGAGTGGGATGCTGCCTCTTGGGGAAATACAGCTGTTCACTGTCTCAGTGCACGGCTTGTACACGTGGGATTGTTTAGGCAGCACTGACACAACATCCATCAGGACAGAGGATATGTGCATGACTCGAGCTTCAGGTCAGGACCAAACCAGACTAAAACCAACAGAGATATCCCTTCTTCCAAGACTTGCATGAAACTTGCTGTCATTCAGTTATTCTCTTTCAGTTTCATCCATGGAAAACTTTCTTGTCTCATTATTTCAAATAGCAGTGAACCACGAGTAGCAAGTGCCGAGTGAAATCTCCCAGTCAACATAATGGAAAAACCAGGGGCCAAGCAAACAGTTCTTCATTTTAACCTGATAGCTTAAAAATACAGACTAGATAAATCTTGAGAATACTTGGACTAGAGTTTTATTGAAATGATACAGCTTTTCATTCTCATCTTCACCTAAGTGACATGGGAGATCTGATCCTCAACTGGGGTTTGTTTCAGATTGTTGCTGCTTGTCTAACTTCCTGTATAATACATTGTCAGAATGTAAATGTTTTGAAATTGTTATTAGAAAGGCTCAGATTGTATTCAGAAAATGCACACAGAAATGGAGAAGTGCTTCAGTTGTGTCACTTTGGTCATAACGGTGCAGCTTTGAATTGTTTAATTCTTCTAATGTTATGCATAGCAGTGCAATAGTTCAGGCACCAGAGAACTTGAGCAGCAAGTCTTAATGCTCTGTAGCAGTTTGAGAAAGCACAATGTCATCTACTAGAAGTACTAATTGTCATGATTAATATTTAGCATAGGGAAATCTATGTGGAAGGGCACAAGTTAAATCTGCTGTCTGAATTGAATGAACTACTGTTTTTTTATTTCCTTTTATTTTTAGCATCCTGTTGAATAGCAGAAAGTGTATGAGTACATGTTTGCTGTAGCAGTATGTCTTGGAGTAGAGGTTCTGCCTCTTAAAAAACAACTCTTCAGATGCCTGGTCCAAGTGAGGTGGGTGTGAAATGTGGGCTGCCAAAGTGTGAGCTGAGGATCTCTAATGTGTTGGGGGGGACGAATTTAGGTCCACCCAAGTGCAGAGGTCAGACAGATGCAGAAATAGGGCTGTTAAGGTGATGGGAGACAGGAGCGAGCCCAGGAAGGTGGTGAGGGGTGGCTTTCCTTCCCGAAACCAACAGCAGCAGTGAGTGCATCTCACTGATACATTGGGGCTTGATGGCACAATCTTTCATTTTAATTTTGCCACATCATAAATCTTGATAATTCGAACCAGTTTATACATGTTTCTTCTCACTGAAAACAAAAGGACTTAATTAAAAAGTAGAAAAATATTTCATTTTCAGCCAGTATTGCTTAAGGAAGTTGAGCAAAATGTTTTCTGGGAGAAAAACTAATAGTGAGACAGGTGCAATGAGAACGGGCAGTGAAGTAAGTTTAAGAGAGCAGGTTGACAAGATATTGCTGCAATTTGTCTTTAAGATCACACAGAGAGCTAACAGATTTCTCTAGGTCTTGGTGACATTCATATAAAAAAAAAGTTTCCTAAATCACCAGCTGAAATTTCGGACAATGGTTTCTGATAAAGGGACGTCGGAAACCTTCACCTTCTGAAATGGTGACTCATTTACCATTATCTCCATTGAGCAGCTGAGATCTCTCCTTTAGGAAGAGAGATGAAAAATTATCTTCTGAATGTACCATATTGCTTCCGATTCCAGAGAGGAGAAGAGAATTAATGTTGAGAATGGTGTTGCAGTAATTAGTTTCAGATGCAACGAGCTGAGAGTAAATCCCAACAAGCAGCAAACAGGGGATTCACCAGCAAATCCTCCACCAGCTGGAGGGTGGTACTTTTTTTTTTAGGATATGCAATCAGTGATGTTCATCAGTGTTTTGCTCCTTAATAATTACAGCAAGATTAAAAAAAAAAGTAGAGCAGATTATTGCTGAGAACTCATTTGTGGCTGTATGAGGAGTTAACTCTGAAGGTGGTTAACACTTTTGATTGAGAGAGTCTATGGGGGTGGTTAGTGCCTGATTGTGTGAATGCAGACCACCAGCTTCTGTTCAGTGTGTTGGGACATGAGGACATCTGTGCTCACACAGGCTTCTCAGAGTCCATTCCCATTCCTATTCAAACCAGTGTGAAGTTATATCAAGCTTGAATGGCATTAAACTGGACTCTTCAATTAAAAATTCTCCAGTGAGTGCACATGACATAGCTGAACCCTCTCTTTCCTCTGTGTCTAAGTGATGGAGCTCCTCTTCTTGTTGTCTCTTTTCCTGTCAGGGATAGAGAGGAATCTCCTGGGCCTTACACATGACCCTCTTGTGCACCCTGCTTTATCAGGAGGTTGCCATTTGCTCATTCTTGGCAGATGAGTGTACTATCAGACTGTGTATGACCTTCTGGCAAATTGCACCCTCTGTCTCGCTTTGGAGTTTTGTTTAGTTGTTTAAGTTTTACCTATTTCTAAAAATATAATTTGTAACAGTCAGGCCAACTTGTTGGTTTTGTAAGGAATGGACAAACCTGTGTCCTCAAATTTCTGTGTAGGAAGGCTTGCAGGTGATTCAAAGTATAGATGGCAAAGTTTCACTGTATTTGCATTTAGTTTAGCTCCCACAAAAATAAAACCACAGAATCCCCACCACCACCCACCCACCAAGAGACAAATAATTTAGTGAACATTTGTGGCTTCTCATGGCTTTGACTTACTGATTGCTAGTGGGCTGGAAAACCTGGCAAGAGACTTGCAGTGAGGGCTTGATCCTGTGCTGGTCCAAAATAGCAGCTATATCGACTACTGGTTTTGATATGCACAAAGCTAAGTTGCAAACCACTGCACCATGGAAAGCAGAGATCAAAATCTGGGAGACCTTGAGAGCTGTTAAGAAGGCTCCTTACCAGGACCACTGCATTTGCAAAAAGGCTTCTCTAGGTTGAACACAGGTTCTTCAAGGATTCTGGTTGAATGCCTCACCATTTCTCAGTTCTGATCCACCACCAAAGTGCTCCTGTTTCTCCTCACCCCTCCCACCCTGAAGGTGTTTACAAGATGAAAGGAACAGTGAGCTGAGGGCTTTAGTGGGGTATTTAATGGGGCAGCTTTACAGGCACCGTTGAGGCAGCGAGGTCAAAGGATCAGCTTAGAGGCAGTTCCTTGAATTCAGCAGTCAGTCAGTTTGCTGGGACCCTGGCTCGTAGGGCTTCTTCCCTGCTTCAGCTACTGCAGCGTTTTTTTTTGCACAGTAAAGGCTGCTTTCATCTAATCATCAGTATGCTTGAAATGCCATGACCTCCTTTTTAATTTATTTGTTTTACCAAGATTTGAAGGATAAAGATTGTTTCAGTACAAAACTGCAAGTTGCTGAATTTCTGTGATTTCCCCTCCTTCACACATCCTCAGCCTCGTTCATAGATATCTGACAAGGAAGTAGCAGCAAGTGTGAAAACTAGGCCTTGCCAACACTAAGGTAAACCAACGTTCAAACAATATCTTTCTATGTGTGTTTCTGGGTTGGGTGTTTTTTTCGTCATTTCTGGCATTCAGTATCAGTAAGGAGATTTTAATCTGAAGCTGAAAAAGCCTGAACAGGGTGTTTGAAATCCAGATTCTTACCTGGGTGAGGTCAGAAGAACACTGAACTTAGAGGTTGTAGACACATTTTGAGGTTTGCTCACTGCAAGCTTGAGAGCCCACTTACATCAGCTCACTGCCCTTTGCTAGTGGACATTTGGTAATGTCCTGTATCTCTAGTAGCCACAGCTTTATTTTTTAAATGGATTTGAGGTTGCTGTGGCTGAGAAGCCCATACATTTACTTCTTGCTAAAAGTGCTCAGCAATTCTATGAAACTTACCTCTGTTTCTTCATTTCCTCTTTATGGGAATATTGCAGCCATAGCACTGCTGAAATGAGGATTTAATGCATCATCCCTCTTCCCCCTCCCGGCCCCCCTCATTTTCCACTCCTAAGAAAACCTTCGCATGGGAAAGACGGACTTGCTTTGGTGTGGGCATGAGATATGTAACTTGGCTAGGATTCATAAAGAAACTAAAATGGGTTTGTGAAACTGCTGCGGGTTTTATGTTTGCTTTTTAGTTTTTGTGGTGGGCTGGCAACTCTGTAGCATGAGCTGAGTGCTTGCCGGTGTCTGTGTGGTATTATTTGTCTGCAAATGCCAGATTGTCTTGTCAGGAAATCAAACCCACAGAGTATGCTTTCATTACCAAGAATTATGTAAAGTTCTTTTCGCTTTGTTTTATTAATCTTCAATTATTTTTTTTAAGAACAGGAGTTGTACTACTATCTTTGCTTTGCCAGGATCTCATGCTTCCATTTCTGTTCTGGCAGGACCAGCCTGACTTTGTTTTGTCAAGAATAATGTATGTCGCTTCTGCCAGGAATCTGACAGCACTTCTTCCTTGCAGGGTTGTTACCTAAGTTTGTTTTTATGACAGGTGGAGAACGCTGGTGACTCTCAGGTGCCCGGTGGATACATTGTGTCTGTGGGTGCTGCAGCAAACCTGCCGCAGTGCAGGTCTTTCTTGTAATGGTGGATGACAGGTTGGCCGTCAGCCAGCAGTGTGCCCTGGTGGCCAAGAAGGCCAATGGGATCCTGGAGTGCATTAAGAGGAGCGCAGCCAGCAGATGGAAGGGGGTGATCCTCCCCCTCTGCCCTGGTCAGGCCTCACCTGGCGTCCTGTGTCCAGTTCTGGGCTCTTCAGTAAAAACCAGACAGGGATCTCCTGGAGAGAGTCCAGCAGAGGCCACAAAGATGATGAAGTTCCTGGAGCATCTCCCCTGTGAGGAAAGGCTGAGCGAGCTGGGGCTGATCAGCCTGGAGAAGACTGAGAGGGGGGGATCTCATCAATGTTTATAAATATCTGAAGTGTGGGAGACAAAGGGAGATGGCCATCCTCTTTTCAGTGGTCTGTGGGGACAGGACAAGGGGCAATGGCTACAAGTTGGACCACAGGAAAGCTCATTCTGCACTGATGTGAGGAAGAACTTCTTCACGGTGAGGGTGATGAAGCACTTGAATAGGCTGCCCAGGGGTGTGTGGAGTCTCCTTCTCTGGAGATATTCAAGACCCATCCAGACACCGACCTGTATGACCTGCTCTAGGGAACCTGCTTTGGCAGGGGGGCTGTACTATGCTGATCTCTCAAGGCCCCTTCCTACCCTGACAATTCAGGTATTCTGTATGACATTTCAGCTTGGTTTGGACAGCAGTTTAAGCATGTGTTTCCTTAATGTGGAAATGCACAAGTTTTTCCCATTAGAAATTACTTCTTTTATTTGCTTGAGACTGTGTTTGTTCCACTAAGATTTTTATTAGGGATTTGGTGCTTGTTTCTTTGGAGTCTTTATGCTTCAGGGGTAGCATTCTAGTGTACTACAAAGATAAGCAAATCTCTGCCACCACTTTTCAAAATGTTTACCACTAGAAGATAGTACTTCATTTTTAAAATGTTCTTGGCTTTGCAAATCAGAGCATGTTGAATTCAAAGGGTCTGCAGTGTGTGCAATGGCAAATAAAGGGTTAAGGCAGAGATGTTCACTCTTACTGTGACCTGCTGGGATATCTGCCTGCATCCCAAATGAATACCCCCAGTTGGAAAGGTTTTAAATAGCCTGCACAGAGACAAAAAGATGAACGGACTGGAACGTTCTGTCAGGAGGATGGACTGACGAATGCCGCAGGTATCCTCTGTCTTCTGACGTACAAGGCTGTGTAGTGCAGCCTGGGCTCTCCCGCCTGAGGGCCACGCGTGCCAGTTGGCACGAGGCTCCCCCCTTGCTTGGCATGGCTGCTTTTCTGGGCCAGCCCTACTGAAGGAATGTGGTTTGCTATGAAAAATGTGTTGATCGGGTTTGACTTTATGCCACCAGGCAGATTAGCAAATTGCTTCGTCTGCCTCCCGTTGCTTTATCCCAGCCAGCAACATCTAAGCCTTGATGATTTTGCAGGTCTTCATTAAAAATAGCTGTTTCTATATCTGATTACTGAGCCCCATCTGGGGAAAAACGAGCCTTTCATCTGTGTATTATGAGGCCATATCTGAGCACTTTGATTTCGTAACACAGTAAAACCAAACAAACTTTCTGTTCAATTGCTTTTCCAGCTCATCTCCGAGTTCTCTATGAGCCCTGTCCCTGTCCCCAGCACAAAATGTCTGGGGTGAGGGCATTTATCTTGGTTTTAATTGCTCTTTTACTGCTAAATGGAATTTTTGTAATTGGTTACATAACTCCGGGGTTTTATTTTAAATTAATCTAACTTTGCAATCATTCTGCATATGCTGCTCTTAACATTTGCCTAATATTTGGATTAATTTCACTAATTTATCACCGCTGTTTAGATATGCATTGTTTTTATAACACTCACAACTTAGTTAAAGCACACTTATTGGGCTAAAGGCAAAGTTTGCTTCAACAAATCAAGAAGCTTTCTTTTCCCTCTCTCTTACTATATGTTTACTCAGACAGGTGGTTTGGGTTTTTTCCTGCATGCTCTCATAGCTTGCTGTAAAAATGGTAAATATTCTGGTAAATAAATGAAAATAATTTTGATTATAGAGTATAAAAGTAACAAGTAATGCTGGTTGTTTTGTTTTGTTTTG